>CAJNDT010005957.1:307500-468937 GCA_905221615.1 Symbiodinium sp. CCMP2592
ACATCTGAAACAATGCTATGCCACGGACCCAGCGGAACCGCTCAGCATCGATCAGATCCTCAAGGTCAGCCAGGTGCAGGCTTTGAGGAAAAGCTCCAAAGCCCTTCAAGCTGCGAGTTCCTCCTCGAGCTCGGGCGGATTCATGATGCCCATGGGGGCCGGGCTCGGACAGGCTGATCAATTCACCCAATTCATGGCAGGGATCATGCATGTGGTGAATGCCATGCAGAACCAGCAGCAGGGGGACCAGCAGGACCTCAGCAACCTCCACCTCTTCAAGCCCAAGGCCAAGAATCAGAAAAAGGCTTTGGCACTTCCTGCTCCCGCAGAGCCGACCTTGCCAACCAATAGCCCCCCCGAGACTCCCGAGAAGGCTTCTTCATCGAAAGGCATGCCGTTGCTCACCCTGCCGGCCCCCACGGAGCCTGGCCCAGGGGCGGAGGACAAGGAGGACCAGCAGGGCGATCACAAGGACGAGGAGCAGAACCAGAACGAGGCCGAGCAGCAGTTGCAGTGGTTGGCGAAGAAGCCGGCAGCAAAGACGGCGAAGCCCAACACCGTGCCAGGCATCTTGAAGAAGCCTGCTGCAGCGAAGTCCAAGGTCGTATCTCAGCCGAAGGCGAAGTCCAAGGCCGCAGTTCCGAAAACGAAGTCCCAGGCCAAGACTCCGATCGTGAAGACCATCCGGAAGAAGAGTGGCTGGGTGGTGGTGTACAAGCGGAAAGCCACAGATGGCTCGATCTGGGGGAAGTGGTGGAGCCCCGAGGGCAAAGGCTTCCCATCCGGTAAGTTGGCCGCCAGGGCAGGGTTCGATGAGGACCGTATACATGCATTGCAAGTTGTAGCCCATGACTTCCCGGCAAGTTCCATGAATCATGTGCTAGCATGAGTATGACATGCGAGGATGGGCCGGAGCGCTAGAACTGAGTCCAGCGATGCGAAGTTCTGTATCATGCAGGGTGCACGGTTGGTGCTGCCCGGTTTTTGTGTCATCGGCGGAGAGCCACATGATGATGCCGCGATCCGAGAAAGACCCCCTGTTTTCCTGCATGCTTGCATGTCTTAATCTGGACATCTTAGCAAATTCTGTCTGCATGAGTTGAATCATTGAAAGTTAGATGGCTATATATATATAGGCTATATATACACATAGGGTTTCTATATAGGAATGTAAATATATAGGTTGCATGCGGGTACGGAGAGTCTCTCTAGAACGATGTGTGACATGTCAGGCCTGGTCGGCCAATGCCTCCGAGGAGGCAAAGGACGTCTCCCCCTTGCCGCTGTATATGTGGTTTTGTTGCTGAAATGCTTCGGTTTGTCTTGTCTTTATGTACACAGATTTGAGGATTTAAGGGGTGTGGTATATAAGGATATAAGATGAAACTATGCAGGGTTCAGGGTTTAGGGGTTTATAGGGTTTTAGTGCCTTATATAGGGTTTATTAAGGGTTTATATCTGGGGTATATAGGACTTCGTCGTCGTCGGTTGCTGGTGGGTCAGGATGGCCCATATAGCTGAAGTCATTACACTTGTGGTGCAGGTCGTTTCGCATCATCGAGGACATGTGCATGGTCTTGTGATGTAGTGAATATGTGGTTTGAAAATGGGTTTAAGGTTTCTGTAAGATTTATTTACTATATATATAGGTTACAAAATGGGTTCGGGCTATAGGGGTTTAGGGTTTCAGCCTTCCGGTTTTAGGGTTTAGGGGATATATATAGGGTTCAGGGTTCAGGGTTTAGGGTTTGGGTGGTATGTGTGGCTTTGTTGCCGATATGTTTCGGTTTGTCTTATCGTTTCACAGATGCAGATGGTGTTGTTATGAAAGGATATGATGGAAACCATATAGGTCCTAATATAGGTTTCAGGGTTTATAGGGTTTGTATGGGTGTGTGTAAAGGATTTATGTATATAGGCTATATATATATAGGTATAGTTATATAGGTTTTCGTCGTGTTGGTGGTGGATAGGTAGTTCGAAATGATGCTGCAGTGGTGCCGTGCATGGTGTATGCTGGACGGTTTCGGTGGTGGTACATAGCATATATGTACATAAATATGTGGGTGTTGCTATCATGCATGGTGCACCATGGTGTATATAGACATATGCAGGTGTTTTGTTCTTGCATTGATATAGAGCAACTGTGCTACCTTTGCATGCTGCGAGGCTTGTGCCCTTCAAGTCGGATCTTCTTTGCATGGCTGCCTGAAAACTGAGCTTTGTATGATCATATATGACCTTTTTACATAAGATCCTTTCACATCTATCCTAGCCAGAACATGCATCATGAGCTGGGACACTTATGTTTGGAGACGAAATCATCCGATCGTATATATAGACATTTCTTCGGATTGCAGGGCTCGGCTCGCGATCCGGCGGTGCAGGGCTTGGCTCGCACCCATGCCGCCTCTGGACCTAACCAAAGTCGGGAGGAAGAGCTTCGTGTCACAACATGGGTTGGCAGAGGTTTTACGTGCAGTGAAGGAAGCAGATTCCTTGCCAGCTGGCATCAGTCAAAGCTCCGTGAAGCGGGCCCGGGACAAGAGAATGGCAGCTGAGACACCATTCGGTCCAATGATCAAACAGTGGAAACTCGGAAACAGAACTGGAGGAGAGATTGCAATCGACTATTTGGATCCGGCCGCCTGCCTCTGGCATCGGCTGAACTGTTGCGAGCTGTTTCGAAGCTTCATGCTGGAGATGTTGAACAGGAAGCAAGCCACCATCAATTCCCGATGGGGGATAGTGCTGTATTCCGACGAAGTGTCGCCGGGCAATCAACTAAAGGTTACGAATGCTCGGAAGCTCCAAACCTTTTATTGGAGCTTCCGAGAATTCGGCACCAGCTTGACCCGCGAGGATGCTTGGATGCTGTTGACTACAGTGCGATCCAAGACGGTTGCAGATCTGCCTGACGGGTTGAGTCAGCTCGCAAAGCACTGCATGCTGAGCTTTAGCGAAGATGACCGAGACTTCCGTTTCGGGCTCGCCTTGCCAGGCATGGTTTTGTGCGGCGAGCTTGCCATCGTTGTCGCCGACGAGAGTGCACTCAAGCATATGTTTGAGTGCAAAGGTGCTTCCGGAAAGGTCCCGTGCATGTTCTGCCGGAACATTGTGTTGAGGCGATATGCTCCGACACCGCTGAACCCGGCATTGGAGTTGCACACGTGTACCGACAGCAGAAGGTTTAAGCTCCACAGTCTCAACTCGCTCACGGCCACGGTGAACTTGCTGGCATCGAAAGTGGATGAGACTTCGCGGAAAGACTTTGAGGAGATGCAGACCCACCTCGGCTTCAACCATGCTCCTCAGGGGGTTTTACTTTGCCAACCCCTCATGGCCATGTTCGACCCCACCAAAGGTGTGATGTTCGACTGGGCACACGTGTTCTGTGTGGCCGGACTTTTCCACCTAGAAGTCAATTTGCTTCTGGGCAGGCTAAACCAGGAGAGGGTGAAGCAGGAGGTCATTCACCAGGCTCTTCAGGAGTATTCTTTGCCATCTTACCACGAAGGCAAAGCGAGTACCATCAAGAACATATTCCAGCCGAAGAAGGGCGACTCCGATTGGAAGAGCTCGGCCAGCGAAGCTCTCGGGGTGTATCCAATCCTCCGGGACATCATCCACCGCATCAGGGAGACAACAGAGCTGTCGGCAGATTGTTTGGGTGCCATTAGCTCGTTCCTTTTACTTTGTCAGTGCTTGGACCTCCTCCAGTTGAGCTTGCATGGGGGTGTGGAGCCAGCAGCTCTCCGAACGGCTGTGCAGGCACACTTGGCGAAGTATCAGGAGGTGTATCCTGACGAAACTTTTTTGCCGAAAGGGCACATGGCGATGCACCTTCCAGGACAACTCTCGCAGCACGGGATCCTCATCTCTTGTCTGACACACGAAAGACGCCACAAAGAGTTGAAGCGATACGCAAACAACCAAAACTGTGCAAGGGCAGGCACTGAAAGAGGCCTGTTGCGAGAGATGGAACTCACCCATCTCGAGGCACTGAACCGCCTTTCGCTGAGCTTCACTCCGCAGTTGCAGACGCCCGTGGCCGCACCGGAGCCACTGCAGCGATCCTTTGCAACCCACTTTGGCCTTCGTGGGGCCAGTGGACTTCTCTTCAGCTCAAAGGCTACGGTACCCTTTTGCCCTCTAATCTCCACTGGCGACGTTGTCGTCCTGGACGAGCCTGTAGCCGTAGCTGAGGTGCTGTTTCATTGCCAATTCCAAGACCATGTGTTCACTTGTGTAAGCTTTTACGAGAAGGTTGTTGATACCAACAACAAGTTCAGAATTGTCGAAGACAATGCTTCTTTCGTTCGTCCTGCCTCCGTTCGTGGGCCCTGCATCAATCGCAGGACTGGTGATCGTTTCATCCATGTAGTGCCCCAGCATTTTGCAGCTCGCTAGCAACATCCGGAAATATCGAGTGCACTGAACCTCATTCTGGCCTTTTCAGTTGTACTTAGGCTTTGGTGTGTATATACTTTTTCGGGTTTGGAGTTTGAGCTGTAAGGATTTATGTAGAAATTCATCGTATGTGTATCGACCGACTATAGTAATAATAAGGCCTTAACGAAGCCTCGTGCAATCTGGAAAAGCGCCAAAAGTCAAAACAAGCCCTGACACACAGAACGATCATCAAGAAATGACGCATTGACCACCTCCCCATTTGCAGGCAGCCGCAGGCGGCCCGGTGCAGGTGCAAACGGCTCCAGGTGGTTTTTTTGGGATTGCTTGCTTTGGTGTTACAAAAATTCTGATATGGGTGTAGGCTCCCGCTCAAGTTTGAAACCATTTTTACAGTGGTTGGTGCAGCTAAAATAATCAAGATTTTCCCACTTACGGACCACTTGATATCTGCCCTAAGTCCACTTAGCATGTACAACTATAAGTGAACTAACTGGGTTGTCTATGTACCCTAAACCCACTTAGTAAGTGCACAAAAAATCTCCAGAACTAAGTCGACTAAGCTGACATAGCCTAAGTCGCCTATCTACTTGGAAGTCGACGGTATGTGTTTAGTACATGGGCTATCTGGTTATAACCGGCCCGACTTTCCAAGTGGCGGGTCTTCGCCACGCCGTGGCGTCGCGGGCCTGGGCAGGGCGCCGCTGGCCTCCATCGCCCTGAGCTCGCCGAGGCCAGTGTAGGCGAAGCGCCGAAGGTGTGGTGGCACCGCCGTGTCCTCGGCTGACGCGCCGGCCTTCTCCATCTGGCGTTTGTGCTCGAAGTACGCCGGCGAGATGTGGCCCACCTCCTCCGCCGTCCACGGGGTGCTGCCCCACCGCCGCGGATCGTATGCCTCATACTGGCGTCGCTCATGGGCCGATGCCTCCCTGCGCCGCCTCTCTGCCCGCATGGCCTGCGTCGGTACTGAGGACCGGCGTCGGCTGGCGTCGGCAGGCGGCTGGCGGATGTATGGGAACTCCTCATTGCTCGCCGCCGCCGCAATCCTGGCCATGGCCTGGGCGTCGAGAGGGTTCTCCCAGGGGACGTCGCCCCAGTCGGCCTGGGCGGGGGCCGCACCCGTAGCGGGGGCCACGCCCGCCGACGCCGAGGCCTCATTGATCCATGAGCTCGCTGAGGACGATGCCGCCTCTGGGCCCTGCCTGGTCGTCGTCGAGGTCTGCGGGAGGGGCCTGTCCGCCGCAGAGGCTGCGGCTGTCGAGTGGCTCGCCGAGGTGCTCATGGGCGGGTCGTCGAAGGGATTGGGCGTCGGCGGGTAAACCACCGGCTCCGTCGTCTCCATGTTCTCCGCCGCCACGGTGACCGTCGCAGCGATCCCCAGCCCCGGGTGTATGGGCGCCGCCTCGGCGCCGCCGCCCCTGTTGGGATCAATGACCAACGCCGTGGGAGGCACCAGCTTTGTGGCGGGCGCTGCCAGTGGGAGACGCCGCTCCTGAGGCCGCCGCCGAAGCCTCTTCCATGGCGTCGAGGCCAGTAAAGAAGGGACGTCGCCCGGCTGACGTCGAAGAGGAGCGACAATCTCCCTGGCGTTGGGCGGGCCTCGCCGCCCCGACTGTGCGGGTGTCGTCGTCCCAGAGGAGGGCATCGAAGTCAGCGCCGCGACCTGCCAGGTGTCTGCCCGGGATGCCAACAGGGACGCCGCCTTGGCCTTGGTGGCGACGTCGATGAAGTAGTCCTGTGGCGCTGGAGTCGCCGTGCCCGAGGCAGGCGCTGAGGGTGGCGCCGAGGGCAGCGGGGCCAACTCTGCAGGGGGCGTCGCCTTCACAAAGATCGGCGTCGAGCGGCCTGAAGGCGTCGGTGCGGTAGCCATCGGTGTGGGAGCTGCCGCCGTGGGAGACCCAACGGGCGGAGACCCAACCCCCGCCGCGTCGACAACCACGGGCTGGGACATGACCACCTCATCGTCGGCGTCCTCGTCGCCCTCGGGGATGGGCGTCGGCACAAAGGGCAGGCTGCCTGTGCCGCCGGTACCACCACCCACTGCATCCGCCGCGACCTCCGCCGCAGTCTCCATCGTCGCTCCCTGAACCATGCCAACCATCAGCTGGCTCGAGGCGTGGCCGGCGTCGATCAAGTCGGTCATCGAGTCCGTCGAGAGGAGCCCGATGACCGGCACCCAGCCAGTGCGCCGCGCCTCATTCAAGGCACGCGCAAGCATCTCAGCGGCCGCCGCAGGAGAGGAAGACATGATCGCCGAAAGGCACAAGAGGAGCTAGGAGAAAAGCTTAGGCGAAAGGTCGCGTCGAGCCAGAGTGCTGAAGGCAGCTACGCCGTTCACGGTTGTTACTGCGCACACAAGTGTGCTACACAACAAAGAATGCAACCGTGGAGCATCAACACGGGAATATGGTTTCCTGTTTTCCCTGAAGGCCCTAACAAAAAGGTCGACGGGGTAGTGCACAGCTCAGAAACATGAGTGCAAACCTGAACATTGAAGGATCGGCGCGCGAAACCTGAAGTACTGACTTTGCCTTTCAATGCACTGGGAGGAAGCCTGAGAGTCCTGTCTCTGTCGGAGGTGCAACTCAGATCCTTGCATGGCATGGTTCACTGAAGGCTTCATAGCTGACGTCCCGTCCGCTGGGATTCCGGCACTAGGCCTGCTCTGCAGAATCTCTCGACAGCAGTGCGTTGCAGCTGCCTCGGTCGTGTGACTCGTACTTGGCCGTCACGCCAAGCTTGTGCATGAGATCTTGCGAAGCAACACTTTTCTCCGATCACGTGCCAGAATCAACCATCCCAAAGGAGGTCGTTGCGCACTTCCTGGCTGACATATGCATGACATTCCGCACCTGGATTGCAGAAAGCACGAGATCCTCCTCCAGCTCTTCACGAAGCTCGAAGCGTGCCTCGTCCTGATCTACACGGCATCAGAAGATCGTGCTGGTTTAGGCAGGCGATTTACCGTCGATGCTCCATCAAGCGTGGAGCGTATTGGCACGTCTAGAGTCTAGACATCAATGAGGCATTATCGGATTCGCCTCGAGTTCCTCCATCAAGACCTCCTGCGCTTCTTCCTGAAGCTCATCTTGGAGGTCCTCCGGGAAACCGAACTTCGGACATCTTCATGCAGCTGAACCCCTGTGCACTTCGGCGAGTGGTGGGTCACTTGTAACATCTGCGAAGTCACTTGTGACATCTGCTTCTTGAAACTTGTGCTCTCGCTCGAGGCCTGTGCATGAAATCACTGTGACATCCGCCTCTGCAGGGTTTTCAAAGCCTCGAAGTACTTGGAACATGTCCCTTTATCTGCCTGAAGTTTAAGGTCTCCGGTCTCGAGACCTCAGGGTGTTAATGGTTTTTTGTTTGTTCTTTCACACCTGGGATTGAGAGTTGGGGGTTTGTCCGGTCTTTGAACCTTAGGGTTTTGAGCTTACACTTTCGGCTTTGGGCTCGAGATTCCGAGTCCAAACAGGACAGAAGCTTGATGCCCGGGCTCCTGCCATCAGGTAGCGCTCAGAGATAGTTGAAACAAACTTATGCCAGCAGCTTTTAATTTATTCCGATAGATGACGAAGTTCTACAACGCATTGTCTGACAAGGCCTTGTGCTTGAGATAGCGCACGCGGATGTCACACCCGACAAGTAGCCGATTACAAGCCACCCTCTCCCCCTTCGCCTCCCCCAGCCCAGCTGTCGAGCTATGCTTCGAGAGGCTACTACTAGACCAACTAGGCTGCCATCCAGCGACCTCGAAATGACCCTGCCTGCAGTTACACACAACATTTGCGAGAACACCATGGCTTTGATCCAGACCTTGAGGCGAGAGCTCCTTGTAAAGACATTTCGGTCCGATGGGCATCAAACGTGTCGGTGACAGCTTCATGATTTCATCGCGAGAGGAATTTGGCAAGGGAGACGGGATCGGACGAGTGACGCACCTCGAAACTCTTGATTTCTACGCATCGGGGAGGATCCAGGTGCAGAGTCTAGAGCATCTTCGGATTCTTCGACTCACCGGATCGCCAGGGAGCAAAGATCCACTGAAGGACTGCATTCACGTTTTTCTGCACAGGCATGCGCAAATCAGCGTTGCTTATACATCGTAACGATCACAATGAAATCGCAGTACGAACGGCATGGAGGACTCGCAGCAGCCAATCCTGGATCACTTCCGGCTTCAGCTCTCTCCTGCAAGGTATGCAACACGGTATGACACCTTCTGACCAACTGTTCATGATCTTGCACAGAGATGCACAGAGGGTGCAAAATGTCCTCAGCCGTTTTTCGACGTCTTCTTGGATTTCTTGTCGAATCTCGGTGGGCAGCCCGTCATACTGCGACCTAGACTGCCGACATGGCTTCGTTGACCAGCACCCTTCACTCTGTCTTCGTAGTGCATGACGAGGCTCCAAATCTCCGCGATCGCCGCAGAGGCGTGAGCTGCAGTCTCCTGAACAACCGGCTGGAAACACCACATGATGCATGTGTGCAAGCCCCGGTGGCCGCCAGTTCTACTTCCTTAGCCTCCGGGTGCCTCCTCTCATGAGTGAAGAAGTGACTTTGGCATCTGGCTTGTCTTGCAGCTCTCGAGATACGAGCCACTCCGGCGCTGCCTGGTACCGTATCTCCGACTTTTGGCAGATTTGCCGCACAAGCAGCGCGTTCAATGCTAAGCGAAGACGCTGCACAAATCATAATTGAATCTAACCACACTCACTGGAAACTCCCAGGCCAATGAAGGCCCAGCTGGGCTTTGAGTGTAGAATAATTGGCCCAGCTGGTTTTTGAGTGTAGAATAAGATTCTGGCATATTGGATCCAAGCTCAGATAGGAGGACCTTTTATGGCTGCAAACTCAATCCAAAGACTGCACCGGCCAACTTTGAGTACCTGACAATGAGTAGATCGGCACTTCCACTTGATACCATTCTAATGCCATGCGGTCCTGTAAAAAAGTAGTACTGTACAGTCACTCTTCTCGCACTGGCGTGTGAGTAAGAGAGCTTCTGGTTGCCTTATTTCTGGCTGATTGACGGCTCTACGCATGAGTAGACAGCAGTCGCATCTCAAGTTTGGAATGTCGATGTCCTGTGCTAGCAGTTGTTAACAGCCTTCATGAGTTCGGACTGGTGACTAGGTTGCCGTTTATATCCGCTGCGACCCTTTCTTCAGTGAGTGGAAACAGAAACCGCATATGAGATTGATTTTCTGTCCTATCCATGCTCCAATGCACTTCTGTAGAACTCCGAGCGAATCGCGAAAGAGTGGCTGCCACACTGATGCCACGTTCCACTGACTTGAGTCTTGAAAGCGAGGGCGGTCCTCGGAATTCGCCTGATGCTAGCCGGCAGCGCCCAAAACAGGGAATCTCACGTGCACGTCGCCAGTGCCTCATCGTCATCGTCGTAGACGTCCTCTTCATCGTCATCGATGCCGGGATCATCTGGCAAGCACACACGGTAGAATCCGGCTCACAGATTGGCCTGCAAGGCAGCTCTGCAAAACCTGCCTTGATCCTCGTCGACATCGACCTGATGTGCTTTGGCGCGACAATCAGATCCAGAGCTTAGCACGATCTTGCGCATGCTCAACACCCAATTTCAATGGCCGTAGCCGAATCGCCACATGAAAGCTGATAAACCGTGCAAGCCGTGCGACCTCAATACCCAGGTCGACACTGAGCTCCTTCCGCAAATCTTGTCTTACTTCGTCTTCCAACTCGTCCTGCAAAGCACTTCAAGCCTGAACTCAACATCCGAGAGCTGTTTGTCTGCTTGGCCTGCCTTCAAAGCATCCATGATCTCCGGCCTCCGACGTTTTCAGAACATGACATATGACGTAGTGAAGGGCCAACGCAACCCAAAAACGACACGACAGAATCTATGTCCTGCCCCTCAGAGCGTTGCAGTCTATGCCTCATCACACAGCACAATGGCCCTGAAAACCTCGACAAGTCTTCCCGCTCGGGATACTCTCCTGCATAACGTCTAACGTGGTCATCGTTCTTGTGCCCACCGGGTCGACTTGATGTAGTTTCTCCCGGTAAACCCAACACCCAGACATGTAAATGTCACGATGTTAAGCTATCGAAGGCCTCATGAAAAGCTAAAAACCAGGAACTGCACCAACATGCTGTCGGAAACCCACCATTGCAAGGCTCTGCCTCAGCCTGACTTTCAGGCTTTCCCAGACTTCATCCTCAAGCTCGTACGCGAGTTCCTCTTGCACCTCAGGACACGCTAAGTTCGACAGAGGAGTATGGGAAACTGTGTCCTGCGCTGTGGGAACTGATGGAAACTTGAACCTGTCTGAAATCTTATCACGAGATGAGCGGAATCCAGAATCATCTGACTGAGTGTGCCCACCTTTCGGCGCAGAGCTTGACATTGCATCAAGCTGGATTGAAATGTTTCCACCTTGGTAGTCCAGCGATGCGCAGTTGCTAATGAATTCCCTGAGCCATCCCTAAAACCGCTCAGTCCAAGCGTTTTCAAACCGGATCGACACGGCTAAACTAGCAGACCTACGGGCTGAGGGAGCGGTGGATTGGATTGTTAATTACACTTGCAATACTACAGTAGCGACACGGGCCAATTCGACCGGTGAGGCCCTACGCACCAGACTCACGCTTTAGTGACCTAGTGCGCACACGCCACACGTGCCGAAGCTGAACTTCCGAAACGCAAGGCCTGGAGACTCAATCAAACACACGACGTGCGCCCTGGCCTGAGGCTCATCAAAAAACTCGTCTGGAATCAGCTGTGTTGGCACAGACCTTAGGAATGCCAAAAGCCAAAGATCAACACGCTTCGTGCAAAGCCTTCCCATTGAGCATCTCACTCCGAGCTGCTTTCCTCTGCTCTTACTTTCGTCTGCTGTCGTCTTGGGTCTGGCAATCGCCGCCTGCAACAATCTGGCGTCTTAGTCAAACCTTTGGCCGCTTTCCGTTCAGGACTGAAGCGCCTTGAACTCACAGCACCGATCCCCACTGCGATGAAGGCTGGGTGCAGGTGCCCGCATGCTTGAAAAACACACTGCCGCCTGGCAGTTCTGAGATGCTCAGAGCTGAAGTGTATGTCTGCCAAAGCTGCTGGGAGAACCCACGTGGAACCTGGAAAGCGCAGGCGACTGGCGCAGCTGCAGTCCGCTCGGGACATGCGGTGGGCCAGGGGCAGTCTGCATGGCCATGGTGCTTGGAAGTTCGTGGCTAGATTCCGGCTACATTGCTCTTACCACTTCCAGTATCTAAAAGACTTTCTCTCATGAAGAAGCAATGCAAGTCAAAGGTTGACCTGAAAAGCGGCTGCTGCCAGGTCAGCACAACCGGCGCGTCTTGCGAGAAGAGGCACGGCTGAGACTGCCACATATGCACGGCACAAAGCCCTGGTCTTGGCACTGGTCGCCGGCGAAGCACCTCACGAATGAAGCTGTGAGAAATCACCAGCAGGTGTCGACTGCAGTTTCGACTTTCGTTCTTGCTAGACATAAGCACATACCTGGCATGGGGAACAACCCCGAGAAATCTGCGTCACCTTGCTCAAACGGCGTGTTGAGGAGGTACGTCCGCGTGGCAGCAACGCCAGTGACAGGATCGACACCCTGACATGATCAGAACACAGGCAGGAAATGGCAGGAATCCGTACGACGCGACACTCGACGTTCCTGCCTCCCAGATCATGTGCAGCGGATCCGGAGCAAAATGCTGTGGCCTGTCGCAGCGATACCACTACGACTATGTAACAAACAAGATTCGTTTGAGGCTCAAGCGGCTCGTCTGTGGGGATTACTCCAAGGAGAATCTTCTCGGACCTCAGCGCGCAGCAGCTCAAGCACCATCTCCCTGATCGACGATCGACGACGAGAAAAATTCATATTTTCACACTCACTGGATGAACAAAGAAGAGGCATCCCATCCGCGGTGTGAGTCTTGGAAGGGTTGGAGGCGGACCTGCAGCTTTATCGGCTGAAGCCGTAAAATGGATAACTGAGCTCGATGCTCCATACCAAAGAGGACTCGCGGGGCCTGGTTCTGCAGCGACCATCGGCACTAAAGATGCCCTGTCTAAGGCAGACACCGGATTTAGTTGCAGAGCCGGAGCTCCCGTTTGTCCTGCCACAACCAATGTGAGGAAATGTTCAACTCCAGCGTGTGTTACAACGTGCCAGAACCGCCTTCTCGCAAAGCCACCACATCTTCATCAGTCATGGATAAGCGCCCGTACAAGAAATAGTCCAGCAAAGGACTGACAGCCTGCAACAGTTCATGCTGGTGGCTTCTTATGAAGCAGCATGCACACTTTAAATGATAAGTTGATTTCTCACCGAACCTTACCAAAATTATGTATTGCAAAGGCTGTCCGTAGATGGGCGCATCTCGCAGGCAGGGAAGGTCGTGCACAGTCAACCCACAAAAATCTTTGTTGTCGGAAGGCAACCCGCGATGACAGAGGCTGAAGGATGCACTCACCGGAGAGCTGTACCTTGTAAAACCAATACACAACTGGTTGAGAGGCCGGATGCACCAAAAAACTTGTTGCGTGACATTCCTCACTAGTTCGTTTGCCTGCGCACTTAAGCAAGGAGCACAGCAGCCGGCAGTGCGGTGCCGAAACTTCCAGGCCGTTTAGCCTGCTACCGGAGCACTGCTTGCAGAAGCAGCGGCGCCCGGCAGCAGAGCAAAGACGAGGTCCGAACTGAGCGCAGCTCCAAATTGTCGAAATGTACGCAAAGCCAGCAGACCAAAGGGAGTGCACCTTTGTTTATGGATGCCCGGCACATTACCGCTGGCACATTTTGACGCCGCTCCACGTGACGGCATCATATGGAAACATACTGCGTATTTGGGCTTTTGGCGATAGACCTCTCATGCCAGAGCAAAGATCCCGGCAGCGAACTGTGGTCGATAGACTATGGCCAACATGAGATACTGCGGCCTCTGCCCTTACCTGCAGCGGCGACAACATTATGAACTCGAGGGATTGCACTGCATGTGTACGTTTTTAAGAAATTCTGAAGGTCGCCCGCAACGGTGTGGTAAGCCTCGCATTCTCGAGCAGCAAGGAAGAACAACAGCCTGAACCGTCAACGGAAAAAAACCAGCGGAAAACCGACAGCCCACAAGCAGAGCTTAAACATTTTACCCGGCCCATGAGACTGCTTTAAGCACCAACAAAGAAAGCCCTTCCCCGCAGTCCGTGTCAGACCGTCTTCACACAAGTTGGCCGATTCGCCGATAGCAGTGTCAGCTGGCCACCGAAACAATCAGAGACAGTGCAGAATCAGAAACACATGTGACAAATGGAACGGAACAGTCACAACCTGTAAAAGGGATGTCAACTGGCAGCAGTGCACAGTAGTATTCAAGAGTACTGAAAAAAAGCTGGACAAGCAGCAGTAATGATACGGAATGCAGCGAAGCTGCATCCCAAATGATGCATGTGCAGTTGACCCAGATGCGCATGAAAATCTTGCCGGATGCACCAGGAAGTCTTTTCCCGCGTGAGAGTCATAGCAGAGCAACGCATCCTGTGCAGAGAAACCGGGCTGCAGGATTCGGTTCACAAGCAAGAACGGAAGCAAAACAAGGGCGCAACAAAGCCAAAGCAGGACCGTCAATGCCTCCCAGGCTTTCTGCAGCTTTGAAATCAAGCTTCGCGCCTGCAAACAGCAGCATAGATTGCATCAACTTTGCGGCTCGTGAAGGATCTGGCTTTCGTCCGGTCTCGAATTCGGACACGATTTGCCACAGAGGTCCCGGCCCAGAGCATGGATTGGAGATCCCAAGCGGCCAAGATCTTCTGCTGGAATTCTGCCTGACAATCCACAGTTTTGCCTAGCTTTGTTGTTCACCTTGCAATATCAACAAGCTGCACTGCTCGACAGCCCTGTCACCTCCAAGTTTACCACATGCCGGCGCAAAGTCCTTACTCTAGGGGTGTCGCGAAACAGACATCACTAAAAATGTTCTGACAGTATGATGCAGATAGACACAAAGCCTCGACCCGGCAGGACATGGCATACATCTGCAAACCTTGAGCTGCTCTTTCCGCTGGACATGACCATATCCAAGCGTCAAGAATCCATGGCCGTAGTCGTCGAATCCAAAAGCCTCGCAGAGTGCCAGCAAAGCTGCGTCTGTCATGGCTTATGCAGAGCCGTGGCATTTCAAAAGAAACACGACTGTTTTCGCGCCCAACGTTTGATGCTCCTACCGGCGTTTGGGGCGTCCATCTTTCACTATGAAAATCTATCTGCAAGCTTTGCATGTTGCCGGGCGGCCTGCACCAGGGGCCACCGCTCCACGGTCATCTTCAAGTCGTGTCCTTCTGTTCCGGAAGTGTGAAACTTGTCACCGAGCCCGGCAACAGCTTAGTTAGTTACCCTCGAAAGACGATAGCAGGATGCAGGAAGCTGACACAATTTAACAAATTTGTGCCTGAGAACCCGGCCTGTGTCGAGTTCTCTTACCTTTGCTGTGGCTCAACCCGAGTCCAGAAACGTAGCCGATGCGGAACAAACAACACACTGCACCCGCGTTCACCCGCGAGCTTGCATGCCAACAAGCAGCAAACACACCCAGGGAGCTGCAGCTCTTCACCATGTCAATGAACGCTCCAATCTTAAGAGCCTTACCAAGTTTCAGGATCCCGTGCGGCCACAACTGAGCCGCTCATGGTTCAGCCAGCTGAGCAAACAGCTTCATATTTGTCGGCATCAGCTTCGTCTTCTTCGGAGGGCACCTTAGGCATACAGCCGTGCATCCACACCACGCACGCTTATTGGCAACATCGCTTTCACTTCTCTGTCCGTTCGTCGTTCCGCCGCCTGGTCCATCTGCTGCTTCCTCGTTTGTCATATTGTGTGCCAATGTATCACCTGTTCTTGTGTAGATCCCTAAAAGTCACAACTGGATCAGAAGCTTACCTGACAGATCGGCTGACATGCCACAAAGGATCTGCTGAAGGAGAAACTGGGAACTTCGATTCGGCGGTTTCGAAAACCTCATGATTCTGATCCGCTTCGGCAAGACGCTACGGATCTCTACGGCCATTTCGGAGTTTGGATTCCCGCCATGCTGTGCAGCCTGGCTGTGTGCCTACTGGCCAATGAAGTTTCATCCATTGCTCTTCCTTTCGTGCTGGCCTGCACACGTCAAGCAGCTGCAAAAGTTCAGATTTGCCTTTGCTCACAAGTACTCTAAGGAGGCCCAACCCAGGCGTCAAGGGAATGTAGCATGAACCCCATAATTACCTGACAGCCCCCCTTCCTGCCTCTCTCTTGCTTGCATACGGACAAGGCAAGGGGGGCGAACCCCCCTGCCAGCCTCTCTCTCTCTGTCTCTCTTCTTAAGCAGAGCTTCTACTGGTGAAGCGCCCGATGGCGCCAGCCTCTCTCTCTCTCTCTCTCTCTATCTCTCTTTCTCTTTAAGGTTCCGGGGCAAGCGCAAACCTCTTCGTTGGAGGTGCTTTCAACTGCTAAAGACTCTTGCCTGTGGTGATCATATGCTCTGCCCCTCCCCCAACCATGCTTTGTTTGCAGCAACAACCATATTACAGGCAGTGGGAATCAAGCCTCTCTGCTCTGCCCTAAGCCAGGTAGAGCTTTCTCGGTTTCAGCGTATGTAGATGCTTGAGCCGCAAACAACATACGAGGTTGGTTCCGTGAGCCGCAGACTATGGACAGTTCTGAGCTCGGCACAATCACGGTCACCGCTTCCCAGAGCGCTGTTCGCATGACCACCTTTTTGAACAGGACTTATGTGTAAGTTTCAAAGAGCCTGCATCGTTCCAACGATTTCGACTTGCGGGCTTTTTCGACGGTGACATATCTAGGTGAATCTAGCTGCATCTAGCTTCGGGATGGCCCCAATTGCGTGTCGCGATGTGTCGCCTTGTCTGATTCGGTCCTCGAGACTGGGAACACAAGCTTTGAGAAAGGATCATGAGACATGACACGACATTGACGCAGAAACACACATAGATAATCAATCGCCACCATGCAAGTATAAATAAAAAAAGCATGCAACCACATGACATGACCGCCTCCTGTTGCACAGATCGCTTGCAGAATATGTATGTCCTGCAGCGAGAGGAAAAGGAATTGGCTGCTTCAGCTATCGAACTTGTTCATCGCCATGCTGATGCACATCGTCGACTTAGAAGTCGCTCCTGTCTGCACGGATGCAGACGAAACACTCACTGTAGGCTGTGTCGACTGTTGATGCCTTGGATAAGTAGCCCATGAAGTTCATCACTGTAACTTACAGGTCACGTTTAGCTTCAAAGCTTCGGCAACTCTGAAGCAAAAAAGGCGAAACAGTTTATGAATTTTTTGGGGAACCAAGACGCCAACAGTTCCCTTCCGCTGATTCCGAGGAGCAGCCAGCTCAAGGCCACCTTGGCTAACGACCCTGTTCAATCAGGGCACGTGAAGACGCAACATTACAAAGTGCAAAAATGGTCGGAACGACTTGTTTGCCTGCGTCTTCTTCGTGACGGCGAGCATGAAAGCTCGAAAAACGTGCTTCATGAGGTGTTCCACTCTAGCACCTCATCATGCCATTTATATCGAAAAGACACTTCTGGCAGGAACCTGAAAACCCGTGTGTGCTTTCTCGTCGCATGGAGTACATAACTAGTTGCCGGTTCCCAAAAACCCAAGACCGTCAAGTGTTGACTGATTACACAAAACCCACACTTGAGTGGCTGCGAAAAACTCGAATCCCGGAAAGGAAACCCAAGATTCTAAAAGCCCTAAACGGAATGTGCATTTGCTGAAGACATAAAACTCAAAGAGGAGCGAACGGGTACTGAACGCAAACGTTAAACCCCAAAACGAGTGAGCGATTGCGACAACCTCAAGCCTAAACGAATCGCGGCCGCGTGCCAGAAGCCACAAAGCGGAACGAGAAGGTAATTGACTGATTCCCCCTGAAAACCCAGCAAGATCAAGAATGCTGCTTGCAATTGTTTGATCGATGACACGCACAACGGTCATGAGCATGTGGTGTCGGAGCCCGAGAGGTGTACGCAAACGGGAACGTGTCAGCCCGACAGAGGAATTTGCCGGTCACACATTACACAAATGTCATGCAAGGCACCTCATTCGCGCCATTGAAAGACACATCAGGTCCACTTCCAATGATGACAGCCGCAACACCTTGAGAGTAGGCTGTAAGGCTACATGTGGGAAAGCACGTACAAAACATGACTGAACATATCATCTCGTGATACCTCAGGAGGCTTTCAAGGGTTGCAGATACATCCACAGAAGCTTCATGGTCACAAGCATGAGAAAATTCAAGCTTAAACACAAGGAAACACCTGCAAAAGTCGAACAAACCCTCACCGCCCCACCTCGAGACTTTCGCAAGGTTTGCAACTGGATCCAGCGAGCGCGGCATGCTAGAGCCTCTGTTCAAACATGGGCACACACCTTTCTCATCACCTGGCAAACGATGCTGAGGAACACGCTGAATATCCAGTCACATCCACATCTTTCAGCCACACAGGCCGATCCGCAAATCGTTTCGTCGCAGAGGGCCTCGTGCATGCAGGGTGAATATGCAAAGCTGCTTGTCGGGAATGTTATGGGTTCAAAGCTCGAATCATCCGAAACCACACATGTCCACAAGAGTGAATTCAAAGTGTAAGAGCGCATGTCGACATATTTTTGACAATCGCCGAAACAAACTTCTGAAGCACCATCACTCTCATCCTGTTGTAGGCAACACCAAGCATGACTCGCTATGAGATCCACACGGACTGGCCGCCATGGCGGCATTGTCTCATCTACTGTCGCTTACTTTTCTACTGACATGGATAGCTGACCGAAACTGAGTTGGATGAGTAATGTGCGCAACATGCAGTGCCAACGTTCATGAACCTCCATGATGCAGCCAATTGCTATCGTCGGTGTCACTGCTTTGAAACCATGCACGAAACCAGCACCAACATTGAAACCCTGTTTACGGTTTGTTTGCACAATGAACTTACAAAATACTTGTTCTACAAACGGCAACTGAATCGCGGAATCAGCCAGGAGGCGTGGTCAACAATGAAGCAATTTTGCTCGAAAACCAGCTGAGCACGGCTTGTTGAGCACCGTCTACTTGACACGGTATTTTGATGTGATTATGCGACCTTATGTTTTTCGGCATGGGTATGGGCTCGATGCTACGTGCCCCAACGACGGCCACCTTTTTCCACATGAGGCGGGAAGTGCACCGCGGCAGCGGCAGATGGGGCTTTTCGAGAACGCAAGTGCTAGAGCCAGGCTACACGAAGGCATGTATGCATGTTACGTGTAGAGATTCGCAAGCTCCGAAAACATTCCTGAAACAAAACAGGTAACGTTTTAGGTAGGCTTGCACTGCTCTAACACTTACGCTCTCTTTTTGACCGTGTTGGATCTGTAGGCTGGCGGCTAGCAGAGGGCCGACCGATGCAAGAAAGGCTTGATCGGTCGAGTAGGAAAATCCCCCACTTTAGCGACAGATCCAACCGGTAAACAAGGCAGGCTGAATGAGTAGTCCCCCACCGCGGGCGGTGGAGCTGGACCTGAGCGAGGCAAGAAGTGACGGCAGCTATTCGGAGAGGCTAAGATAAGACGCGAGTCCTGAGAGGTATCGGTCTTTTTTGCTCCTGGTGTCGGGCAGGCTCTGCTTCTTGGGCTGACTTGGTCAGTCCGATCGAGGTAGAAGTGGGCTGACTGTCTTTGGGGTTCCATCCCAGGTGGCCCGAGAGGCCGCAGAGGCGAGGCGTTCAAGGTTGATCCTCACCCGCTCTTGCGGTCTATGGCTGAAGGCTTGAAGACGTCCTCGGCTGAGCCACTGATTATGTGCCCCTGCCACGTGGGACACTTGCAGGTCAACCCCATGGCAGGATGACCAAGAAGCTATCAGCTGAAGGAACTGAGAGAGCGGCCAGCTGGTAGTGAAGAGCTTGTTGATGCCTGCTTCGGAAGGCGTGTTGTCGCTCTGTGAAGGCAAGCAAACGGAGAACTGCGAGAAGGCGTGGCGTTCCCTGGCCGTCATGGCTAGGGCTAGCTGGGCCAGGGTGCCGAAGCAGGCAATATACCCCCGGGCGTCTTCTGGGCGTCTTTGGTGAGGAACGGCCAGGTGCTTCTGACCTCCTCCATGCTCCAAGCTTCGGCAGACCAGGCCATACTTTGCTTGGTGGTGGCCAACCCTGTCCCCTTCGGCCATGGCATCTGCCCGTGCAAGGCAAGGCACAAGCGGCGGGAGGGACAGGCTGGTAGTTGGTATGGCTTCAATACGCGGCAGGAGCCACCTGAGGCTGTCTTGAGCGGCATTGGTCAGTCTGATCTCGGGGCAGGTGGGATCCGAGATGCGGACCCAGGTGGGTCCGGAGGACCTCGGCTGAGGCGGGAGGTCGGCTTTGCAATGGACGGGTCGACTGCCTACCTCTATAATGCGGGCCTGGAGAGGCAGGTTGACTCCTGGTATGAGTCTGCATATGACCGCTCTGGAGTCAAGGCTGTGAAGCAAGGCTGGCCACATCCGCGGCGAGATGGAGCAGTTGCTGCCTGGTGGGCTGTTGAGTACACTGTAGAGTGGGGCGACGTGGGCTCGCAGAACTTTGCTGATTGCCGTTGCCCACATGAGAAAGCCAATACAGCTTCGAGGTCCTTCCTAGGAACTTTCTTGCGGGCAATCAAGGCTTTAAGCTGTCCGCACAACTTAAATCTTTTGGCTTCGCAGAGGTCTACGGTCTCAAGGCGAAAGTTGAAGTGCCAACCGCACCAGATAAGGCTGTCTCCCACCGACGCCTTCTTCCAGCTGATAGGAGCTGCCAGGCTTGATAGGGTGGCTATGAGAAGGAAGAGGAGTTCTGGCGCGAAGGCTCGGAGCAAGGCTGAGAGTAAATCGTCAACATAAAGCCAGGCTTTGTGAGGGGCAAAGGCTAGCGCATGGTGCGCTATACGAGTGATAAGGCCGCCCACACGTTGCCACCAGTAGGCGGAGAACTTGGTTTGAAGTGGCAGACGACATATCTGTAAAGGATCTTTTGGAACATGAACAAGAGAAGGCCCTGTTCGGAGCTATGGACTTTAACCCGCTTATGAGCTGCCTTGAAGTCGACGCTGGCTGCCAGGAAGGAGCCGCGAGGGTCCGAAGGCATAAAGGTGGCTCGGACGTCGTTAACCGTAGGCATGGCCACCGCTCCCAGAAGCGGTGGCCATACGGCACATGGGGTTCACCTGGCAGACCGTGCTGTCAAGGACGAGTCGGGGGTCTCTGTTCTCCGCTTTGACTAGGCTAAGTTTCCCCTGCCTTTCGGCCAAAGACGTTTGGCTTCCTCAAGGCCTCCCTGAACTGACTGGATCCAGCCTGCCGCCTCCTCGTCCGCCACTGTGTCGGGGTCGGCTTCGGCTGGCTTCCAATTGCCTTTACAGATCTCCAAACCAGACGAGGCTAGTGGCTGGATCTTGGCTAGCGGCCAGGGATTTCATCGAAGACCCCTGTGTGGACCCCGACCCGAAGTAGTGCTGGGAGGTCTTTATCAGGGTCCTGAAAGAGATCCGCAAAGGCCTGCATGAGATTGAGGCGGAAGGGCTGGCCGTCGGCTGCTTGAATCATGGAGTTATAGTCCCAGTCCATGACCTCGCATGCTATGCGAATAAGCTCGAGCTGGTCTTCTTCGGGGAGCGGATGCTCCGGCTTGCTTTGGGATAGATGGGCAAAGACCCGCTTGGGTAGGTCCCGCTGGGAGGCCCACTGCAACCAGGCTGTCATGATGTCCTGCATGTCTGAAAGGCTTGGCTTAGGTTGGCTCCAGTCGGCTGAGCTGGCGTTGCCTGCACCGTCGCAGATGGGAGCCCGGTTTGGTGTGAGCTCGGCGTGGTGTTGAAGGGCTGAGGTGAGAGTGAGAGGTTGGTTTGGTTTGGTGGAGAGGGGCATGGCTGCAAACATTCCGGCAGCTTCAAAGGCTGCCAGGCCTGGGTCTGCACAAGGGCAAAGGAACTGTGGCCAGAATGACCCTGTCGGAGTCGGGCTCTGGGCAAAGGAAAAGTCCCCCATCATGGACTGCCTCGCAGAAGGGAGCTGACTGAAAGAGGAAATGGCCCGCAGGGAGGAAGAGCAGGGCTGATGCTCCGGAGGAGCGGATGGCTTGCAAGAACCTGCATCCACATGAGGTGCGAGCGCTCCGAGGTCCGCCAGGATGCCGAGAACGGTGCGGGACCAAACTGCCTGCAGAAGGAGGTCTGGGAGCTGCTGCGGGTCTCCTGAGAGAGGTCGATGGCACACACATCGGCGTCCTGCGCGTGTCTCAGGCATGAGCTAAGGTCTTAAGGCTAGGAACTAACGGGGACTTAGGGGCTTTGCGGCTGGCAGATGTCCAGACAGGGTTGGCAAAGCGTCGCCCTGCACGGCCCCCCCGGGGTTCAAGGTCTGAGTTGGCTGAGGCTGCGGGGGTGGTTGGCTGAGGCAGATCGGCCGAGGCGGCCGGAGGGTCCGTCGGCTGTTCCGGAGGCTGATCCTGCTCGGGCTGAAGGTCTGGCTGTGTCGGATAGGTGGTGCCTAGTCAAGAAGGCTTCTTATCGTGGTCTATGGCACAGTGCTCCTTGCCGCAACCCCTGACTGCGCAGAGGTGGGCGAATTTGCAATTTGGCAAGGCGCATGGTAACGCTTACAAAGGACTTTACCCTTGGCTTTCTGGCTGGCCAGGCTTCCGACTTGGATGGGCTATCCGGCTTCTGAAGGCCTTTGCCGCGACCCTTGCCTTTGCCGCCTTCTTGCTCGGCGGGGGAGGCGGGTTCCCGCCATTGGGTCGGCGGTTAGGGCCCGGAGGCGTCGGCGGCGGCCTGGGTCTTGGCTGAAGGAGGTTGGCTAGATCGCTGCGAATGCTGGTCACCTCGTACAAGGCTTCATCCAGGCTCCAGCCGGAACCCACAAGCCCACAAGGCTGGATATGGTGTGCCAAATCTTTCGGTCCCCGCAAGGAGCTCCTGAGTAGTGGGTCCGCGAAGGGAGGAGTCGGCAAGGTCTGGGAGGGCTAGGTGCTCGACACGCTTGTCGAAGGCTTTGAGGTTGTTGAGTCTGAGGTGGGCTGCACCACACAGGGCCCACGCGTTCCGAAATACGGTTTGGATGCGCTGAAGCCAGGAGACCGAAAGGCGGAGATGTGAAACGGCCATCTCAGGAGTAATTATCGTCGTATATTGCTGAAGCCAGAAGCTGTGCTTCCGTCCTCATAGGCTTGGAGGACTTGGCTTCCATGATTTCGGAGTACTGTTTAGAGCTAAGTCGTAGCTGCCAGGGTATCCACTTCAGCTTCTCGCCAGGCTAAGGCTGTGTTGCACAAGGCTGAGAAGGCGTATAGAAGGCATCGTGTCATCGTCCAAAAGCTCGCCTCCAGCAGGCGTCGGCAAGCCGCTCTGCGGCAGAAAAAGGCTACACTAGGGCACATCGGACAAAAGGCTGCCATGGTTCGCAGGCTGCCTTGTCCGCCCCCGCTGGCTGCGCATGAACCGACCCCCAGGGTCCGTTCTGAAAGAGGCTGATGTCCGCAACGGTTCCTGAACCAGTCTGATCGTCGGAGTCCGAGGAGTCGGCTTGCAGGGCCGCGTAACTTTCAACTAGCAGGGCCTCAATATCGCCGGTATGGTTGGCGGCAGGCTCTCCTCCAATGCGTCCCCTCCCTTCTCGTGGGCGTCGGCTGTCGCCGTTTCCTTGGCTGGGGTCGAGGAGGAGGCTGGCTGTGTGTTACTCAAGGCTGCTTCCAGTTCGGCTTCTCGGGAATAAATAAATCTATCCAGCCCGGCTCCTAGGGCTGCGAGTGGAAAGCTCTGCGGTGGGAAGGCCGGGCTAACCTCGAATGGCGGCTCAACTGTAGGGCGCTGTCCTCCCCTGGCGATGGGCCTCGTGGGCCTCCAGCCCGAGGCGCAGGCCTGGGAAATCTCCGTTTGCAGGGCTAGGGCTCCGAGCGTGTCATCTCTGCCATATAGGCACGCTTGGGTTCTTGTGGTGGCCTTGCTGTTGACGTATCTTGTCTGCTGCCTGAACTTGTGCTCCGGCGCTGAGAAGGCAGACTTTGAGGCTGTGCATTGTGAAGGCTGAGGCTTCCTCTGGCGTGAGAAGATCTGGGGACTGGCCCCCCAGATGGCGGCGACACATGAAGTATCGAAGGCAACCGAGGGACTGGCTGTAAGACATCGGCTGGTGGTAGGCTGTGGCCGGCTTGCCCGGGAAGCCTCCCAACATAAAGTCAGGGCAGGTCTGGGAGCCGTAGTGAAAACGTAATCGGACCTTTCCACAAACTCAGAGCCTGGTAAGTAGCGGAGTTTTGCAATTCACAATGTGCTCCATGAAATTGGGCTCATGCCAAAATCACGTGTTAACACATGTAAAACTGTTCAAGCAACGTGTGTACAAAGGGCAGGGATGTAATGTTTCATCACCCCGCCTGAGGTTCGTTTGCACACTACCGTACAGCTACGAAGCTCACGAAACTAAAGTGAAACTCACTCCTCATGCCCTGTGCACCGTAAACTCTGGCACACGTAACACGGGCTCACCATTCTCACACATGGCCTGCACATCGTAAAGGGCATTGATGTGCGTAACACGGCCTTCACATTTCACAAGCCTGGTAACCGTAAAGGGAATTGGTGACCGCAAATGGCATCATGTTTGCGTGCTTGCATCACGCCTCTCATACTGCCTTCCGTGCGGCAGTTCATAGAACTCCAGCTGTATCATTGCATTCTCGTCTCGAAGAGAACGATTCTCGCACCTCAGCTCGTGAAGTGCTCGCTTGTCATCCTTCTGCTCATCCCAAAGAGCCGAACACAAAGCTCCAAGTTCTCGAACTTCAATGCGCTCTCGATTGAGCGCACGCCGAGTGCGCACGAGCAAAATGCTCAGCGCCATAAGCACACACAGCAGCCCACAAAGAATCATAAAGGAAATCACATCATGGCTGCTTGTGGTTGTCGTTGTTGTTGTCGTTGTAGAAGATTCCACTTCCATCTCATGCAAGAAACCGGCCGAAAATGACCCAAGGCTCCAAGCAACTGTTGCCATAATAACACCCATGCAGTACACTGCCCCACGACGGTACCATGGCCCGCCGGGTGTTGCAACGTACAACCATCCATCATCACCATTGTCAGCACCGTGCTCTGCTGTACTCTCCATAGCATAAATTGCCATGCACATCGAAACAAGCACTGCAAGAAAGAAGCATGCACTCATGTTTGCACTTGTACCCGAACTCGCCTCTGCAGGAATCGGCATCATAAGCAAAAGCATTGCTACTCGCTTCACCCACGTGCTCGATGCATCACTTCCTACCACTGTTCGAACACGTTTGACCTGAGCTTTCATCGACGCCGTCGTGACCGTTTGCTCCCACTCGCCTTCTCCGATGGGCCTGGAGTGGCAGTCCACAAAATCATGCAGAAATAGCAGCGATCGCAATCGGCTGGGGGCAAGTGGCTTGGTGTGAAGGTCTCCTAAATTGAAGTGAGTCGAGATGTACTTCATGACAAGACGCTTCTGTTGTACAATGTCTTGTAACCATAGTAGCCGGCCCTCAAAATGCTTGCTAGCTTTTGTAACTCCCTGACGCAGACAGAACGCTTTGCAAGACTGATTGTCAACGTACACGATCAAGTCGCAGGGGCTCCGGCTCATAAACTCGATCACAGCCTTCATGAACAATCCCTGGCACGCGCTTCCCACAGCACTGTAGTACTCGCTCTCCATCGAACTCAAACTGATGCACTTCTGGGATCTACAGATGTAATGGACGTACTGTCCATTCACGCAGAAACTGGCCCCGCCGTACGAACGGCGATCCTTCTTCGAACCCGACCAGTCAGCATCCGAAAACACTTCCAACACAGCACGCTCGGAGTCATCTGCACAACCAGAATCATACACATGACTGTTCAGCTTCCTGGTCCCAGGGGCTGCAAACTTCATCAGGATCCCATAATCATTTGTGTTGATGAGGTACTGTATCAGTTTGATCAAACCAACTTTTGCATGCTCCGTCGGCCTCGCCATGTAGCTTGCAAGCATGCGCACAGCATATCCAACATCGGGCCGATCACATGATATGTATAAAGCGGTTCCAACTGCTTGTCGGAATTTGCTTGCATCGGTGTGGTTGAGCTCACGGGTGGTGTCCTTAGCACGAAGTTCACTCCAACATGGGACTCGTTGTCTGTTGTTTTGCGTGACATTCATGGTCTGCTTCATCTGCTCAATGTAAGAAAAGGGCTGTCGAATCACAATACCCTGGTCTGTAATCGTATGCACACGCTTGAGAAAACTGAAGGAGTGACCCACCTCATATGCAAGCTCATACGTGATCTGAAACCGTTGCTCAATCACTGGAAGAAAGCACTCGCGGGCCCACTGGAGCGGCAAAAGAAGTAGAGAGTCATCCACATGAATCATGCCCGGACCCTTGTCTGCACAAACTCCATCGGATCCTGGCTTGCTGCTGACATGCACTACCGCAGGGCACTCTTTGCACTTTTCAACCACAAAGTGTTCTCCGAGATACTCGCAGAAGTGGGAGAACCACTGTTGCGATCCTTCGCGTTGCCCCGGCACCATTCGCATGAACACGAGATCTCGACCTTGCACTTTAGAAACCACCGGGGTCGGCTGAGGGCTGAGGAACCTCCAGGTACGCGTCCTTCACATCGAGCGCCAAAATGGCATACTGCTCGGATGGCCGCGTCTGATTCCAAGTCAGCCACTGCGCCGGAATGAGGCGCACAATATCCGTGCTGGTAGCAGGGCTGAACAACCCTTCTTTGGACTCATCCAACCACCGAAACTCTCGAGCACAGAGTCTGGATCGACGGTACCATGAAGGAATCCCATTCTTCTTCTTGTGTCGCCACGTTCGAACAAACTTTGTAGTGAGGCTCTTCATCGAAGCCAAATCATCATCACTCGTGGCATCTCTCATCACAGACTTCTTCAGCAGTCTGCTGACCTCAACCTGATCAGCAAGGTTGTCGAGCTCGGCCAAAATGGCATCATCGAGCTCTGGCTCCTTTCCATTGTCAGGAAACCACAATCTATCATCATCCTCGGCCACCTCCGCTTCGGGATCGGCCTTGAGCTCACTCGTGAAACTGTCGTCCATCTCGGACTCCATGGACCAAAGCTTGGTCTGAACCTCCCAGCCATCGGGCTGATCCAAGTCGAACTCCCCTTCGTCATTCACCTCATACGAATGCTCACCAAAAGTCACAGCACGAATACGCAGCTTCTTCAACGGTGGCAGTTCAGCTTCGGGAGTGCTGGGTGGATCGGGCCGCATAGACGGATTCGGCCCAGGAGGCTCTTCTGTAACAGCAATTCTCTCATCTGGAACTGCTCGAGCACTTTCAGGAGGAGGCACATTGCGCCTAGGAGGCGCCATTGCTCCGGCCCCGCCCAACGGCGTAACCGGCATCCCAAGTGCCTCAACTGCAGGAGTCGGTGGCTCGCTCGCAGCCTCATCAGGGGACCTTGGTGGTGCCACATCAGGCACTGGGTCGACAGCAGGATTTCGTTGCTTCGGCATTGCAACAAACTTGGTCCCTATAACACCGCTCCCATAGTCCCAAGGGTAGCCTTTCAGCTCACGGTAGAGCTGAACTTCAAGCTCCCACGGCTGACCCACACGACGGATGGATCGTGACAGCCGGATTCCGTCCTTGCCAGCAATGATGTACATGTCGTTGAGCGATGATTCGCTCACCAGGGTCCCGAGCATCCACCGCTTGTCGCCTTTCTGCTTAACATCAAGCTGGCAGTAGACGGGTTCGGCGAAAGGCGCAATTCGCCCACTGTACTTAGCCCCACAGGCCCTTTCGTAAGCTGTCATGTTGCCAATGACTCTGTATCTGTTGAGCAGCCATGCACTGTGCACAAACGCCCATGCAAACAGCACATGTGTCGTAGGTAGTGGAAGGCCGGTGCGGTGACGGGCCTGATCAAGCAAGGTGTTTGCGAGCTTCCGCACTGAGTCGATGGCCTTCTCACAAAAGCCTAGGGAACCTTTGGCACCTATAACAGGATTCTGCACAAGCGTTTGCAACCCGAGTCGCTGTCGGGCCGTAACAATGGCACGCTGAAGAGTCAAAGTGGAGGGCTCGTTGTCACACTTCAAAGTCACAGTGGTGTGACCGAGGCTCTGGATGAACCTCATAAGCTCAATGCCTAAATACCTTGTATCACCTTTGGACTCACATGGGATCGCTGCGATCATTCCAGTAGCGCTGTCGTGCGCCACAAGACACTTGAGTGCACGCTGGGAGTCCTCGGGAGCAGCATCGAGGTTGCAAATGCCGTCCGGCACACTGTAGCCTGAAAATGAAAAATCAAATTGAATAATTGGATTATCGCGGGGGCCCTCCTTCAAGTACTCACTCCGATCTGGCATTGCTCGCATGCTGATGCAGTGTGGGCACCACGGCTTGAAAGGCAAATGCGTGCATTCATGGAGGAACCGTTCCGCCTCAGTGGGAGCGGCCGCTACAGGCTGAACCCTTGGTTGCCTTTCACCTGAAGACTGAGCATCGGCAGCAAGCTCCAACTCTAAGGCCAAACGCTGCTTCTCAAGATATCCCTTGACACGACTGAAGAGACGGGACTTGGAGCCGGCCGTGCTGAGGTTGAGCTTGGTTGCTGCAGTTTTCAAAACAGCTAGGCTGGAGTCGTGCGAAATGAGCACACCATCAAGACTCAGCGGCTCGACATTGCCGGCTGGCACTCCAGCTTCTAGCTGTTCGGGCAGTGGCATTGGCGCTGGGCTCGATTGTCCAGCTGCATCCTCTAGGCCTTGCATAGCCTCATCTTCAGGCACCACACGATCGTGCTCAACTGTCCCGACAGGCGCTTGCTCAGTCTCAGCTCGAAAATGATAAAAATCTGGCTCTGGCAGACCTTGCGGTTCGGTCATGCCTGCAGGGAGCTGCACACCTATCTCAGAAACTGGCTCGACCTGCACGTGCAAAAATGAAATGACCTCGGCAACCTGACCTCCGGGCAGAACTGCTTCAACCTCCTTCAAGTCAGCCCACGGCACACAGTGTTCAAGCAGAAACCATGTTCCACTGCGGCAAATGAGGGTGCTCCTGAGAGGCCAACCGATCGGCGCCATGAAACTCGGATCAACGAACCTACTTGTGCGACCTCTCCACACCAGGTGCCCAGACGAACTGACTTGCCATCCGAAATCGAGAGACTCAAGGGTCGTAGCCTCAAAACGCACCTGGATGGACGCAACATGTAGCTTGCTAGAGCACACCTCATGGACCTCACCTGTGGCTTGAAACTGGGACTGACTGCATTCGGCATCACACGCCTGTTGGCTGTCGGCATCACGGACCTGTTGGCTGTCGGCATCACGGACCTGTTGGCTGTCGGCATCACGGACCTGTTGGCTGTCGGCATCACGGACCTGTTGGCCGTTGGCATCACGGACCTGCTGTTGGCTGTTGGCATCACGGACCTGTTGTCGGCTGTTGGACTGTCGGAGTCCAGCATGAAGCTCACCTTCACTAGCCTCATCCTCAGAGTTGTTGTTGACCTCACCTGCACCTGGATTGTAGTGCATCACGTCTTGCTCCTCACGCTCCACACGGCGAATCTGAGCATTCACAGCAAGAGAGTAGCCTTTGAAAATCAAGGGCACCTCGGCGCCACTCCGTGGGTGGCGCAAGCACATAAGACCTTCGCCTGCATTGTCACCTTGGCCTTGGCGAATGGGCCACCATCCCTTGCGCATGAGCCGTCCAAGGCTCAACAGTGGTTGCGTGACATTTGCAACAATGCATCGCTCTCGAATCACAACGGGCTGGGACCCGCCAAACAGCACGAAGTCAACTAGGCGCTCTGCTTGCACACGCATCGCACCTCCTTGGGCATCTTGCACCTGCAGCGGCCTTGCACGAGCGGCACGGCCACACGACTGGAAAGTCTCGGGATGCACGAAATATCGGCTCCCGAATCGATGATCACGCACTGGCCTGCACTGGTCACTGCTCGAACACACGCAGTAGCAGGACTCGGCACCAAGTCAAGCACAGCATAGTCATCAGGAGGCAGAGTCCACTGATCGTCATCATCCTGGGAATCCATTGCAACGCTCTGTGGCGCAGTCACAGTAATCATACAGACATTGGGCTCATAGGGAAACGGATCCTCCAGGTCAGACATGTCGAAAAGCAGTGGTTCAGCCGCAACACGGCGAACGGTGGACTGTCCTGCCTTACCTTGCTGGGCTTGAAGTGCACTCGCGGAAGAAGGGGCAGTCGTGCTGGTGCCGGCTTCAGACGCTGCAGAAGAATTTGCCTGAACCTGCCGGGCACCTTTCTGATGGCCTTGCATGTAGGCCTTGAACTGAAAGCAGTCCCTCTTGTAGTGCCCCGGCTTCTGGCACCAACTGCACACGGAGGGCCAATTACCCTTTGCATTGCCACCTTTGTCCTTGCCTCCCTTGCTCTTGCCTTTGTCGCCTTTGCCTGCATCGCCTTTGCCGCCTTTGTTGTGCTTGCCTTTGCCGTCTTTGCCTTTATCGCCTTTGCCGCCTTTGGGCCTGCCTTTGCGGTCTTTGCCTTTGTCACCTTTCGCATGCACACGGTCTATGTCCATCGGCGCAACATCGCCGGTATCATGCAAACCTTTCTTTCCATCACTAAGACCATAACTCGAAGCAACACTGGTTTGCCACTTGGTGTTAGCTCCATCCCAACGCAGCACAAGCTCACGGACATCACTGTAAGAGCTGTTATCGGAAATGACTACATTGGCATGCTGACGAAGCTGTCCTGTCAGGCAACTGAGGAGCGGCCATCTTGTTGTTCTCGGGAAGACCGCCTGGCTCGAGGCGCTCGTACTCCTCAAAGGCACTCTCTAAGCGCAGCAGCTGCTGAGCAAGTCCTTGTTGGGCCGCAAAGGACGGCCAGCTGTTGATCGTTCGCAACAAGGCTAAGACGCGATTGCGAGTCTTTGGCATAAGATCTTTGCTGAGAAGCCTCCAGGCCTCAAATCCATTCTGATCCTGAACAGATCGCAGCAATCGCCTGCCGCGCTCATACAGTAGACCATTCAACATACCGTACAGTAGTCGAGACCGCCGCTTGGCGCCCTCGTCCAAAGAACTCAAAGTCACTGCTGTCTGCTGCCGGCCATAATCACGAAGCTCACTGCTGAACTCAGGTTCCAAGCATGATAAATACTGTTCGAACGTCCAGCTCCACTGAGGCCATTGCGCAAATTCCTCATCGCGCGAGGTTGGCCGGAAAGGATCCGGCTTCGGCAAAACCTTGGTAAGGTCTCCAACTCCCATAGGTCGAGAACCTTGAGCCGTACTCGCAAAAGCCGCTGCTTGAGCAGCTGCACTGGCAGCTTGCGTAGCCTCTGACATGCGTTGCATAAGGACTCTCAAGTCGGCAGCAGTCATAGCAATCTCAGTTCCCGCATTGGTAGGGCTCGTTGGCTGAAAAGGGTTTGTAGGCGGTGGCTGCGCAAAAGCTGCAGGGCCAAATGGTTGCGCCGAGGCAGTGGCTCCAGGAGGGCCTGTGAGCTCCTCGTCTGTCTCTTCACCAATATTCGCCATTGCTCTGTAAAGCAGGGCAATCAATCAATCTCAATCACCTCCTTGCAACTGTTCAAACAAAGATTGGCACCAAATGTGCGTCGGAGCCCGGGCCCTTGCAAATCAATCGGCTGGTCCGGAGGGGCCTGCAGTTCGGAGAACGCGGCCTCACTCGAAGCAGCACCTGTAGAAAAACTGAAAGCTTCCAAATCTCGCTCAAACAAAGCGCGCTCCTCTGTAGCAAAAACTGTGTTGTGTATCAAGGCTTCAGGAATTGCTTCTTCACACACGTCGTCAACTGCAAAGACGAAAAACTTCCTTGAGGTGGCTGTCCTTCAAACACCGGTGGGCAAAGTCCCACACCTGCTGAGTAGTTTCCAGAGAAGCCAAGTTCGCCTCCAGCGAACGTTGGGCGGTACTCAAGATATTCTGCCACCCTTCAGCGGATCTGCCAGGAGGGCGTTCACGCTGCAGCAGTTGCTCAAGATGCAGTTCTGTGACTCTGGCCTTGATGGCTTCCAGAGAAGCCAAAGAGGCAGCCGTGCTGCCGGGAAGAGGCGCGAGCGAATCGGGGCTGAAGGTGACTACACACCTAGGCCCTCAACCCAAAAGTCAGAAGAGAAAAGTTCAAGCCCGATGGCCCCTGAACAGAACCCAAAGAAGGTTCACGTGTCTCGAAGCTGGGTCGGCCCAGCTCCGCTACCATGAAAACGTAATCGGACCTTTCCACAAACTCAGAGCCTGGTAAGTAGCGGAGTTCTGCAATTCACAATGTGCTCCATGAAATTGGGCTCATGCCAAAATCACGTGTTAACACATGTAAAACTGTTCAAGCAACGTGTGTACAAAGGGCAGGGATGTAATGTTTCATCACGTAGACAGACTCGCTGCGCTCCCAAGCGGTTTGGACCGCCCTCGGAACGGGAGAACCCATAGGCTGCCAGGGTCTCGGCCCGAGAGGCCGTGAAGGCGGACGGCAAACGGCTGCCCCCTCTTAGTTGTCTTAGTATGCCAGCATACCGCGCGAAGACTATGCCCTGTGAGAGAGAGGCTTTTAAGGCTGATGCGCTGCAGATCTCCGAAACGAAGGCCTCCATCCGTGCAGGGCTAGCAGGAAGCCCGCAAGGAGAAGGCATAGCTCCAGAGGGCAGTCCGACTGACAGATACGGCGCTCCCATGCTGCAACGACGGCGAGCGGAAGTGGCAGTGCCTCCCTCCTATCGGTATCTGCTTGTGATGAGAAGGATCTGATAAGGCGGTCTGAGAGTATCGCAGAAAGCTGAGCTAGGCCTGCTGTTTTAGCTAGTAGCAGCTAGCCATGCTAAGGCTTTGAGCATTGGCGGACCCGTGCGGCACACCTCCCTGTCTTCTTCCAAGCTGGAGTGGCAGGCCCAAAGAAGGTCCCCTACCTAGGTAGGACCTAGGCTAGCGACAGAAATCGTGCTGATGTCAAGACTGTTGAGAATGAGGCACTCGAGGAACTGCCTGCAGGCTGATAGGTAAGTCTCCAGCGTGCCGGCTGTAAAGGGCAAGATACTCTGGCTGAGCAGCTGATGCGAATATTTGGCCTGCTGAAGGCTGCGGTACAGGTCCGAGGACCCAGAGGAGTTCCTTCCACTGCTCCTGTGCCTTGGCTTTTCTGGAGGCCTCTTGGCCCCGTCGCATGACCTGAGTGGGCCGTCGGCTTGGGCTGGCGCTGTCGTGTCGGGAAGGCGAACACACCTGAGGAATGGGCGTCCCAGCAGATTCGCGCTGAGGCCCCGGCGGCGGGGCGAGTCCCCCTTTGCTGAGGGAAGGAGGGAACCGAGGGCGCAAGGGACTCAGGTGCCGCCTAATGCCAGAGCCTCTGTACTCTGTACGGTCCTAGGGCTAGGCTAGGTAACAAAAGGCTAAGGTGACAGTAAGGCGGAAGGCTGAGAAAAGGCTGGCAACCGTAGAGGCCTGCGGGGGCTCAAAAGGGCTACGATTAAGGTCTGTAAATTCTTTACAGCGCGAGCACTGATGGCCCGTATGCTTGTCGTCGTTCTCAACCGTATTACGGATGATCTCGCGACCACAGGCTGAATGGAAAGGGCAGAAAGGCACGGTCGAGCATGGAAGGCCGCAACGCATTTCTCCCTGGCTGCCCATGTAGTACACACGGGAAAAGGCTGGATCCAACTCGTAGGTGTGCGGCAACGTAAGGCTGGGGAGGATAACGCAGTTGCGCATGTTGGGGCAAGGCAATCTTGGCAGGGCCATGGCAGGCATCCTGTAGAGGTAAGGCTGCTCCGGAGGCTCGATCGTCTTGTGCTTGCGGCGGTCAGACAAGGCTTCTGGAAGGCGTTTAGGGTCTTGAAGGCAAAGGGGTGGCACTGACTGCCTTCCCATATTGCGGGGGTTGGACCTCCCCGGCGCACCGTAGTGCCAATAGCGAAGGACTCCTGCGTCGGCTGAAAACCACTCCGGGAGTGGGCTGCAAGGCGCAAGGTGCACGTGATGGGCTGAAGGCTGCGCATCTTGGTCCTCTGCGAGGGCTGCAGGACGTCCGGTCCTGGCTCGATGGTTTAGAAAAAGGACTCCACGTCGATTTCCACGGCTGCGTCTGGGGGCTCGCCGCCAAAGAAATTAATCCACGTACGGCAGTCGTAGATGACGGCTACCCCGAATGGTGGGGGAGGGCGGTAAGGACCAGTGTACCTGGGCTGGTGTTCGGCTGCCAAAAATGCCGGCGTGAAGCAAACGCCTTCTCTGGTCTGGCTGTGTAAGGCTGAGTGGGAGGCAGGGTCCGTGGGTGGAGGGGGTTGGGTGAGGCTGGCGTTGGGGAATGACGGAAAGAAGGCGGGCGGGGTGACCTGGAACTTGTCGGCTGTCTAGGCTCCGAATTCCCTGGCCACCCCCAACTCAGGGCGCTTGATGAGCTGCCAAAGCTCGTGGCGGTTGATAGGCTTTGTCTGGGCTTCGGGGTCAAAGTAGAGGAGTGGAAAAAGCTGTTGATGCGTGGCTGCGTGGATGATGGCCGGCATGCCTATAAGGTCTCCCATCATAGAGTAAAGGCCGTCCTGAGGCGGAGCATGAAAGGCTGTTGAAGAGGCAGGTACTCGCCGTCGGCTCCGGCTTCGATAGGCTGTTCCGTAACGGCTGTGGGCTCGGCGTCGGCCGCGGCGGCGGATGGCTGAGAAGGCTGTGCTGTAGTATCCGCTTCCTCCAGGTCCTCCGAGTCCTGAGGTGGGACGTAGTCAAAACAAGCTGGGATAGGGCCTGTGTAACATCCGTCCTGGGCGTTGTAATAGGCTTCCTGGTTCTGGTAGATAAGATGGCTACGCGGGGATAGGCCAGAGGAATTATCGGAAGGCCGAGCATCGGCTGGTACGGCTTTCGCGACGGCTGCCTTCGCTGACGCGGAGTGGGCTGCCCGAAGCTTTTCCAGCTCTTCTGGAGGCAAAGTCTTAAGCCAGTCGGAGAGAGGGTCTCGATCTGACGCCATGGCGGCGGCTGAGACTGATCCTCCCATAGGCCCGCTGAAAGGAAATGCTGAGGGAGCAAAGTAAACGCTGCTAGGGCAACAAACTCCTCATGGTGCAACAAGCAGGCAACGGTCCTGCAGGTCCAGACTGCTGTAGGGCCGCTGACCTGACCGGACGGGAGATGGCAAAGGGCCGCGGCTGAGAAAAGAAAAAGCCGGCCTGGATAAGGCAAGACCTGAGTTTGGAGAAGTGAAACCCCTCATGCTATTGGCTGTAAAGGAGCGGCGGGCACAGCTTTTTTGGCAGAGGCCATCGGCAAGGCTAGGCTTCGGGATCTCCTTCGGAGTCCACCAGGGCTGAAGATCCTTGATACTGGCACGCATCAACTGCCACCTCCGTAAAAAAGGCTGCTATGGGAGGGAAGGCTTGCTGAAGAGTTAGCAACAGCCCAGCCAGCCTTGTATATGTCTGATCAAGGCGAATCTTGACGGCATCGATCTTGGAGCTAATGAAAACCCAAGGCGAAAGAAGGCTGCGAAGTCGAGGCTGTTCGTGGGCTCGACGGCTATGGTGCCACAAGGCTTGCTGGGCCCCACGGCGATCGGCTTCCAGGATCCCGATGCAGGCTTCCATGGATCTGATCCGGTCGGCTAGGGACTGCAGGGTCACCTCCTCAGGGGGCTCTTGGCTGAATTCCTGATTGGAAGGCTGAGGCTGTACTGCTTCATAGGCTGAGCTGGTCCAGACAATCCAGCATTCATGCGGCCCATGGCCGAGAGGTTCGTGATGTTGGCTGTCGGCTGGCCCTGATTCCATTGAAGGGCAGGGCTATTGGCGTAAGAAGGCCAAGGGGTGCGTTGTGCACGCTGATCTTGGCGGCGGGGCTGCTGGTGCCCCTTCATGGTGTCTCAGCCGAAAGGTCTGCATGCAGGTGCTAAGAAAGGGGGCAACCTGTTAGTGTCAAGGCCGCGGCTCCGGAGAAGGCCAGAGTGGTCATGTGGAACCTGAGAAATCGGCTGAGTCCGGCTGTGCATCCGCTGAGGAAGGGCTGAAGCCAGGTGATGTCGTGGGTGGAGCAGGAGGCAATGTACCTGATGAAGCAAATCGGGGCTTGACTTGAAAGCATGATGGGCATCTGAGGCCGGCCCGGACGAGCATCTTGGCACATGTAAGTAAGGGCGTTGATGGCTGAGGGGCGGGCCTGGGCTCGAAGAAACCTGGGGGCGCGGATCGAAGAAGCAGTGCCAATTGCAAAAATGGGCTCATGGAAGGCTTCAAGTATCGGGTGGGTTTGACTGGCTTTCGAGTAGGCGTAGGAGGGCTGAGGCTGCAGCGGCCAACACGCTGTAGGTGCCTGAGGGAGAGCAAAGCATAAGGCCCTAGGTGCTGAATGCGCGACAGCTCGGCTATCTGAGGGCCCGGGATGGAAGGCAGCAAGGCCATCTCATCCGCGGGCCTCGGTGATGCGCTCCGCTATGTAGTCGTGGCAAGCTTTGTTGAGAAAGCACAAGGCAGCAACTTCCTGGCGTGAACCTGCAAAGAGCAGGATGTTGGCGCAGGGCGCCACTCCGAAAAGAAGGCCTTCAAGGCTCCAACCTAGGAAAGGCTCTCTGAGTTCCTTGGTGGGGAACCATAAGACCTTATACAAAGGCGGCTGCAAAAGCCAAAGCAGCGGCATCTGGAAGGGGTTCCAAGGCAAAGGTTGGCGGTAGCGCAATCCCGGTATGGCTGAGTCAAGGCTAGAGGCTTGCGAGCTACCTGTTCGTGTAGTGGGCACAGGGCACAGGGCTTTCGAGGGCGATCCAAACACTGCCGGACGCGTGGCTAGTTTCCTCGGATCCCTGGAGGGAGAGGGTAAAGCGCTCAAAATAGGCTGGCGGAAGGAAGTGGTAGCTTTGGTAGCCTCCACCTAAAGGCAACTGAGCGCGTTCAGGCTGAGGCTGGGCTGGTGGCTGCACATCAGAAGCTCGGAATCCGGCTCAGTAGGCTGGGGTCGGAAACGTCAAGGTGCGAAACCAAGTACTCGTGGGTTTCTTGAGAAAGCAAGGCTAAAGGCAGCCAAGAGGGCCCACCTGCAAACAACAAAATGCGTGGACCGATAGTACCGGAGAGCAGAAGGTCCTGAAAACGTGAGCTGCACGGCTGACCCATGATTCCTGGAAGAGGCAAGGCTTCTAGGAGGCCTGGCAGATGCCAAGCGAAAGGCAAGATGCGTAACGGCACAAAGTATGGGTCAGCATCACGCAAAGTCATGGCTGAAAGCGTGGACGGCTGAGCTCCCGGCTGACACCTAAGCGGCAAAAGGGGCGCTCAGAACAGCATTTCGACCATAAATTGATGGCATTCATCGTTGGCAAGGACTCGCGGCAACCACTCATGCACCTGAAGGCAGATGAGTATGCGGGGGCAAACTGTCCAGGAGAAGAGGAACTCCTGGAGGCAAGGCTCTAAAGGCTGACCTTCATGCGGGGCCAAGGCAAAACACTCCATGAATGTAATCACGTACCAATCCCAATCATGGGAGGCAAGCCTGGCCGGGGCAAAGGCAAAGTCCGGTGGACGAATCCACCGCGGAGACAAGGGCAAGGGCCTGGGCGAAGGCGGGTCTTGTTCAAGCTCCCAGGCAAACATTGTAAGGGGCACAACTATGTCCGCGGGCAACATGGCGTCCCACTAAGGCAGAGGCAAGCTACTGAGGCAGTAGTCAGGCTAGTCTAGTCTCGCTTTTCGAGAACGCAAGTGCTAGAGCCAGGCTACACGAAGGCATGTATGCATGTTACGTGTAGAGATTCGCAAGCTCCGAAAACATTCCTGAAACAAAACAGGTAACGTCATGTTCGCATTATCGGCAGACATCGGTGTTTTGTTGGGCGACCATATGCAAAGCATATTGCAAAACTCATAAGTCTTCGACTCAACTCGCGGCAAAGCTGTTGTGAAGAGACAGATGTGAAAAGGCTGGGGAGCTTATTGCACGTTGGGAACCCTTCTATGGTGCCTGTTACTCCAGACTGAAGTGTGCACTGCCTATGAAATTGTATTTTTCGCAAGCGCAGGGTCCACTTAGGATCGGTCCGTTCCGTGGTTTTCTGGTTTCTATTCGTCTTCAAAATGAAGGAAGGAGAGAGAGAGAGAGAGAGAGAGAGAGAGAGAGAGAGAGAGAGAGAGAGAGAGAGAGAGAGAGAGAGAGAGAGAGAGAGAGAGAGAGAGAGGAGAGAGAGAGAGAGAGAGAGAGAGAGAGAGGAGAGAGAGAGAGAGAGAGAGAGAGAGAGAGAGAGGAGAGAGAGAGAGAGAGAGAGAGAGAGAGAGAGAGAGAGAGAGAGAGAGAGAGAGAGAGAGAGAGAGAGAGAGAGAGAGAGAGAGAGAGACAGACACAGAGAGAGACACAGAGAGAGAGAGAGAAAGAGAGACAGAAACAGAAAGAAACAGAGAGCACAGGCTTCCGTCGTTTTTCCACATTGCTTGGATGCGGTGCTTAATGAGGCATCGCTAAACAGTTACGCCTGGCATGCGATGCCAAGCTGTCCCTCCAGGAAAGTGCGTGAGCAAAAATTTTGTTGTCTAAGCATGTGTTTCTCTGTGTTCGAGCATTGCGTTGCCGGGGCATGCGCTGCATGCTTTTTGCGTGAACACAGGAAACGGGGCTGGGCCCCAGACCTTCGACGACGGGGGCTTCAAGGGGCCTTAAGGGGGGCTTCAAAGGGTCCTCCGGAGCTTTCCGGAAGGTGGGAATGGGTTCGAAGGGTTTGAAGGGGGGGCTGAAGGGGTGAATCCAGAAATACCCCCAAGGGTAGGTATTTACAGCAATGGCATGGTGGCATACTCACATATATTCCGCTACCCATTCTGTTTCAAATGGTCTAGACTTGACACTCAAGCTCTCTCTGCGTAGCAGACAAAACAACAGCTACCTTGTGCAGGGCATTGCCTTTAGATCATGGGGATCAGAACTATCCAATATTCCCCAATGAGTGGATCCAACGGGGGATATACTGTGCCCGTTTCTTTCATGTTGATTTAATGTACTTCCATAAGAAAGCAAGGCTTAGAAGCCTTAATCCTGAAAGCTTGTTTTTTTCTAAGCTGGACGCGTGCCTGTGTGCCACAGTCGCCTTGTTGTGTAGCAGTCAGGCGGACGTGCCTCAAAGTAGAAGAATTCGCGACCCCCCAAAATGGGGCCGTTTGGCGGCCCCATTTTTGGGGTCGGGGTTCCAAGCCTCCAACTCATGCTCAAACTATATATTTAATGAGGCCGGGCGCATGTCGCAGCCCTGTTTTCGGGGCCGCGAAACGGCCCCATTTTTGGGGTCGCAAATCGCAAATGTTCGGGGCCAACCAGCTGGATCTCGGGCGTGCGCCTGCCTGCCTTTGTTCCCGCAGTTTTGGGCATCATGCAGACGCAAGATTGAAAAGCCAGAAGTCTTGTCCAAAGCAGCTGCACGCTCACCTTAAATGCCACAACCAGCGGATTTGCAACTGGGGAGGCCCATTGTGGCGAAGCCAGAATTGCTTTCGTTTCGTGGGCCCAGAAACGGGGTCGTCCGCAGCATCATTTCTTGGGCTCATCCTGCTTCTATATCCACTGGAGATCAGTGTCAGTTTGCAATGTCATCGAGGAATCTCGAGGATCTTTTTAAGCCAATCGAGATCTTTGACGTTTATTAGGATGCATCGCTGCGACACGATCATCGAAGCTCCTGTCTAGGATTGCCAAGATCTATGGCTCTATGGAGTCAGCAATAGCCAATAGCTTGCAAGATCATCGAAGCTTGTTGAAGCCTTTTCTAACTCCAGCAAGTGGACTTGGAGCCAGCTCCGGCTTAGAATTCTCTGTAGTAAAGAAAGACTCGTTCAGGTCCGAGGCTTCAGGTGACCCCTTTAATACATCCGGGCCACAAACGTGTGGCTTTGAAGCCACATAAGCCACAAACGTGTGGTTTTGAAGCCACATCAAGGCCACTTAACGTGTGGTTCTCAAAGCCACATCAACGTGTGGTTTTGAGGCTACATCATCTGAGCGGTCCACAAGGTTCCGTTTTTTGCAAGGAGTCCCAACCGGGTCCCCCCGGGCCCATCCAAGTCCCACCTTCTGCGTCACCGAATCCCGTTTTTTTGCTACGTGTCCCATACTTTGCTAGCCAGATCGAATCCGGGTCCCACCGGATCCCACCGGGTCCCATCCGGGTCCCACTGGGTCCACCCGGGTCCCATTTTTCTAGGGCCGGGTCCCACACCCCGTTTAGGTTTTAAAAGTTTAAATGAACGGACGCGGAACCCATGCACGGTTTTTGTGCATGGAGCTGCCTTTAGCATTGTAGTCCAGGTCATGTCCCAAACGGTGTCAACACTTCTTCAGTGAAAGCATGCATGAATCAAAGCATGTTCTCACGAAGCTCGCACTGCTTCAGCAGTTGAGTTTCCTCATAAGATTCTGCAAAAAAATGCACGCAATCTACAAACGGAACACTCTGGAAGAAAGGATTGCTGGAGCGGGCGCAGTATCTGGAGTAGCCAGTCCAGCCTCTCCAGATGTTCACTTTTTTCACTTTTTACAAGCTTTTGCCACATGAAAATACATCGAACACCACGACCAATTTTGTTTGGTATCCTCCCTTTAAACCCTTAAGTCGCTCCCCCTTTGACCTTTCCAGCCCCCTTTAAGCTTCCGGAAGCCTCTCTTAGCTTCTTTTTCTTAAGCCTCCCACGCAGTCACACACACACACAACAAGAAGAAGAAGAAGAAAGAAGCCACGAAATCGTTTTATTGGAGCCGCTTCTCTGTCTTACCAGTTTGCCAGTAGTTGTAGATTGTAGTTTGTGTTTGCTCCACTTGTGGAACTGAGTGTAGAGCCGCAGTGGACCAGGCCTCAGTCAACGAAAAAAAAACAGATGGCGTTCCACGCAATCTAGATCTTGGACGGTATTCTTCTTGTCCGGGGTGCTTTAGAGCTTCTCGAATGCACCAGACCTGCCGAATCAGTTTTTATTGGGCGGAAGGGGAGTTCAGAGTGGAATTAAGAACGACGGACCTCCACAGTGCTTGGTTTTACCGCTACTTCTTCAGCAGTGTCTTTCTTGGTTTCTTCCAGTTCGCCCATAACCAAGAGTCCGCGTGCCTCACTGCAGTTTTTGGCTTGTAAGCTTGAAGTCAGCCCGTATAATTCGCGTTTCATTTTTTTTGGCATGAGCTGGCACGTCCTGCTGTTCGATGGTGGCTTATTTTTGTTCCATGTCGCTCGTCCAAGCACCGTTTCAAATGACAGATTTGAGTTCAAGAAATTTTTCTTTTAAAGCATCTGTGGTTTTTTTTTTCTTGTTGTGTAAAATAAAATTGTATGAGTGTGTTAGCATCAACAGTGTCAGCAATGTTTGGTGTGAAAGCAGTGGAAGTCGTGTTGAGAGCAAGTGCAGTAAGTAGCAGAGTAACAGTTTCAAGCATTCACAGAGTTCGAACACCGGTGTTTTCCAGAGTTCAAATGCCGGTTTGAACCACGAGTTCAAAACACCAGTGTTTTGAACGCAGTGTTCGAACTCTGAGGTTCGAACGTTCGAACACCGGTGTTCGAACATCTTTGTTCGACCCAGAGTTCGAAATCTAAGTTCAAACCAGTGTTCTAACCCAGGGTTCAAACACCGTGTTTGGTATGGTTTTGAGAGATTTCTTTTGTTCTCTTCCTTTTAACACCACAAAAGCGTTTTCGTGTGGCTTTCTCCTTCCTTTTGTTTAGTAGTGTTAGTTGTTTTTAGAAGTCGTATGAATTCCTAGTGTTCGTAGAACTAGTAGTATTACTAGTATTTGTAGCATTCACAGTATTATTAGCATTTGTGGTTTTAGGCAGTAGTAAGTGTGGTATCAGGAAGTGTAGTATTAGTGATATTAGTCGTAAGTAATAGTAGTCGCAGTATTAGTAGTACTAGCAGGGTTCGAACACCGGGTTTGAACCCTGGGTTCGAACATTGGTGTTTGAACCCTGGGTTCGAACCCTGGGTTCAAACACTGGTGAACCCTGGGTTCGAACACTGGTGATTGAACTCTGAGTTCAACCTCCGTTCCAAATGTTTGAACTCAGGGTTCAACTCGAGTTCCAATGTTATGTTCCGAGCCCCCCTCCGGACCCCCCGGCGTCGTCGTTGTCGTTGTTGTTGTTTTTGTTTTTCGGTTGTCGCTTTACTGTGCATACAGACCAAGAACGGCTTGTCACATGGTCCCGAACAGTCCATCCCTCCCGGACCCCCCCCAGGTGTTCGAACCCAGGGTTCGAACACCCTGCAAAAACCTATGCTCAGTTCTGAAAAAGCATTTCGTGCTGTTCTTGTGTCAGACCGCGCGCTTGATCCATCTTGGTTACGACTCTGGCAAGTCTTTTATCTTTTTCCCAGCCCCGCGAAAATGTCTGGAAGACAACAATCCTGCTTTTCATCTGAACTTCTGTTTTCTGCTGCAAAGATAAAGACATGCAAACATAGCAAACACAAAATGAACTGCAATATTGTTTGAGCGCATACTGGACGAAAACCAACTTTTCCATCCGTTTTCAAACCAACCGATAAAATACATTTCGGAGTCGAAAAAAAGCAGCTATAATGTCTTTGCTGCACCAGTTTTTTCTCCAATCCTTAGGCAAGTTGTCTTGGTTAAGAGCGACACTCCAGTCTTTTGTTTGCGCTTAAGAGCTTTAGGCAGTGCGTCCCATTTGTTTGTCAAGTCGCGCCTTTTGGGTCATCTTCGATAAACGCCCGATTCTGTTGCGACAGTGCAGGATCATTTTCCGGTTGATTGCAAAGCAATCCAGCAGCTGGGCCCACTCGTTCGTGGAACTGGCCGTTGGCCGCACGAGCTTTTGAGCGCTTCCTCTCGTCAGATCGGCCCGTTCCGAATGAGAGACTGCTCTCGTCGAACTGGCGGCTAGGCGGACGCCAGCCGGTAATGCTGTGGCAGAACTGCCCGGCTGGTCAGCTGATTGGGGCGAGTCAGAAGCGTGGACAGGGGCGGCCGCCCTTAGAGGCAGAATCTGCGAGCCTTGCGCTGAGATCCATGGTCTGGCTCCAGCGTCGAGACGCTTTTCTTCATGCCGGATTGGATCCGGTTTTCGGCCTTTTCCGGTTTTCTGCTGATGCTTTCTGGCCTCATCTTCACCAGTCGGGTTTGTTGTGTCGAAGAAGATTTTGATGTCTCGTGGGAGTCTCCTGCGTGTTTGCTTCTTCACACATCTACTTTGGCCAGGTCTGCAGCACCATCACCTCATTGGTTGCGCGATTGCTCTGGTGTGCTGTTCCTGTTTAAGACAAACCACATACAAGTACCTCCGTTCTTCCTTTTCTGAGCTGGGTTTCGGTTGGATTTCCGGCTCCAACTCCGTCCAGTCAGCTCTGTAGGACGCTTAAGGCGGTGCTATCTCACTTGCACTCCGAAGCCACCACTTTTCGCCAACAATCCCAAAAAGGTCAAGCCACACGGTGTTTGGAACAGCTATAAAGTAACTCGTCCCACCTTCTCTAAGCGGAAGCTCGGCTCGAATCCAATCCAAGTTTGGGATTTGTGGGGTTGACTCGAACTCCAACCTTGACGCCAGAGTTCGGGTTGGACGATGTGACAAGCTGTCAAGAAGTTGAAACGACCAGCAAGATCCGCCGCATAAGTGGTGTAAAACAGTGAACATTTTGTGAAGCTGGATTGTATTTTTTGTTTGTTTCGACATTGACGTTCTGTAACTTGGCAGGGCGGCCAGATGTTTTGTTTGTCCATGCTGAGCACCTTGCAAAATCTATGGAAGTTGGTGTGTGTTAGCTAGGTTCGGCATAGCATAGGTCGTAGCAGCTGAAAGATTTGTTTTGTTCTGAGCTGCAGTGTGTTGTGTGAGGCAGTTGGCTCTAGGGTATCCAGCGAAACAGCTTGTTTCCCTGGTCGGCGAGACTTGGTTGCAACGTGAAGCATGACATACACGAGCCGCATTATCATCTCTAATTTTTCAGGCTTTTGGATCGCAGCTACATTGCTACATGTTGTGATGAGGCAATGAAGCTGGCACGTGTTTTGGTGCCTGTTGCTGCATCTCTGGTGTTTCAGCTCGATGCAGTCGCTTTGGAGGCACAGGCGAACAGTGGCATTGTGTGCAGTTCCTGCAAAAGCACAGTCAGTCTTACCAAGTGTAGAAATTTTTAATGTTGTGTCGCTCATTTCTGGAGCCAGTGTCCTTGTGTTGTGCCGAAGGGAAAAAACAAGCAGAATCTTCCGGACCCGAATGAGGCACGTGGCTGTTTCGTTCAGGAGAAGTAGCAGTTTTGGAATTCCACGGCTACAGGTCGCATTGCCTTCAGTTGGAACCTAAGCTTTTCCATCTTGGTTTATTGTAATCCAGCAGCGCCGCTCAGGTGCCAAACGTTGTGGATGTGCAGCGCTGACGTGTGCAGTGTTGCATGTGCAGCTATGCAGGTGTATGCTTGTTCGTGGCAGATGTGAGGCTGGAAAGAATGGCTTCCCGGAGCTTCCGGCAGTTTCAACGATGTTGTCAGACGCGGCGCAAACATTGACTGGTGCCTACCTGAGACGAAGTTCTGAGACAGAAACTGCAGGTGATGTGCATGCGGATGTCGAATATGCTTACACTAAAGTCAATTTCTAGCCCTTGGTAGCAGAGTCCAGCTTGTCACATGCTCAGCACTGGAGGCATTTCCACGCAAGCACAACGCTTGCAGACGCAAATGCTGCAGGCTGTCGTTTGGTGCGCTGTTGATTAAAAGTGCTTACATGCGACATAGGAGTCAGCGGATCGTTCCTTTTCCGGAGGTGCAGCAAGAGAATGCTGCACGGATGCAGCGTCAAAAAGCAGTCTTCGACCGCAAGCTGAAGGTGCTCTGTATTGTCATCGTCGTCACAGTGGTTGTTTTGACTGTTGTCGTGGTTCATATGATGCATGGCCAGGAGCAAGAACAGAAGAACTTGGAGGTGGTCAAGGTCGACACAGCAAGGGGTATGGGACCAGAAGATAGGTGAATGGGATGCTTCCAAGTTCTTGCCAACTTGTGCACAGACCCGACACAGGAGAATGCTCTGATTGCCAAAAACATCATGGACACGAAAAAGGCACTGGTGCTTTCAATGACGGCAGAACACGTGGTGATGTCTTCGGAGTCAAGAATGTCCAGGCGAACGAAGATTTGCTGCACCATGCGCAGTCCATGCAGAAGGCTGTGCCGGCGTGAACAGCAGCTGAACAGTATGCACGGTTTCAACGGTTTCGTTATGTTTCGTTTGTTTCAGCAGGGAAACGCTTTGCGCCACAGCGAGCTCAAGATGCTGCAGGACACCCTGACGGAACGCATGCAACCCATGGCCCATGTGTCTCCTCTGCGAAGTCAGAACGGTGAATGCCTGGTTCTGTCGGGGTTGCCACAATCGTGCTTGTTGTTTTGGCACTATAAGCCGCACGACCGCACCAAAAAGTCTTCCTTGTAGTGCTTTGCAGGTACTCACGGTTTGTCGTGCAAGCCGGGGAAATGACTTGTATTCGTGAGGACCAGCTTGCAGCTGCGCAGAAGTTCCTAACAGAGTCGGTTGAGCAGACAGACGACACCAAGGCATATCATTTCATGTTTCACGTGCACTCGTTTTTGCTTCTTCAGGCCACTATCTTGTGCTCTCAGGCAAAAGAGCTGGATGTGCTCGCAGAGGATCGACCGGATTGCGATCTGTCTTTGACACTGGCAGCAGCTTCAGCTCTGCAGGAAGACGCTTCGCCAAAAAGCCTGTCCTTGCTGGCGCTTTCCTCGACCTCCAACACGGACGGGGTCGTTTCCACCACGTACGATAGACAAAAGACCATAAAAGACCGGGCTCATCAGACGTCTTCGTCGATGTTTGATGCGCAGTCCGCCAGAGTTGCTACAGTCAACTTTGGGGGTTACAGGAAATTGAATCCAATGCTCATTGCTCAGATTGAGACATGTATGTAGGCTGTTTTTCGCACCGCCCCGTGACATGGTTGTTGAGCCCCTTCCCTGTGTCATGCCTCAATGCAAGCGTCACAGGAGCCAGCAGAGAAAACCCCTGAGGCTAAGGCTTGTCAGTTCTCGGATGGGTTCAGGTTCTAGCCGCAGTGGGTACACCTTCGAAGGGTGTCGCATAAAGGTGTATTCGAAGTCAATTGCAGTAGATTCGTCGATTTGCTGCGAGCTATTGGTTGATGCAGCTTTCCTGCTGCAGCTCCAACGACGAAGCGGCAAGGAAAGTAAACAACATTGGTAGGTAGAAGTCAAAGCACGACATCAGGCCAGCAACAACAGCGAGCCCGAGAGTCTGATCACCATGCTGGCCAGTGGCATCAAGGTGGAGACTTCGGACAAAATGTAGCAAGCTGATGTTCCTGTTTCAGCAATGGCGGGGAAGAAATGCAATTGTTGCAGAATCCTAGAATCGTGTATGTCTTCAGAACAAAGGGCGTCAGGTTGAAGACTGGTGTAGTCGGAGCTGGAGGGCAGGAGTGATAATGAGACAAGCCTGCTTCGCATGGTAGAAGATTTGGATCCTTGAAGGCTAGCTTTGATTTTGCATTGATGGACCTCTGCGGAAGAACCATCCGAGTACCGGCGACCGGAAGACCCTGCAAAGCGACTACACTTCAAAGATGTAGACCCATGATCAATAAACCTGCTTTCTTTAAAGGCTTTGCCTAAAAATTAGGGTCCCCAAACTTATCCTTGCAAGTCATGGGGGGAAATGGGTGTACTACTCAGCTGTTTGCATTGCAATTCGTTTTGCAAAATCACTGACATGCATGGCATTCACTTTCTGACAATGGGTAAGGACTGGCGGGGATCAAATCGATTACACACATCAAACGCGCACGTGCGCGGATGCATTTCTTATGACTGTCACTGTGTGGCAGTGCATACTGCCGTTCTTGAGATCTTGATGATTGTTGTTTCAAGCACTTGGCTGGCAGGCATTGAAGAAGCAGGGGCAGGCAGGTGCAGCGGCTACGTGTAGATGCATGCACATGTGAGTGCAGGCTCCATCGTTTCAAGTTGCAAGTACCTGACATGAAATTCGGCTGTGCGTCGCGCACGGTATGTAGTTGGACCTGGCGCCTTGCGCGACCACCACATTTCCTCGGGCCTTGGGTTTTTGGCTTAAGTCGTAGCTTTTCCTTGGATTCTGCTACCCTTTCCGGCCATCGACCTCAAGAGTTCCCGTCCTCTTTTTGTCACTTTTGGGATTTTCTGGTGTTTCCTTGCTTGCGCATTTTGGACTATCTGGTTCTTGCATGTTCAGGATGTTTCGAGTGGTTCCGTGCAGTTAGGGGTGAGGGGGTTGGGTCTTTGGTACTGGCTCAATGTCGTCTGGGGTTACAGCAGGGCCCAGGCCTACGGATTTGGTGCAACGGAGCAACACAAGCTGGAAACAGGTGCATTTTCAATTTTATTCCACCCCCCCGCCCGAGAACGTTATTCTTCCTTAAAACTTAAGGCTTAAGGCTTAGATTCTCAGGCCGCAGACCATGCAGTCTGCGGTCCTACATTCCTGCGGTTGCTGCAGTGTTGGAGGTTTTGGGCTTCCCAACAGCTGAGTGGCTCCCAGGCCTCCTAAAATCTAGCAAAAGTTCGTGTGCATGTCGATGTATCTTGCAGTCCGCATCGTTCACATGTGAGACTAAATCAGCATAACTTCATTCGAATTCTGCTTGTTTTCTGTTGTCATGCCCCAGAGCAGTTTTCAAATTTACTGGTTCCGCCAGGCCCCAACGTCCCGTAAATAACAGTGCAAAGCCTGTCGGTCGGTGACCGCCAAAGGCATGCATACCATGTACTTCGTTTCGCGTTGTCGTGCGTGTGGCAGGATAGTGAAGCTAAGCTGAAGTCCATCTTCTTGGCCGACTTCCAAGCAGGAGTCAGCACCCTCAGCGGACTCAGAGCTTGGTGGTCCACACAAAGCATGACACCTTCGTGGCCTTGCAGGTATTTCCAGGTCTCAGCTTTCGCAGAAGAAGATTTCTGTAGGGACTAATTCAGAACATCGAGTCGTTCGCCTAGAGTTGCAAGACGTTGCTCCCCGCCCGGCCACAATCACAGCTACATGGCGGCGGCCATGCCGAGCAACACTGTCCATGGAGATGTTGACGGGAGTCGTGTTGCGAGAGGCTCTGCAGACCTGAACGTGTGAGATTTCGAAATTCCGACGTCTGCCTCTGCCGGTCGGTAGGTTGCCCGAATTCTTGGGCATGGAGGGATCTCCGCCCTTCAGTTCACAACACGCCAGTCTGCAGTCGAACTGGCGGCTCTACGACCAATGTTGGAGAGGTGATCTGCCAATGACTTCAGCTCCATCACAAGCATTCGTTCTTGAACTTCGCGGTCAGGCTTTATCCCTGCAAGATTGTTGTTGCAAACGACATTTTGGAGGACACGTTGTTTCTTTCCCATAACCTGTCTGTGCTACCAAGCAAGGGCCGAATCATGTTGGACTCAGTGCGCTCTCTTGACATGAGTGTCTGGAGGAGAGATCATGGATAGTGGAGCTCTGGGATCCTGCTTGCCACAGCTGGCATGTGACGCTTCCTGTTCCGCTGGCAGTGACTGCTACAGCTTGGTCAGCGAGTGACGACTGTGCCTTCTTGTTCGGATACACCAGCGACGACGATCAACCTGAGGAGAGCGCTCGCTCCATGACCTTCAGCGCAACCACCACTCCCGCGCTGTTGCCTTTTTCTCTGTTTTCAGGACCTTTGCATGGCAGCACGAGCTTTGCGTTTCAATGCTTACGGCACCGACAAGTTTCAGGAGGCTGGGCTTCCAGACATCTGTGGTCTCGCGTTCGCCTGCTATTGAAGTGTGCTCAGTGCCCGGGAAGCTCAGGTACTTCCTGCTCCTTCCGTCTGGCGCACGAGACCAGCCATGGCACTGGTTGATGGACAGGTCTATGACGCTCGACATGTTGGCCAAAGGAAAGCTCCGACCATAAACTGCTGTGTCCGCACGACAGCTGAACTTGTCATGTGTCTTCTACTGGTTAATACTGGTTATAAATGCTGACTCAGGTCTGCGGCGGTCTGCTGGCCTGTGGCAGTGCGACTGATGCTTTCGAAAGCTTTTCGCTGCGCGCCAGCATCTGGAAATCGCAGGCTCCCCTACCTAGTGGTCCCCGCAAGTTCGCCACTGCGGTTGTGGTACAGAACTTGTTGGTGCTGCTGTGCGGTGGCTTGGCCAAAACAATGAAGTAAGATCATCCACAACACCATCTGATCTTGTGAGAGCCGCGTCCCAGCCCTGCTGAGGGTGGCAAACACATGTATCAAGATGTGCCAAGGTCAAGACGAGGAGTCGGAAGTCCACGCGGTAGACTGCTGGGACACGAAGGTTTGATTTGTATTGCAAGCCTGAAAGTGAAATCCCGGCGAGTTCTGCTCAATGCTGACATCGGCGCATGTCAACACCAAGCCGTTTGGAGGCACAGCTCTGGCGACGGCTTCGTGCGATGGACCCTGGGAGAGTAGGCTGCAAATTGCACAAATCTGCTGTACTCTTCTTGTTTGGTGAATCCCGAGTATCACACCATCCTTGTAACTTGTTTGTGGTCGGGATTTAGCCCGAACGGGGTAAGCATGATCGAGTGAGTGCAGCACAGATGTTGATCTGATGTCTATGTTCAAGAGCCAGTGATTGCCCGTGGCTCACTACAGTAGCATCTAGAGTACTGGTCTCGACTTGCAACTCACTCGTCCTTCCGAGTGGGAGTGTGTCTTTGGAGTTCAAGAACATGCAGGTCTTCGATGTTTCAGGGCGTCATGCACATTCCCTTCCCGTTTGCCCTCATGCATTCGCAGCAGGCACATAGGAGTCTTTGACGGTCTTCTGCCAAGACGTTCACCTAGTCAGTTTTGTGGGGCAGCGTGCCGAACGAAGCGTGACACGCACAGTGGGCAGCTCAGTCTTGGCATTTTTGGAATCACGGACGCATGGGGTAGTCGGATTTGCTTCCGCAGAAACTGTATGAACAGAGCCCGATCGAAGAGGCGAGAAAACTTGTCCGTTGATTGATGACTTCATCCATCTGTCCCCACCCACCGACCTACTGAATCTACTGTGTCCACCCCCCACAGCCTGCTCTCCCGCACAAGTTCAATTCCGAGTTTTTCGGGTAGGCATATGACCCTTTTGGGTTCGGATGGCTCGTCTCAGGAGATCGTTGTTGGTTCGACCCACAACCCGGACAGCCAAAAGCTTGCCCCGGAGCCCTGAACTCAAAACCCCGAACACGGAACCCCAAGCCTGTATGGTCATTGTCAAACTTGCTTCACATACCTTCTCGTTTCACACAGGCACACGCACGCACATGCACACATGCCTCTGCAAGGTCAAAAAGGGGGGAAGAAGTCAGAAAGCCAAAGTAGCACACATGCAAGTTGATTAGCATTCTGTCTGAATTCAGGCTAGATGTTACGCACAAAAATACAGCGTGCTGTCACCCTTGCCTATCTTCTTTCTCGCCGTTTTGTGTTGAAATGAAATGTCTTCTCCTTCTTTCGCACCTGCAGTCTGGAGTCATCTCGTCGAGGTGCCGCTGTGGTTCTTGTGGGTGGCCGCATATTGGTCTGCGGAGGCGACCTCGGCAAGTGCAAACTTTTTTGGTGCATTTGGCTCATAGATTTGACTCCTTCAAGCGCGCGACATGCTGTGTACGTCTGCTGGAACAGCTGGCAGGCGTTTCGGATGGCTGTTACTTGGCATCGGTCACTTCATTGAACCTGGGGCAAGGAGCGGCATGTGCGATCTTGCGACATAGCAGTCGGTGCCGAAGTTGTGTCTCGGTGACCGCATCGAATCTAAACCCCTCAACGCCGATCTGTGGTTCCGAGTTGAGAACTGTGCGATCAAGCGGCCTATTGGGGTTTGCTTCGTCGTCCGTCCCCGACTCATGCTGCGCCTCGCATTTCTGCGCTATGGTTCCCAAGTGGCTTTCGTGGCCGGTTATCATTCCCTTCAAGCCTTCAGGATTTCAGTCTTAGCTCAGTCCTTTGCTTTGAGGTTTTGCAGGAACTTCTGTCAATCTTCGAAGGGGAAGTGGTTGGCCCCTCACCGCCCTGGAAAGGAAGTGAGATTTGATTTTGACATGTTTTGGGATACATCGGCGTTATGCACTTGAGGCTATTCAGGCTTCAGGCTTCCCTTTTCTAGATGTCTTGGTAGTTTGGGCTTCCACCCCCTGTGGCATCTTCTGGTCTTCTGAGTTTAGGGTGGGTCGTCTTTTGTCAGCTCCAGCTGGTCATGCTTTTTCTCAGAGCTTCGGCTTAGGATTTGCTGTGTCTATGGCAGCATCGCTCACTTCACGCATGATTGAAGTACTATTCATAGCCTTTGTCGGGGTCAAGGGCTTCCCACCTCGCAATATTCTGGCCGTGTTCGTCTTCTGGTTCACACACTTCTGCGTCTGCAATTGCTGCCCTGGCCATCGCCTTCGGTCAAGTATTTGTTGGCACGTTTCTTTCAACATTGCAAGCTTTGCTGGATGCCTGCTGCTTCCCATTTGCAAGGTTTGCCCGGACGTTTGTAGGCTTCAAGAGATTGCTAGTGAGTATGAGCCCTTCCAGAAGCAAGTCTTTCTTGGGCTATGGCATGCTATGCAGAAGCGGCTTGTCTTCGACGGGGACGACGATTGGCGTCCGGCATTGCTGCACCCGCCATTCTCAAGTTTTGAAAAGGTCAATAGATCGATATGGTTTTGGAGAGCGCTTGACTGCACCAACTTCTCCTCCCAACAGGATTCCAATTCTGGAAATTTTCGAAGGAAGAGCAGCCACAGAAAAAGCTCAAATGGAATGGGCTATCTGAGCAAAGGGTCCAACATATGCGCAAACCGCTAACAAACAGCAGCTTTTTGGTGTGAGTTGCGAAAAATCGCTAGATTGGAGGCTCAGAAGCATGAGCTGTGAAGCTTTAACCCTCATGCCATCATGTTCTTCTACAGGGTTTTTTCCGTTGGCAAAAAAGTTCTTCGAGGCCATTATCCGGAAGTCACATCCCTGAGGACTTTGTCAGTCTCATGCTTTGCTGTTTGCAGTGGTTGCAGTAGTTAAGAGACTTGTTTGGCAGTGTACATAGCAGCTAGCAGAGAGCAACGGTTGGATGCGACAAAGGTGCCCGTCGTAGAACACGGTGGGTCAGTCGACGTTTAGCCAGCAGCGGCGACAGGTGACCACTGCTACAAAGCCATACCAGGAGATGCTGAATGTCTTGTCATGTGATGGAACGACAAACGACTGGGCAAGCCTTGCCATCATCAAGGAGTTGAAAACCTCGCCAATGCTCCAAAACATGTCGTCTTTGCTTTCAGCATGCCTGCCTCCCTGCCTCCCTTGCCTGAAATCCACGTGTTATGGTCGCACAATGGCCTGTTCGCTGTAATCGTTGTCATGGTGGGTTCACAGGGCCAACTGCCTGGAGCTGAGGAGAGGCACACGTTTATGGTGTTGTCCATGTCGTAAAGATCAGGAAAGCCCCGAGCAGCAGAATGGGGTGAAATAGGCAGAGGAGAATAGATCTCATGAATTGGCCAAGCCCGTGCAAATGAAGCCAATGATGCTATGCTGTAAATGGAAGGACTGACGGAAGCCTGTGGCGGTGCACCTGTCTGGCAGACATTGCCCTCAATGCATGGGCCTCGTGCTGACTGTGCTGTCGCTGTGTCTGGCGGCTGCGTCTATGTTTGTGGCGGGGAGGCACCTTGGTGGATGAGAGATGCGGGGTGTTTGTTCGTTTGCTGCAGAAGGAAGCTGCTTTGCAGCTGCTTTTGAGGAAGGTGCGGGTCCTGCTTTGGCGTCCGTGGAGCGACTGGACTGCAAGCGGATGGTGGCGTGGGAATCGCTTCCGCCTCAGCTGGCGCAGCTCCCATTGAAAGGCTCGTGGTGCTTGCAGATTTCTTGGGCAGGCTTCCAGCCATGGCTGTAGTTCGAGCTGGCGCTGCTGCAGTTGTTACGGCTGGGCATTTGCTGGTGTTCGGCGGTTTCAGCGACAAGCCACTGCGCCACGATCTGCACGGAATATCCAGACATTGAGACGAAATATTGTGATATTGTTTCGAACGCTCTTTGCATGGGTGACGGTTTGTCAGGGCTTCAGCCGAAAGCTTGGACCTTCGTGAAGCTGCCTCCTGGAAGCCCTTGCCGGACATGCTCGGCGGACCACGTTCAGGCGCGGGATTGACTTAGAGTTCCATCTTGTTACATCCAGATTGGTCGCAATCTTCTTATCTTCCCGCAGCACCTCATGGAAAAATCCACAACAGGCTGTTTTTCCAGCGGAAGGCTGGTCGAACGCATGCTTCCTGCTGTGGGACTTCGACTTTTGTCAGACAGACGCAGTGCTAAAGCAAAACACGGGGAAGAAGGATTTCTGATCAGACAGCCAGATGAACAAATCTCAATACATCCGGGATACCTCGCAGCCCCGGCTGCAACAGCAGCTGATGGGGATTTCGGGAGCGAAGTCGGAGTTTGTCCTCCGCTGAAAAATTCCGCCTGTCGTGCGCATAAGGTTACTTTGATCGCAGCAAAGAATAAAAGTGTTGCATCAGGTGATCGTTTTTCCAGTTTGGCAAGTCCGCCTACCAGTCGGCTGTCCAGCATCTGTCGTGTTTCTGAAGGAACCAAATTAGTTCTTGGAGCCGGCGTCTCACGCCCTGGAGCTGAAGCAAAGCCTGGTTGTTCGATTCCATGTTCAGCCGTTCAGCCGCCGTCCAGGTTGTGTGGCATTTGCTTGCTCGCCATGATGCTTCGGGCAAGCGCGACTTGTTGAAAGCGCCATAGAGCGCCAAGTTTTCATGATGCCAAGTGACCGGTTCTAAGCCTGCCGAGGCAGCCATGCGACCGGGTCCTTTCCACTTCCTCGCCTCCAGGAAGACGGCCAAGTTTGGTGCTGAAGCGCTGCATACAGGATCCGCAGCGGTCCCAAAGCCAAAGATGGAGCTCGCAGGACTCCGACACGGGCATGCGATTGCGTATGATTTGCTCCCGCACAGGGATCGAACCGAATTCCAAGATCTTTCCTTGGTCTGCCTGTCAAAGCCGGATGCGATCAGCCTGTAGCTGCTCTGGGAGGGCGAGGAACGTGCGAAGTCGGCGGTGTTTGCGATCGCAAAAGCCACTGGTGCGATTTCTTTGTGCAAAGTCTACACAGATGGCAAGTGTGGCGTTGCAGTGACTGAATACTCCAGTCATTTCGAATCTTGTTCTTGCTTGAGGTTCGCAGGAACAAGGCTCTCCTCAATCAGCAGAAGGCACAAGCAATTGAAGCTTTTTCTCCAGCGTCAAGTTTGATCTAGACTTCGAACGGGGCAGTTTACATGGATGTTGCCTGCCGTACGGGTCACTGCTGAGCACGAACACGTACTGTTTGGAGCAGCACCTGCTTGATCATGTCTGGTTTTTCGAGCGCATTGACGACGACTGTCCGACGTCTTGCTTGCAGGTCTTGAAGGAGACCCTTGAGACCATGAAGACTTACCACAACCGCTTGGATGCAGCTGACAAACACCTGCAGGCCAACTCCCGACACATGTGTTTTGTAGGAGCCGGAATCGCGCCCCTCTGCCTTGCAGAGCTTGACCGTATGCGAGCCTCCGTGAATCATGCGGTTTGTGACGGCTTGAAGGACCTGGCTCTGCCACTGCCACAAGAATTAGACTAGTCGCTTGTCCGTAGTTTTCAGGCCACTCAGACGACGATGGATGGTCGACTTCACGACGGTGGCATGTTCATGTCCCTTGATTGCAGATACTGTTGCTGGTGTGCGCCCAGTACTGGGTCCAGATACCCAGCATTTTTATTCATCTTTCAGATTGCAAAGAATCAACTTGCCATGACATTTACTAATTTACTTGTATATTTGTAAGTACTCGTAGCTTCTGCATCAAGCCTTGTCTCCGGAAGCACGAAGCACATGCACTGTCACTGCAAGATTTTGCCTGGAAGAAGCCCTGGAGGAACCTAGCTTCGCACAGACGCCTGAAGTCCAAATCACAAGCAGTCTCTCTGTGTGATGTTATCGAAGACAATCAGCTTCTCAACCGTAAATCGTCAGCTGCGAACACCCAAACAGTCCCTCGATTCGCAGCTGCTCTTCTTGCTTGGCCCCAGGGCTGGGCACGGATGCCAGCCCAGAACCCCGGAGCCGTAGAAGAACCGCCCAGAAAACGGCAAGTCACAGAAACTGGGTTGCTGTGTGTTGCTCTGTATTTGACTCCAGCATCTTCTTGTCAATTTACGTTCGAAGTGCTGTTCTAAGGCAGACGCCGCCAGAAGATGTGTAACATTCTCAATTGCTTTGAAGCACTGTTGTCACGTATATCCATGATGATCCATGTTCCATGTTAAAGTTTAGGGCTGCGCTTGCAGGTTCAAGTTTACTTACGTTCGTCGGCTGTAAGCTTGTGGTTTGGGGTTCGTGAATGAGGCCGTTTCTTTGCTCGGCAGTTGGTTTGGCGCGGATTTAGGGTCGACTTGAATTCGGTTTTGAGTGTTTGAGGCATACAGGTCTTTCTTCGGAGTTGGGGTTTCAGAAGTTGATGGGTTTTGGGGCTTTGTATGGTTTTCGGATTTCAGCAGAGGTTGACAAAGAGTTATGGGCTCTGCTGTGAACCTTACGGTTCGGATGAACATATACTTTTGAGGTTTAGGGCTTCCCTGGAACGTAAGGTTGAGTTCTTGTTTACGTCGGGGGGCTTGGAAAACCTTGGACATGAAACCTTGCAATAAACAAGCAGGCGCTACATCAACTTGTCGGGCCTGGTAAATAAATCCCGAGTTCCCCAGTTTCAAACAATGACGACACAATGTCTCACAGCTGCTATTTCGACTTTAATAGCAAACTGTTAAACTGTTCCTTGCTATGTCTTTTGCTGACTTTGGCCGTGGCCGTCTTTTCATTGTATGCTGCTCTGTCTTTGTTTGACACTTGCGGTGGGGACGTTTTCGGTCGGCTCTTCAGCTCCTACTGCATATTGCTGTTGCGCAGTTCGCATATGAAAATTCGTTCTCGCGATCTCGCGATGCTTTGGCCCGCCACGGCTGCCCAGCTGCTTGCATAACAAAATTCCGCACCTGCGTTCCTGCATTTGCAATTCGCACTCTTGACACAGTGACACGTCCATTCCCATGCAGTTCTGAAGCCCTTTTCTGGGAGCCCAGGCAGAAGCTTTCGGAGTTGACCATGGCCCGCCCCGAGGACCTTCGCAGGGGTAGTCTCGGAGAGCCCTTATGCACTGTGAAAGCGCCTGGTGCAGGCTGCAGTCCATGCCTTGAGCAACTTGGAGCAGGCGAAGAAGTGAAGCCTGCCGTGAGGCCTGCTGAGGTCAAGTTGTGTTGGTGCATGTTTTTAGGAAATGTATCCGAGTGGTCATGCAATCTGCTGCGCAGGTTGAATATATCTAATAAAGTTTTAGCAATGCTGCAGTGGGCCGTAGTGGTTTCAGCGTCACACACATGTAAACAAGTCAGCCGGAATTGAGGGTCGGACCCGGGGCGACACTAATCCATGCTGCTCGCCTCGCACTTTCAAGCGTGGCCTGTCTTTGGTGTGGCCAGGCATTTTGTGCAGATGTGCCAGAACGCTTTGTGACAGCGAACGTGCAAGATCTCTGCGCCGAAACAGTTGTGAGCACTTCCACAGTCTTTCGTCAGCCATGCTGGTGCAAGCAATATTGCACTGTCCACTTCCCAGTTTCTTCGGTTCAAGCCGACCCACACGAGCCAGTCTTATAGACAGCGCACACGCAGATAGAGCTATCTGCCAAGGCACCCATGACTTGGAACATGCACTGATACTGGCAATGTAGCTCGTCACTCGCAGAATCAGACTTCTCAAGGATCCCTGTTTGCCAGTTGCGCAACTTGTGAGACTATGACCCGTGAGCGTTGCGATGGCAAAGCGATCCTCGCAACCATGGGGAGTTGTTCCTTGCTTACACGGATGAATTTTGTTTTCTGGTGGTGCAATTTAAGCACCGTGGACGTGTGCTCATTGGCTCCTTGGCAAGATGCTCTTAGGCGAAGTTCATGGTGGCCCTTGGAGGAATGCTCCTCGACGTGCCATCAAGTGCCATCTCCTGTCGCTCATGTTTGTTGCTTTTTCTTTCCCTTTGCCAGCTCTGGCAGCCCAAGGTTCTTCCTGGCGATCTTTGGAGATCTGCGGGCCCTCACGTCTTCAAGCGAGCGGATTGGCTTTGGTTTGAGCACTCTCAAATCTTTCCTCTTTTGCGGCTTTGTGGCGGAAGAAACAATCTGGGTAGCGTTAGTAATCGATACAGTCCCGGGTCCGATCCTCCACAGTGTGGCTCTGTGCTGTGTGTGTGTTGTGCTCGACGCGCTGCCAGAACTGTCGCCTCCGTCTCGGGCGCCGTCACAGCTGCCAGTGCGGCACTTGACAACTCCATGCGTCGGGCAGAAAGGCGGGAAATGGATGGAAATGGCAGAAGCGTCATCTCTGTTTCGTTCCATCCTTGGGAAACCCAAGGTGCATGTTGTGAGTCTGGAAGCAACCCCTGCAGTTACAATATATGGACGCCAGCACCGATTGCTGACATTCCACCAGCTGATGCTCAGCCAGCAGAAATCCTGCCAGCCGAAGCTCAGCTGTCCATGGAGGACCCGGATCCTGCTGCAAAATGTGTCTGACGGACCTCATGACAGCTGTGTTTGTTTTGGTTATATTCTGTATCGACAATCAAAGGGTGGAATCGGCCGGCAGCCTGTGTAGGGGAGAAGAAGCATGTCGACGAAGCTCAGCTCTTGTGCGCTGATGTATCGCTTCCTTGGATGCCAGGAGAGCAGATCTTCCGCACTCCCGCCGAACCTGGAGGGACACGCAGAAGAACCCGTGTGCCTGGACATGCAAGTTGGCTTGAACGGCAAGAGCAAACGCGCAGAGCGGCTGTGCAGGCCATCCTCCAAGTTCGGTTTCTACCTCCATGTCTTTGCCGATCCAGCTGCTGTGATTCACCAAGTGCGGCAAGTGTCTTGGCCCACAAACTTCATCTTCCAGTGTCGGTGCATCCAGTCCGCCTGCATACCTTTTCCTGCATCTTCAGGTCAAGCAGCACTTTCCGGACTCTCCGGTTTACGTGACTTCCTGAGCTTCCGATTTAATGGAGCTGTCACCGCGGAGCCTGCAGACGGAAGTGAAGACATGGTCTGAGAGCACCGCAACCGATGCTGCAGCCCCCCTGACACAATTATAGATCCCAGTATGCAAATTCTATTCCAAGGTCATGAGCGATGGAGGAATGGACTTCAGCAACATGTGCAAGCGAGAGAAGTGCATTTTCACGCCGCTTGGACCGAGCTGTCCCGTGTCGATTCAAACAATCAGATGTGCTCCAAGACTCGCGGCTCACATTCTGGTTCAATCGATCCGTGGCTTCCAGGCTTTGCCCGCCAGCCAATGACCGTGCTCGGCTCAGTCATGTCAGATGCAGCAGGTTAAAGCAGCTTACAGCTTCTCTCTTGCTTTTGAACGTTTTTTACTGTGAAGCACAAGCTTGTGCAGCTTTGCCAAACATTGATAATCTAACTCTATATCCATCTCTCTGTCTATGTATTTATCTATGTGGCTACCTATCTATCTATGTATCTATCTGTCTAGCCAGAAGCTAGTTCATCTATCTATCTATCTATCTATCCATCTACCTATCGATCTATCTATCTATCTCCCTGTCTACTGTATTGATTTCTCGTTGTTTTCCTGGCTATTGTTATTACTATGAGTACGATTACCATGAATTATTGTTTCTACCATATTATTCATCATTATCATTCTTGCTGTGATCATCACATGATAAGTATGATGATGATGATGGTGATTGTTATTGTATTCCAATGCTTGCAATGTCTACGAGTACGAATATGAATATGAATATTGGTGCTACTGTTACTAGCAAGGGTTCTTGCACCGTCCTTACTGTAGGTTGGCATCCGTGGCCATTTTTCAGACGCCGGAGCCCGAGTCGTCGTCCCACCCGTAGCAGATTTGAAGTGTTTTGCATGCATCTGTGTCATGACTCCGAGCATGACACCTCTTTGTTGTAGTCGCTGTGATCTGCAGTTCTGTAGGTCTTTATGATGCTGCCTTGAGTCTCAACACCGAATTCATCATCATGCTGGACCGAGTCCCATGCGGACATCTCTAGCGTGCGGCTAAAACAACAGTCTGAATTTGCCTCGTGTTGCAGGAGCCGGACAACACACTGCATGGCCCAGTCAAGCGGCTTCCACAAGACGATGTAGGTGGTGTACATGTCCCGAGCTTTGGCCAGCACTTGAGGGAGCCAAAGATGCATGAGCCTCAAGCGAGCTCCCCTTTGGTAGCCGAGAACCCTGATGGCCGCCAATGGAGGTTCTGCACACCGGTTCGGAAGGTCCCTACATATAGTACGGCACCGGGGTTATTTAGTTTTAGCATGTTTTTGTTTTGGGACAGAGCCCACTCTATGCACACCTGAACTGGTACTCAAGCGTCCAGCGTCCGTCCGTCTCAAGCTCGACCTGCAAGCCTTTGACACGGGAAGATACGGGCACAGTCCACAAACAGGACTACTACGGACCACTAGCGAACGTCACGCTTTCTTCTTTAACGCGGCGCCTCGCCTCCGCCTCCCCCTCCTTCCCAGTCCGTGAGGAAGCGCTCCTTCCGGCTCGCAGAGCACGTGGAGAAACTGGCACAGACTCGGGCCACTCCCACTCTGCAAGGAGTTTTCTCTTCGCATCGTCTGTAGGGTTGCCGATGGGCTGCTGAAATGGTTCGAATGTAGGCGGGAAGCTTCGTGGTTTCATTTCGCAAAGCCGCAGGTCGTGTCAGTTCCTGACACTCAGGCTCCGGGCTTTCAGTGGAGTGCCGAGAGCATGCAAGCTGGTCTTTGTGGCGGAGCTTACTTCCGCACCGAAGCTGTTCTAGACTCTCGGCTGATATCCAAGACTGGCAACGTATTCTCCGGCTGTGTTTCTGCTTGCTTCCTCTGGGGAGTCAAGCTAAGCTTCCTCGATACAATGATGTAACGCCTCCTGTCCCCAGATGCGATCTGCGGATGTACATGCATATACCCTTACTGTGGTACTGTCATGTTGCTTTTGCCAGTCCATTGCTGTCTCGTTGGTGTTGAGGATGCGTTCTCTGACGAAAACATGATGCGGCCACTGGCAGGCACACATTCAGTTCTGTCCCAGGCTGCACAATTTCTTTCATCGTCAGTTTGATTGCATAGCACGTTCGGCATCTTGTAGCCTCAGGGAATCGCAGATCGGGGTCAGTCTGCTCTGAATGTCTTCCACTAGGAAGCACGCGATGATGGACCGCACTGGTTCGTTGGTGGTGCAAGAAGTTAAGAGTCTTAGAGAGTTGAGTTGCCACCACTACTTAGGGTCTCGAGGTTGTGAGTATGTGGGTTACCTGTGTTTGTGCCGAGGATTGATTGGAACCTGCTTGGAGAGAGTGTCGACAAAGAGATATTCTCGTCGGATTTCGCCATGCAGCATACTCAGATGCGGCTGGGTCGTGTTCGCAAGCTTCGTATTTCGGCGGACTCAGCCATTCGCTTCGAGTCGAGGCAGTATGCACTAGCAGCTCGAGGATGGCGAGTTGGCATCTGGGAGGAGGTTGCGCAAATGGACAAAGACAAGGTGGCAGCTAAAGCAGCTGGCACTAGTGAGCAGCTAGTGCGCAGTGCGTATTCGGCTTGCTGCGTGCCATTCTCTACGGAACCATTGCAGGTAGCCAGGTGTGACAGCAGTTTGTTTTCGCACTGGCAGGGACTGTGTAAGTTTGGAGAGCAGGAGGTGCCGCTGACTGGATCGCGAGATGCTGCCTTTCGACACTACTGCCACTGGCTCATGCGCTTGATGATGAGGGCATTCACTGCTAGGGCCTAGGGAGGGGGAACGTGCAGCTTTCAGATAGCATTGGGGCTTAAGCTCTTTAGCGTAGGTGAGGCTTTCGGAGAGCTTTGCCGTGCCATCTTTGAAGGAGCGCTTGCGGTCTGCTTTCGAGTATGCGGTACAAGGGATGTTTCCACCAAAACCTTCGAGACCCTTCAAGAAGCCACGAGTGGCCGGCGAGAGCGTGCATCCTGCTCCGCGAGTGATCGCAGAGCGGCCCCTAATCCACGATTGGCTGAGAGAGCGAGCGATGAGAGAGCAGGGTTGAGAGGGCCAGGGCGATGCCGCGGGCGCTGACAGCCCAATGGTGTCGTCTTTGCCAGCAACCGCGATTCCAGCCACACCGCCACTAATGAATGCACTGTTGGGCACACCGAGTCCCTAGTTGGACGATCCAGCTCTTTGCTTCGAGCTGGTATAGCTCGACCGATGGTGCTTGACGCTAGCTGAAGATTGTCTTCGACAGTTTCATCGCCAAATGATTTAATTTTCTGGCCGAGTGGACAAGCGGCTCGAGTTGCATGATCCGTGCCGGCGTCATAGTGACAGACATGAAGGAACCCCTGTGCTTCGTGCAAACAGGCTTTGAGGCTTTCGTGGCCCAGTCGATGCCCACTGTTACATCAAAGTGGGCAAAAACTCGGTCGAGATTGGCTTTGGCTGCCCTGCTGGAGAAGTGAAGTCTTTTCCGAAGGCTGACAGAGTATTCTAGGTCTGTGCAGCAGGACGGAGCGACTCTCGTGGATATTGCCTTCATGTCTGTCAGCGGCGGCGCGGATCATGCAGCTCGAGTCGATTGTCCACTCGTGTCGTCAGCATTTCTTGAGGCGTCATGTTCGTGCCCTGCAGCATGAGTTGGACGATCAAGCTCTTTGCTTCGAGCTTGTAAAGCTCTATCGATGGTAGTTGACGCCTTGACGCGTGCTGAAGATTGTTTTCGACATTTTCATGGCCGAATGATTTGATTTAATGGTCGCAAGATGAAAGGCGAAAGCACAACTCGAATCACAACCTTTACATCTGTAAGAAGCCAGCTCCTCACAGCAGGCCATCTGCCGTGATTGATGTGCCATAGCAGTTTCCTGTAAGAACTTGTGCAGTTTCAGCTTGTATCTCCGACTGTACTGTCCTGCGTATCCCATATATTCGTGCGCTGTATAACTAATTACATTTCGTCTTCATTTTGCTTGAGCCTAGAGCTGCGAATCAAGAGCATCCTGCATAACAGCAGGTGACGGTAGCGCGTTGCAAGATTAGACAAGGGATGCGTGGCAGATCGCTGCTTCTGGCGTGCGGTGCATTTGCTGATGTTTGGAGAGAGAAGGTGTGCTGAAAGAGCTACAGTGCTTTTCCAAGGCTCCTGTTACCCTGGTGGCAAGCCCACTTACAATCTGAAGCTTCAGCCAGAAGCATCTCGGTGCTGAGATTCCATGTCGGCACCGGCCTATTTGCAGAGTCCTGGTCGGGTTTTTGTGTTTCACATCCGCTCCGAGGACGAAGACTTGTTTGCTCCAGCGCCCGCCGAGTACACCGTGCCGAATTCCAATTGCCAGCTTTGCTACAACTTAGCTTCCTGACAGCGCTGGAATTTCGTATGCAGTGTGCTGCCCGAATCGGAGCAGATCTTAACAGTTTCATGAGGCTGCAAGGCAGATCAGGGGTCGTGCTAGATGCGGCCAAGGACAGATACGTGGAGAATTGGGGAAGCTCTAAGTGTACCAACCGACTGCCATTTTCATATTCGCAGAAGCTGATGGACACGTGCTCCACGTTCGTGTCGTTTATCTCGAGGTGGAAGTTGTTTGCCAGTACTTTCCGCGAGGTACCATCCAGAGCTAAAGAGCAAGCCTTGCGAATTGCCGTTCCTCTGCAAGTGGGCGATCCCAGCTTTGCTCGGGGGCCAGGGAAATGGAGACGAACCCTGCATGCTGTTCCGCTCTTGTGCTCTTCTCCCTCTTTGACGCTTGCATCGGCATTAGTTTCCCTGCGAGGCCTCAGCAGGCTCTGCCAAACTCCGTGCACGATTCGAATCTCGCCTTGGGTTCACTCTGATCTGCGGGCCGAATCTGCAAAAATGCAGAGTTAGGTCCTGAAGCTGCAGGGTCTGCTGCTGCTTCAACAGTCTGTTCGATCACCAGGAAGTACGGCTTCTACTTGCACGTCTATGCTGATCCTGCTGCGGTCATTTTCCAGGCAACCATGGTCTGCTTACGGTTCTGCTTCCGTCCAATGTCCTAGATGAGGCAAGCTGTTGCAAGGGGTTGGCTTTCTGAGGTTCGCCAGCTTCGGAAGCACTTCCCTGCTTCACCCATTTATGCCGGCTCCTTGAATGCCGGCCGGGAAAGCTTGGTCCGAACTTCATTTGTTGCTGGTTGTGACAGTCGTTTTTTGGTTGGGTGTTTGTCCTCTGGAAGGCTTTTAGCCAGTTCGACTAGACAACGACCGTTCCATAGCATGCTGACACCTCAACAGCGCTCCTCCACATAGCGTAAGAGAACGTAGCAACTCAACTGACGCTTCTGAGTTCCTACCACCATCAGCCGTCACCTTTACTTCAAGATAATGCAAAGCCCCAAAACTGTAGTTTGCTCCGGCTTGGCCGCCGCCTGTAATGGAGCTTCTTCGCTGTTTGGGCGGTGGCGGTGGTGGAGGAACCGAGGCGACGGGAGAGAGCGGAGAAGGTTTTTCGGGTGGGGTAAAAACCCGCAGCACAAGGGGCCTGAAACGGGATCATGCGAGATCCTGAATTTCGGAAAGCTAAAGCGGCTCTGGAAGCTCTGACTCAGCTCGTTAGTGGACATAAAGGTCTTTCATCAACCGCGGGGTGCTGGGGGCTCTCTGGGCACTAAGCCAATGCCGCAATCTCTTCAGATGATTACTGCAATAAGAGCCAAACATTCATACATGATTAGTAACTAATGTTAGAGTCACAGACGACGCCAAGAACCGTGCTGTGCGACTGCAATGTTCGCACCACTGTTTTGAGTACTTCTACGCTCCTCTTATCTGTTGTCTGGTACTATCATCGGCACCAGGGTATCTAAACGCTGAACTCCACCTGCATGCCTTGAATTTCAGTGAGGAGGTGCACCCGCCCTGCACAGGTGCTTGCGGCTGCCGGTGGTGCAGCCTTAGGTGCTGGTGCCGTCGCTAGCGGCTTCTATCTGAAGGGCCTTGCGGCGGCCTTGGCTGAGCATTGTGGCACAAGCAGCACGAGAGGGAGACCGTGTTGTGCTGAAACATGATGTTGTCTTGCAAAACTCGGGCTCGTGTTCAACATGCAAGCAATATCAGGTTAATAGCTACAAGGATGCAACCCACTCTCTGCAGTGCCTCGACCCGAATTTAGAGAACTGCGCTTGCGAAAGAGAAGAGCGGAATCGTGTCGTCAGCAGAAGCAAGTTGCTGGCAGCGGACACAGCTGCAGGTTTCAAGTTGTGCAGGAGGCGATGCTTGCATGAAGTTGGCTATGTGACACGGGCATTTTGGCAACCCCGATTCGGATGTGCTTGAAGCGACAGGCTCTGCAGCAAAGCTTGGGCCTGGAGAAGATGCAGCTTCCTAGCTCCTTCCAGGACCGCGGTCCATGTTCAGCTTGAATTCACTAGACGACGTTACTCTGTCCTCGCAGTACGCAAACGAGTCTATATTTTCCAGACTCGAACTGAGCATTTTTGCGCTTGTTCTCCGGTGTCACGAAAACTGCATGCTCACAGCCAGATTGGACATCTCCGACAGCCTCACGTGTACGTGGGAACCTCGCATAACTCAGAACTCTGAACTCTCAACTTCGGCCATTGAAAGCAGTAGGTTGGAAATGTTATACCTGTGCGTCCATGCAGAAATGAATGCTAGGACACTCCCCAACAGACTTCCACAGATTTTGAGGTATTCTGCTCAGAAGGAGTTGGCTTGTGGTGATGCCCACCTGTCGCACAAAACCAGTCTCGCTGCTCCGAGTGATTCCTGTGGCAGCTAGATGGTGATAGCACCAGTTGAATACGAGCGACTGGACATTGGTATGTGGCACATGTCGCAGGCCCAGAGTGAGGTTTGGCCGACCAAGCAGCCTTTGCTTACCAGCGCTGCCTACCCACAGGCAGGCCGTTTTGTGGTTTCCATGTCAATTGGATTCCTATTGGGAGTACGTAGGGTTGAATCCATCTCGATGGTGTGACGCTGGGCCATGTTGAGGCAGTTTGGCTTGAACTACGGCAGATATCGGACCTAGAGACCCAGATTGCTCCAAATTCCCGGCGAGAGCATTTTGCCAAGTGAGGTTTGAGGCGCAAGGCTGCGAGGAGAATACTTGTCAGTGGGTGCACAGCGACAGCCAATCAATGGATGTCGTTGGCTTCTGAAGGTGAGGATGGCTTTTGACACGATCCTGAAGTACCAAACTGCACGGAAGGTGCAGCAGCTGGAATCATTAAGACTTGTCAGACCCTCAGCCCGACTCTCAACAGTTGTATAACACGTGAGGTGAAGGCAGACCCAAAGACTTTGGTCTGCGAGCTGCTGAAGACTTGGCTGCGTGAGCATGCGGCTGATACTGCTCCGGCCCCACAGGTGGGAAAAGAGGATCACAAATCAAAGATGGCTGGGCAACCTTAGCAGATTGCGAGGACAGCGGTCTTGTGCTTTTTCTCATTGCTCTTTCGGTGCAGGAAGTCGAGGCATACCGAAACTTCTGCTCCAAGCTGATGGTGCAGAAAGACAAGTGGAGGTGGAAACCGGGCGGGGTGTTGCCGGGGGCTTTGTGAAGTCGGTCTGAATTCATTGTAGGAGCACCTGAAAATAGCCAGGTCTGGATTTATTGAGCTTAGACTTGCCACGAACATACAACAGCTTGTCGGATGGCATCCATCTCACCACTGTTGTGCAGATGTCCTGTAAAAGGGGGCACCAAGCGACAAGTAGTTCCACCTGGCAACCGCGCTAGAAGCATCTCCGCTGAGATGCTGGGAATTGCTGGGAGGGATGGCTCCTGAGGCCCTGCTTGTTCGCTCGCTGCCTGATGCATTGCAGGGGCACACTGTTTACAGCACGACTCTCTAAAACATCATGGAGCTGCACAGGGTGGTTACACCATTGGAGCTCGTCGCGTGTTAGTTTCGCAGAGACGGTGAAGTTCAGATGCTTGGACACCTGTAGACACGCATTGCTCCATTAGCCGCTGATACAGGAATCCAGTTTCGAATTCCCGAAGCATCAATGCTGACTCTGTATAATCAAAGCTGACCCTTTACAATTGGTTTGCACGTAGCCACTGCTTCCCGCAGTGTTGCTTGCATGCACAGGGGAAGGAGCTGGATCCCCCAGGGCACGCAAGAGACTCAGAGTGAAGAAAGGGCTTGCTACGACTTGGCATTGACGTTGAGACATTGACGGGAGCTGTGCTCACTCAACTATTGCCGTCGCACTCGCCAGTGCGAATGTTGACTTAGCTACGTACTGCTGCTCATTCGCTTACTTATTGTCTGTCTCTCCCCTCGTTTTTCTTGGGGCACAGCTCAGGTTTGTCAAAATGTTGGCCGAAGTGGCGCACGAGCTCGACAAGTACGCTCGATAGAACTCGACTGTTGTATTGTCTGTCTGGAACGGCATGGCCAACTGTATGGTAGCACCAGCCGTGGGGTGGGAAAAAGTCCTACTGGCTCCATCCCGAGGCTGTTGAGAGTCCGTTTGCGCGATGCGAAGGATGCTCGACGGCTCTTCGAGCCATGTCCACATCTAGTTTGAGCTGTGGCTATCGCATGGGTGCGGAGTCACGAAAGTGACTTTACTCAGCAATCTTCAAGGTCAACACATGTTGTCAGTCATACAAGACAGTTCATGTCCATGGATTGGACGATTAGCGACTTCGGAAGCAAAGCGATGATTTAATTTTTCCTGGGATTTGCCCAGCATCCGGCTCAGGAGGATCTTGGCCGTTTGTCGTACAACCTGGCGCTGCAAACCACCAAGGTGCTCCTGCAGCCTGTCCTGAGTCGGAGCAGGGTTGTGAATGCAATGCAATGTAGTGTTCAAAAGGACGCTTTTGTATTTGCCTGCACTGGGATTTTCTGTATTCCATTTGGGGAAGCAAGCTGCAAGCCTTCAGTGAACCGCATCTTGCAGAATTCCGGCAGTTTGTATCCTCGCCGAGGCTATCCGGGACAAATTTCAGCATTCCAGAAGCAATCTATTCCTTGAACTCATTGGGCGATCTCAACCGCTACTCAAAGCCAGTGGCGCTTCTGAAGCACAAGGCTGACAAGGACTCAATTGCTCGGTTGGATTTTACTAGATGGACTGATTCGCATCCTGCGACTTGAAGCCTATCGTTGGTTGTCCAGGACGTTGCCAAGGAAATGCAGGAGGCCGTAAGCATCATTGCGTCTGCAAGAGTGACGCTGCGAAAGCTCTCCGCAAAAGCTAGAAGCAGCTCGTGTCTGTCGGTGAGGCTTGGCTGACAGAGGTTGGCGGCCTACTGAGACAGCTCCTGGCCCAGGCTCCAATCGGGTCAGTCAAGATTCTGCAACAATGCCTCTTCCACGTAGCATGAGATGTGAGGAGGCTAGAGGCTCAAGCTTCTCTATGGTGCGACAATCAAGTCCTTCGGTGTGGGAGGCACATGTTGCGAGCATCATGATGCTGCTGGAGCCAGCAGAGGCCACCGATGGGTCTGTCGTTTATACTGTGGTGGAATAATCTTGAAGTGTTTTCATTTGTCATTCTTAAGGAAGGGACGGGAATCCTAAAGAATTCAGAAGCTGTGTGTGTGTGTGTGTGTTAACCTCCCTAGCACATGGGAGCAGAGGGTCACTCCTTACTTTTTTTTTCAACCAGCATCACAACAAAACCTTTCGTAGCTTTTGGAAGCATGAGCGCAGGCGAGTGTGGCACTTGCATCCTACCACACTCAACGAAGCTGTGGATGCAAGTGCTGATCAGTCCTGTGTACCTGCATGGCAGCCCCCTGTGGTGCCGAGATTAGTTCCAGGACAGGCCCCCTGTAGGTGTCCAGAATAGAACAAATACGTTCAGCAGTCGTTTTGCAGAAATACAACAAATTTTGCAACATGCCTCAGTCTTCTCTTTGCTCGCCTCTTTTTTCCTTCTGCCGAATCCGTCAGTGTGAATCAGCGTGGGTCATGAGACTCCAGAGCAGTGGCTTTCCGTCATGGCGCCGTTGTGGCCCTTCGTGGGTGACCGGTGATGAACCGGATGTTCAGACCTCTGTTCAGATGATCAGTTCCCCCCTTCTAGTCTATGATTATTGCGAACGTTCTGCAGATAACGGCATGCGAGTCTGACATGAGTGCAGGTGCGGTAACATTCGGCTAGTGCACAGGTGCTTCCTCGCTAGTTTGTCTCCTCTATTCTACGCTTCCTTTCAGTCATTGCAGGGGCATGCGAGTTTGACATGAGGGCAGGTGCAGTAACAATTGGCTAGTGCAAGTGAAATGCAACTCCTTCCGAGGAGCAATTGGCAGACTCTTTCGTTTTCTCGTTCATTCCTGCCAAAACAGCCCACACAGCAGTTGGGCAGTGTCACAAGATTTGATTCCGTTGTTGCTCCAGCATGGACCCTACGTCGTTTCACCACATGCCGACACCGCGATATCCGACAACAGTTCAGATGCAGCAGGGTGGACTTTGTTCGAATCCACCTCCAGCCCATCAACATCACTGCCCTCCTACCGGTACGGAGCATCACCAACCACCTGCAGCACAGCCACAACCACAACTGCGACCATGTCACATCCCAGCACAGCATCCGGAAAAATGGGTGCAATCAGCAATCGATTCGAGCGCCCCACAGGCTCCAACATTCCCGCAGCAGGTTTTCCCGATGCAACTTGCACCTGAGCACGGCTATATCCAGCAACCACACAGGCATTGCAGCAGGTGCCACAATGTCAATTGGCTTCATCGCACCACCAGCCCCCCACATTCCAGCCACCCTTGCAACCTCCAAAATACCAGGTGGCACTTCACACCTTCACCCAAACCACAACACCACCGCATACAGTTACTTTCTTCCGACAGCCACAACGCATGATGCTTCCTATGGCACAGCCAGCACCTCTGCCAACTCAGCAACCTCCTGCCACTCAGCATTCGGTTCCTGCCACCTTCTAGCAGCGTGCCGGATCCGGTCACGAACACTGGCACAGCCCCAGCAGGACAGAGACACTGGAGCCACACCACGACCACACAAGCATCACCGCCGACGACCCGCAGTCGGGCGTGCACAGCCAGCAGAAGCCGCAAGCACAAGCAGCATACAAAGAAGCGCCGACATTCATGCAGCCATCACCGCTCCGAGGAGCACGAGGAAAAGAAGAGGCTGGAAACCCTCTCCCCAGACAGCCGACGACAATCTCGGTCTCCCTCCCCCCGTCTTCGGGCACCCCTCACATCTCTCCACGGCAGCAACACCGGGATACCCATAGCCGACACAAATGCAGCCGAACCCGCACACCTGCAATTATCCTGCGAAGCTACTCCGCTGTGCAGGAAATACCCGGAGCCACCAGACAACAGGAGCGCGAGGAAAACAGATGGCATTTCCGAGCCACTCCTAGACAGACCACAAGCCCGCCAACTCAACAGCACCATCGCCTCCCCACGGCCCCGGCAGTACCCTCCCGCCATAAGCCACAGACCAACAGCCTTACTAGCCAAGTGCAGCGTGTTGCGCAAAAGTTCCATCCACCAACACCCGCACCACAGCTCCACCCATCCACACCCACGCCACAGCAGGATAAGAATCCTTAGGAGCAAGCAGCAGAGAAGAGTTTGCTCAGCTGAGCAAAGATCGCAGACCTCCTCAGACTGATGTCACACCCTATGTTGAGATTTATCACAGCCAACGTCCCCCGGTCCCCGACAGCCTCCGGTGGACATGAATGAGGCCAATGCATTGGCCCAGACAATGATGGAAGTGTCGGATGACGCAGATCTGAAACTTCACATGCTGCAAGAATGTGCTCACTGTGTGTTTGCGTCAGGCGCGTGCAGTGCTTGTGGCGAACTCCGGGCAGCGGTCGCACCTATCAGTGACGGCCGTGCGCCAAATGTTATTCGTCCCATGGCGCGGCGAAGAAAGGAGCCCCTTTGTGTATCCACCTGGTGCGCCCCTGACTGCAACCTACAATTACATATGCGCCCACGGCACGGACCTTTTTGGGCTGGCAAGATAATGTACATAATGCTCGAGGACTTGTGCCGGCCGACATCCACCCGGCATACATTCAGTCACGCCTGCCGTGAGATTCTTGCCTGCGTAGTATACGGTAGCGCGACTCAATCCACGCAGTCGCTGATCAGCCGACCAGACGGTCCAAAGGACAGCAAGGAGCAAATTCCAACATAAATAAATAGAGTATCGGGATCTGTGGAGGGAGGCGTTCATCGTTGGAAGCAAAGGAGTGGTCAGAACTCCTGAGAAATGGGGCTGGCGCCCGGGACATTTTAGCATTGTTGGTTTCGGGCTCCAACTGTGAACATGCCGCCCACCGTATTGGCGACCTGGAGGAAAAACTGACCGCCGCTTTGGAAACCATTGATGAAAAAGCTTCCAAAAACCGGCCTCTTCCTCAGCTCACCCTGTTACACCCAGGAAGCAGCCGGGCAGCACAACAGCTGCACCGCGCACACCTCCACCTACTGCAACGGTGGACACAGTCCACGTTGTTGACAGGACATCGGAGAAACCCAGTCGGAGCACAAAAAGACCCGCGTCACCACACAGGGGAGAGCAATCCTGCCGACCACAGCCACCCACCAGCAGGATCCCACAGAACTCCCCAACATGGAACAGCCACAAAAGGAAGGGCCAGACCCGGAGCCTAATTCGTTAACGGGCACGCATTTTCCAAGGATAATCGCTATCCGGTGCACAAGTGCAACGACAGTCCACGTTAGCAAAAGGCAACAGCTCCACAAAGAATGACTCAAAGATGGACCCACAACGGATCCTGAAGCAACCACCGCAGCAGAGTACATGGTTCCAAAACCATTTTACGGGCGTATACACGGACAGCATCATCACTCGCCGGTTCGGAGGACTCGAAGGCATCACTGACAAACAACGGAGACAATTCCCAACACCCACTACATCACAACAGGAAAGCTTGCGTACTGCGGCGGTTGCATGGGGCACATTCAAAGCCATCGAGAAATTCACCAACCCCGCTCTCATCAAACAGGTGGCGATCACCGCACAGATGACGGAATGACTACTGGCACATACACAACTGCCAGACGGTAAAGGACAAAAGTCCCGCTTCACAGCAAGACAATTCAAGCGCAACATCCAAATTTGGGAACCAGGCAGACGCTTTTTACAAATTCTGGCACCACATGCCGAACAGGCATCACATGAGTTACGCCAGGTTGTTTTGTGGTTGCAAGGACTTTCCCTCTTGCTGAGGGTACATCATTACCGTCGCAAACATGAGGCCAACCATTTTACAAACCTGCAGCGCCTCTTTCACCGCTCCAAGGCCCCCCACACACCTACACGTTAGCAAGATTCCGGCAATCAAGCATTGTTTATTGCCGTGTATCCACAAGCCAAAAGTTCCAACGATTGGTGTGCATTGGAACCAGCAGCAGCTCCATGACGAAGCGTGAAAGCACCCGCAATCGCAAACTAAATCAGATAACATCACAAGATAGTTAGTTCAAGCAGAGCTATCACTTCGCTGGTGGCACAAACACAAGTGCCACCGACTTTTCACACCGATTGTTCTGCAAACAAACATCTTGGCGAGTGAATTCGAAGCCACAGAAAACACAATGATACAGTACAATCAGGCAAAGCTCAATTTTCCGTACATTACTGCACACATGAAAGGTGCTTTCTCTGGTTTCACAAAGGCCGCCAAGAACAAACACAACGGCACCGGCTCGTTATGGGCAAAGCTTCGACGTGGTAAGCTACATCATTCGATGCGGAATGTTTCAATCGCACACCATTGTTCCAGGATCGAAAGCAGGCCTGGAACACAATCTCACAACTTTGCTCCAACGCATGCGCGCGATTTGACACCATCAGACAACTTCTTCAATCCAACACTCCCACGTCCACAATTTATGCGCTGTACGAGCTCTCCAACAATCTTCCAAGCAGAGACCGCAGACAGGCGTAGAAAGCGTTGCGCATAGCATTTCGGAAACGACGGCTCAGAGCACCACCCACAACAAAGCCTGTCTTTGTGCAGCCTCTCATGCATCCGTCGTTCCGCAATGACGTACAACAGTTCTTACGCAACTCAGAGGCAAAGCATACACTTACACCACTTCCTATGCCTAGTGCAAAACTTGTTCACAAAAACATCCACCACTACAGCAGATTCTCCACAACTGGCGCCGAGCACACACCACGTGGCAGCCGGAGAAGAATCCCTACATGTACATGCGCGGACCTGCAATCAACAGTGTTAGCGGACCACATTTACAACAATAATTCTGCCATACAGCTGGCTGAACTACAACCACAACATTCGTTTCTTGCCTATAGGCAACAGCAACACACTGCAAAAGGATTCGCTTTTGGCAGCACGGTTGACCAGATCCATCCGATCCTGGCACCGACACTACAACATCCACCTTGCAGTGGATCAGATAAAACCTTTTGTATCTCAGCAAATCAAGCAATCAAGCAACATCGAAACCGCTGCCGCAAACATGTGCAGCAACAGCTGCCCCCTGGCATCATTCATTGCGAGGATCACTTTCCTAACCGACTGATGTGGTGCTGCCCCCCGCTATACCGCGAGCCATTCCCACCACGTTCTTGGATGCTGAAGCACCGCTAACACATCATTTCGACGTTTTCACGCAAATCATTGCCCTGCTACCGGGCTACGCATGGGCTTTCAAACAGCGTGGTCACGTACTCCAAGCTTATATTCTTCCCAAAGAAAGGAAAAAGTTTGGAAACGGACGGCCAATTGTGGCCTTTATCGACACCATGGGACGTCGCCTGTGGGCAGCCTTTGCTGACGTGCTGCAGCTCATCACGCAGCAAGCTTGCCCTGATGCATTTCATCAGGGAAACGGTGTCGCACAACTTACACAATTGGAAGGGCTTCTACTGACCCGCCTGCCTTCTGTGGGTGACAAGTGTACGTCGAAAGCAACGAAAAGCTCCAGACTTTTTTGGTGGATATGGGTCCGGTCCACCGATAGCAGGTACGTTTGCACCCCAATATCACCTGGTCTTCGTTGGCCAGGACAGGTGATATTGGTTCCTGGCCCCCTGCAAAATATATCGCATGTACAGCAGAATAACACAAACAAACCTGCCTAACCTTCACCTTGACCTTCCAGACCTCGACCTTCCAGCAAGCCCGCAAAAAACAAACCAGGGAGACCAAACCTTCACCTTGACCATCCAGACCTCGACCTTCCAGCAAACCCAAGAGAAACAAAGAGACACAAAGAAAAACCCTGCAAAGTTTATCGCATGTACAGCAGAATAACACAAACAAACCTGCCTAACCTTCACCTTGACCTTCCAGACCTCGGTCTTCCAGCAAACCCGCAAAAAACAAACCAGGAAGACCAAACCTTCACCTTGACCTTCCAGACCTCGACCTTCCAGCAAACCCGAGAGAAACAAAGAGACACAAAGAAAAGGAAAAGAAAAATCTGGCTCGAGATTGTACTCCTGCATACATGCATTGGATGTGCAGACCGAACAAGTCATCAATAGCGGAATCCGCCATCCGTTTCATCTTGTAAATTGAGCCACAAAATACCCAATACGTAGTCTGTCGAATAACTGAGTAATACCATTCTCTTGCCAATCGCACACATTGCGATTGATCTGAATACTGGTGCGGGTAGGGCCGCCATACTTGCCATCCGTTTCATCTTGTAAATTGAGCCACAAAATACCCAATACGTAGTCTGTCGAATAACTGCATTCGATATCCGAGACCACGGCGAGATTTGTGGCTTTCGGAACAACGGTCGTGTAAAAATGGGAGTCTGTACCTATAATTGGTGAACCGTAACCGTCCTCGAGATTGTACTCTTGCACATATGCCAAGCAGAATCCGATCTGCTTGCGTAACTGACCTCGAGATTGTACTCCTGCCCCCTGCGTTCACGATCAATGGCAACGCTAGTGTGTCGACAACACAACACGTCACAGGTCTGTACAAGTGATCTCCACTGTGATTTCCACTATGATCTCCACTGTGATTTCCGAAAAGCTGATCTCCGCACAGTGATCTCCACTTGAACATGTTTGCGCAGCAAAAGCTGTCGCCATCCTACCTGATTTCCAGATCTGCTAACACAAGCACCCCGGTGGGCCGGCAACTTCGCCGAAAAGCGACAAGGCCCTCATGAGGGAGCTCTTGTCGAACACAATTGGAAGGGCTTCTACTGACCCGCCTGCCTTCTGTGGGTGACAACTGTACGTCGAAAGCAACGAAAAGCTCCAGACTTTTTTGGTGGATATGGGTCCGGTCCACCGATAGCAGGTACGTTTGCACCCCAATATCACCTGGTCTTCGTTGGCCAGGACAGGTGATATTGGTTCCTGGCCCCCTGCAAAGTTTATCGCATGTACAGCAGAATAACACAAACAGCTGCGTTCTTAAAGAGCCGCAGCAAGTCACACGACCACACAGAATATATTTTGTACAACCAGGATCTTGCTGGATTCTTCACGTCGGTCAACAAAGACCGTTTTCTTTCTGCCTACCGGATCTTAGCCTGCGACTTTGCGAGTTGTTTACACCACCGCAGCCATTTCACTTGAGCAGCAGTGTTGCTACGATGCACAAAAGTGCCATTGGTGAGAAACTTCAGCCCACACACCGAGCTTTGAACAACAGACCGTCACATCGGCAGCACCAGAAGGACCGACGTTACAAACGTCACCAAGGACATCCTCGCCCGAGCAGAGCGATGAACCATCAAGGGCTTCACGACCAGAAGCCACGTCGGCGTTACGAAAACAGGTTTTACGGATTGCTACCGAACCGTTTGAGGCAGTGCAGGACGACCCCATTGAAGACTCCGATCAGTTCAACAACAGGTCTATCCGTCTATCCCAGCACCGATCACTTTGCCGTTTCCACCTCCAGCGGCCGTCTCAAATGAGACCTCAGAAGATCTGCGTGCCGTGACCGCCCTCGTTGAGAACTTACAAAAGGCCTTAGCCGAGTCCCAGGGCAAGATTGAAGGCCTGCTACAGCAGGCCAGCACGCTCCTGGCCACGCAACATGAGGCCATGACAGCTCTGATTTCTGGCTGTAAGGAGCCTGCTGAAAGAGGACAATCCTGACTGGTCTCAATAATTTCACAGGAAGGATCGACACTCGGCGCTGTACAAAAAAGCGGAGCGCCACTCTGTCATGATACAGCCATGCCACTCTAGATTCTACGGGTTAACGGAATTGTGTTGATCTTTGTGCAGTTTTTGCTCACAATCCCAGCAAGCCTCTGAGTGTTGAGCCCTGACACAGAAGCAGCGTGGACACACCTCCTCGAGAGGGGCTACCTGCCAGTTCTCCATCAGCGGCTGAAGCTCGACGTGAGGCTTTGGCACAAGCTCTACTGCAAGTACTTGCGGAACGGCGTGAACATTCCTCGGAGACCAGCAGCGACATCAGAACGTGCAGCGATTCGGCATTCCGCGCGCAGCTCGCGGAGTTCATTCAGCAAACTAACCACGAATTGGTGACACTGAAGGAGAGGATCATTCGTTTGGAAGCACTCCTCCAACCATAGTCCGTCACCATGCGTTGATGATGACAAGCAACACGCGTGCTGACAAAATGAGTCTTTGCAACAGTCATGCAGCATCTTGGGTGACACATGCACAAGCAGGTGAGTTGATGCCTCCGCAGCCAACTTTATCACACACAGCGTCAGCCATGAAACCCCCTCACTTTTGGCGACCGCTCGATTCTTGAACTTCAAGCTCCTCCCCAACGCGTATCAGAAGAAGAAGTTGGCTCCGCCAGTTCATGAGCCTCGGTTTATAAGAATTGCGACTTTAACAGATAGTTCAATTTTCCCTCATGCCCATTTACATACAGGAATCCAGTGTTTCACCGCAGGTCAAACGTAGGCTCAAGACAGCCCGACAGCGGAGCAGTAAGTGAGAAAAGAATCAAGCTCGCGCCGTGGTTATAACAAGGACACTGGTTTAAGGGTTTAAACTTTCATGGTAGCGGAGCTGTTGGCAAAGGCCAGCAGCTGATCAAGCAAAGATCCAGGGAAGCCAGCCACGAGCTGGAAAAGGTGAAAAGTGTGGAACAGGAAGTTACGGTTTACCAAGAGCATCCTGTCGGAAAACAGCGAGGAGTTACGGCTAAGCCAAGAGCACCTTGCAAAGTCGGAGAAAAGCGTGGAAGTGAAAGACCTTGAGCCAGATATACAAGGACCTGCCAAAGTGTTGGAAAGATGCAAGAGCAACAACAAGCTCAACAGCCACAGCCCCAACCGAACCCTCAGCAGGTGAGGTTGGAACAGCTGATGACTACATTAGGTCAGGCAAGCTACAGAAGCTATGGCAAGAGTTGCGCAAGGAACAGCAATGCAGCAAGCGCAATTGACAACAGCAATGGATGCACTGGCGAAAGCCCAAGCATCACCGAAGGCAGCCCCTACGGGAGGCCAGCCAGCCTCAGTAAGTTTTGATACTGGAGGCAAGATCCTCAAGCCACCAGAAGCATTCAATCCTGCGACGATTGAAGAAGAAGTGTCACAATGGAGTGACTGGTCATTTACGTTCAAGAACTTCTTAGCGTTCATGGACCAAGAATTCCTGAAAGACTTAAAAGCGGCAGAAGAACAAGAAGCCGTGATAACAACGGAAGTGACAAATGCATTCTTCAACAGTGATCACACAAGAGTGAACAGAGGAACGAAGCTTTACTCAGTGTTAAGCAGTTACTTGAAGAACAGACCTCTGAAAGTGCTAAGAAGCATGAGCGGGATGAGCGGATTTGAAGTGTGGAGAAAGTTGACGGCTGAATTAGAGCCGACATCTCGTTCAAGGAGTCTAGCAATGGCACAAGCATTGGTTGGATTCCCGGCCATGAGTAAAGGAGCATCGCTGATGGACTACGTCCTGACATACGAGAAGCTCACAGCAGAGTACGAAAAGCTCTCAGGGCAGAAGTATGATGACAACTTGAAGATTGGTACACTGCTGAAAGGAATTCCACAGCACCTCAAGCAGCACGTGATGGTTGATATCAGTGATAAGACCACGTATGAAGAGTTAAGAGCAAAGCTGCTACAATATGAAAGAAGCAATCAGACATGGTCAGCTGAGAACATCTTAGGATCGCTGAGTGTCCCAGACCCAACGTCACACTCAAGCAACAAGGCTTACCAAGGACCAATTCCAATGGAACTCGATAGATTGCACATGAGAAAAGGTAAAGGAGATGTAAAAGGAAAAAGTGACAAAGGACGAAAAGGAAGCCCTTACGGAAAAGGAAGAGACAAAGGAAAGGGCAAAGGATACGGAAAAGGAAAAGGTGGTAGAGGAAGACCAAAAGGAAAAGGAATTGGCTCAAGTCTCGGCTCAAGCTAGCTCTAGTGCCACACTTTGTGGCCGTAGAGAGTTGCGTGTTTTAACTAACGGGCCTGGGGCTTTCAACTTGCTCTTCGACAAGGTTCGAGGACCGGCGTGAAGACAGCAAGGAAGTGGGCTATCACTCCTTCACAGGTGCGCTTCTGGGACGTGACTGCCACTCCCAAGCGCCGTGAGCCGCATCTGTCCTTCTGCCGTGCAGGGTTTAGGGCTCTTTAAGGTTGCAGACCCTTTTCGTCCCCTTCCTGGACAGTAGCTGGTGGTGCCTGAGGGCCTGGAGGCCGCGCCCCTCCGTTTCAGCTGCTCGGACACGTAGTGGGCAAGGAAGGGCGTTTTGCACGACCCTGCCCTGCGAAACTGACAGGAGGAGCCGGTACAGACGAGTGCTTCGAAGCCCACACTGCTTCTGTGCACTGCTTAAGGGCTCGGGCGCTGCCTGCGGCAGTCGCTGCCCTCTGCCCGCTCTTTTAGGGTCCCAGCACGTGCGCAGTCTCACACCGGTTTTCTTTGGTTCTGTTTCAGTTCTTTCTCCTCGGCCGCCCTGGCAATGAGGATTGAGTTACGGCAAGGAGGAACCCCTCCTCAAGCACTTTCGAGGTCTATCTGCCTATCCCTTAGGCGATGGCCTTTAGGAGGGTTCTTTGTTAATACGCCTAGGTCTGTGTGGGTGTGCTCCCCCTGCAGTCCCTTTATGGCGTCACCGCCCTGTGTCCTGCCTACGACACACCGCGGCGATGAAGCTACTGCTGCTATCCAGGCTATTAGGGACGTGTTGCCTCCCACTCCCTGGCCTCCTTCTGGAGGTTGGCGTTTTCTTCGGCAGTTAGCTTTTGTACAGCGCTCCCTGGTGCTTTGCACTGCACTGTGCTCGGTATCATGGATGTCCGCCTGGTTGACTTCTTTAGGCTCCGCAGGACCCCTGGCCCAATGCAGCCCTAATTCGTCTGCAGGCACGTGGGCCCCGCGCCACCTGTTAGGAAGATGAGGGGCAGCGTCGTCCCTGCGCCTTGTTGAGGGGAAGCGTTGGCCCTGCGCTTTGTTGAAGGGCGTGGGCGGTTAGGGTTGCTTTCGGGTTAGGACCTGTTGCTCCGATGGGGGCTCTGCCGGACGCCACGACACGTGGCTTTTAGTTGAGGGAGGCCTCCCCTCCGGGGTACGGTGTGCCCGGCGTCGCTCTCGTGTTGTGTCTGTTTTCCCGTGGTGGTTTACGCCTGTCAGGGTTACTCCGCGGGCGCCTGTACCGGCCGCCTCCTTAACGTCAGGGCTAGCCTGTTGCGGCACTGCCCTTCCTCGAGGCGTGTGGCGTGGGGACACCGGTGCGTAGCGGTGGTTAAGAGATTCGCTCCGGCGGGTCTCGACCACTTCATCCTCCAGCTTTGCTCGGAGAGCTTCTGGTTGGTTGTCTTTCACGCGGTTCTTCTCAGCTCAGCACGAGTTTCGGCTCAGGTACTTTTCCCTGCTCCGTAAGAGCGAGAACACGGGAGCCTCCTGTTCTGCTCTGCAGGGGACGGCCTCTCTCCTTGCGATGTGTAGCACTCCCGGTGAGGACGTGTCTCACTCCTCTGATGTGCAGCTCTGCGGGACGGGACGCTCCCTCCCGTAGGCTCCGTAGTGCAGAGCAGGGACGCGTTACGCTCCCTTAGGACTGTTCGCACTCCTTAGCACATCTGGGACGAGGTTACTCTCCCGTAGGACTTAGCTTCCTTTTTCCGCCTGCGGGCGATGCCCGCTCCTACCGGGGCGGAAGACCATGGAAAACCCATGGTAATTAAGTGCACGTCGAGGGCCTACGGGCCGCGGACTCCTCGCCGCCTCTAGGAAAAAAAAAGGAAAAGGAAGAGGTTTTGGAAAAGGAAAAGGATACGGAAAGAAAGGCGGAAAGAGCATCAGGCAGGCCGAAGGAAAAGGCTACGAAAGTGACAAAGGAAAAGGAAAAGATGGACACAACGGACCTGTATGTTTCAATTGTGGTAAGACCGGACATTACTCTTCGGAGTGTTGGTCGCCACCAAAACGAAAAGGAGGAAAAGGAAAAGTTCGCAACGTCCAAGAGACAGGCGAGGAAGAATGGTACGAAGAGCAACCAAGTTCTTCTACACAGGCACAAGCAAGGCCACCGCAAGGAACAAAAGGAAGCGAACAAGTGCGTAGGTTGGTGACAACACCTATGCCAGTGATTGAAGAAGTGTTCGACGACGATGAGGAGTACGTCGATCTTGTAGGAATGTTCGAAGAGATGGTGATGGACTATGCTGCAAGAGCAGTAAAGGTCAACACAGTTGTACTATTGTCAAGCATGGTTGATGAAAGTGATGAAGAAGATTATGAGAAGGATGAACTTCACAAGTGGTACGAAGATCTGCAAGTGGACAAGCAGAACGCCAAGCATGCAAGAGAAAGAGAAAGACTCTTTGGAAGAGAAGTCAGAAGCGCCACTGTCCAGAATGATGAAGAGTCAGAAGTGCATCGAGTAAGAGCTGTTAACTCAAGCTACTCAGAACTCGTTGAAGTTGTGCTAGATAGCGGTGCGGATTGTCATGTACTTCCGCTATGCTATTACAGCGAAGACTTAGGAACAGTTGAGTTCCCAGCTTTGAGAATGGTCATTCAAGATGCTCAAGGCAACAGAATAAGAACCACTGAGACAAGAGCAAACATCACATTCGAATTCCAAAGAACAGATGGAAGAGTGATAATGGTGAGAGATTCAGCTGTGTTCGGAGATGTGACACAACCACTATTTGCAGTAGGCAAGTTGTGGAAAGTTGGATGGGGGCTTGATCCCCTAGATCAGTTCAATGCTTACCTGAAGAAAGGTTCAGCAAGAGTGCCAGTGAGGTTTGCAAGAAACTCAACAGTGACAGACCTCAAGATCTACAGAGCTCAAGTGAAGGTTGAAAGTGATGAACCACAAGTGAGAAAGCTTACATTGATCAAGCAGATGGAAGATGACTTCGAAAAGATGAAGTATTATCAAGGATGGTTTTTCATGTCAGATGGGAAGCCAGCAAGGATCGATTATGACAAGTATGTAACATATGATCCCACACATGATGATGTGAAAGCGTTCAAGTTCAGAACTACTTTGGTATCGAGGTACGATGGTGACAACATCGTATGGAGTGAACTGGAGTTTGTGGAGTGCGCTGAAAAGTGGGAAGACCGAGAAGAGATTGCGATAGACGCAGTTGAAGAGAACTCGGTGATCATCACGATCTTGGAGAGAAAGTCTCTGGGACTTGAAGAGTATGGTGAATATGAAAGAGCAGTCCCTAAGAAGAAAAAGAAAGAGCAATAGAAAGAAGTGGAAGCAGCAGACGTGGAGATGGCGGTTCACGAGGAAAAGAAAGAGACAAAGAAGACGATGGAACAAGTCGAGAAAGAAGCCGCAGAAGCTATGGAGAATTTGTTTCCTAGCGACCCGCCTGCAGAAGAAGATATGAAAGAGTGGAAGAAAATTGAAGAGCAACTGCCAAGTCTAGGAGAAAAGATGGAAGAAGCGATGATTGTGGCAGGAGTCAAACTCAATCCAGAAAGTTCACTCAAGGAGATGAGAACAGCATGTGAATTCTTGAAAATAGGAAAGACTGGAAGCAAGTCTCAAATATGGCAAAGGTTGAAACAAGCCATATCAGCAAACAAGATGAAGGAGTTGGTTGAAATCTCCAAAGGACTGGAACTAGAGTTCACAAGAGAACCAAAAGGAGAAAAGAGACCAGAGATGCCAACTGAGGAAGAAAGAAAGAAGCACGAATTGACACACCTACCAAAAGCTGATTGGTGTGAAAGCTGTCAAGCAACAAGATCAAGAGAAGACAACTTCGATGTATCTGAGAAGAAGAATGAAGCATCGTTAGTTTCAATGGATTTCAAGTTCACTGGAACTCGAGATGAAGAGAACACAAAAGACAACAAAGATGCATTGACAATCGGACTGGTGATGGTTGATGAAGCAACAAAGTTCGTACATGTCATTCCAGTAGCGACAAAAGAAGTGACAGCATACGCTGTTGAAGAAGTATGCAGAGTGCTCATGCTGTTGAATTCTAAGGGCATTCTGAGAACTGACACAGAACCAGCAATGATTTCGCTAAGAAAGAAGGTACAAGGAATACGGAAGATGAAGAATCTTGATACAGAGATACAAGATGTAGCACCAGATGAACACCAAGGATTGCAAGTTGAAAGATGGGTTCAAACAGTTCGGAACTTATCCAAGACATTGGTGTATGGAGTTGAATCGCAAGCGAAAGTGAAGATTACTTCGGAAAGTACGCTATATCCATGGGCAGCAAGACATGCAGCATTCCTGCTGAATAGGTTTGTTGTGAAGAAAGGATCAACACCTTTTGAAGTGCTATTCGACAGAGAGTACAAAGGAACACTAGCACCATGGGGAAGCGTTGTATTGGCAAAGCCAGTACCAAAAGTCCAGGAAAAGGGAGAAGCATGGAGGAAAGGAATCTTCGTTGGAAAAGACTCGGTGAACAACCTGAACCTGATAAGCACAAGACAAGGAATCATCAAGAGCAGAACGATAAGACAGTGTACGCCACTGTATGATGTTGAAGTGCTAGCAGAAGCAACAGGAACACCGTGGAACTACACACAAGACACACTTGTAGGAAGAAAGCAACGAAGAGATTGCCACCGCACAGTGGAATCGAGATGGCAATTGGTGACAAGCCGGAGATCGTTCCCAGAAGAGAAAGAAGCCAGGAACAAGAAGATGAATTGAAGGACTACAGCCCAAGCCAAGAAGCGGCATCAGATCCGCCAAGCGAGACTGAACAAGACATGGACGAAGATCCAGGTGAAGGACATGTTGGATCAACAAGCAGCAGCTCAAGCAGTCGTGGAAAAGGAGTCACAAGAAGAAGAAGTGAAAGAAGTGATGAATCTGATGAGCTGATTACAGGAGAAAATCCACCGCCAGCATCGCCAAAGAGGAACCTTGAAAAAGGCGAGCAGCCAGAAGCGGTGAGACAGAAAGTGGATGAAGGACCGACGGAAGCTGAAGAGAGACCAGAAAAATTTATCGCCGTCGGAGATGCATCAAGTTCAGTAAGAAGAGTGACCGGCATGAGAAGCATGAAGAAGATAGAACCATTCCTAAGAAAGGAACTTCCGCAGTATCACGATGATGAAGAAGTCGAGTTGGAAGAGTTTGAAGAGATGGAAGCTGAATTTGATGAAGAAGAAGAATGGCAAGAATCAGATGGTGAAGAAGAGATACCAGAAGATATGCCAAAATGGTCGAATGATTTTGAAAGCCGACCACCAAAGTTAGCAGATGAAGAGATGGAGAAAGTCGAAGGAGTATCCAAGAAGCACGAGTTGGAAAGACTCGAGAAGATGAAAGTGCTGAACAAGTTGCCAGAAGGAACAGACATTTCAAAGTACAAGTTTCTGTCGACAAAGATAGTGTATGACTGGAGGCACAGGGACAAAGAGTGGAGAAGAAGAGGACGATTGGTAGCAAGAGAGTTCAAGTGGTTAGGTGATACAGATATTGCAAGTTTGTTTTCGCCAACCGGTGTAGCAAGCACAGTGAAGCTACTATCAGCCCTGTTCGCGTCTTCAGAAGGATATACACTTGGAAGCATTGATGTGGGAGATGCTTACCTGATGGTGGAACAAGAAGAACCAACAGTGGTTGAAGTCGATGGAGAATACTATGAACTGGGATTCACGTTGCCCGGTCAACGAATCGGAAGTGCAGCTTGGTTCGGGAAGTTGAAAAGTTACCTGGAGGAGTACGGGTTAACAAGTGACAGTGGGCTCCCGGCACTATTCTCAAGAACGCCAGACAAAGAAGGATTCGGAATAATCGTGCTGAGTCATGTCATGTAGATGACGTGGAGCTGTACGCATCAAAAGAAGAATTCAAGAAGTTGGTCGAATTCCTAAGAAGCAAAGGATTGAAGATCAAAGTTGAAGGACCAATGGATGAAAAGGAAGGATCAATGAGTTTCCTGAAGAGAAGTTTCAAGTCGATGGGTAATGGAAACGTAGAGATCACGATGAATTCAAAGTACATCGAAGGACTGGTAGAAGTGCTCAAGTTGGAAGGAGCATATCCGAAGAAGCTACCGTGTCCAGCGGACAATGGAAGATCGTTTCAAACAAAAGAAGGTGGAATGGAACCACTGAGTACAGAAGATCACCACACGTTCAGAAAAGGAGTAGGGATCCTACTATATCTTGCGCCCGAGAGGCCAGATATCATGTATGTCTTGAAGAAGCTGTCAACGAAGCTCGCATCACCCGTTGAAGCAGACATGGAACTGCTAAGGTACGTTGGAAAGTATCTCAAGGGATCACCAGAGCTAGCGTTGGTACACCAAGGAAGTTATCCCGGAAAGAGTTTCCTCGAAGTGAAGAACAGAAGCAATGAAGGAAACGACGAGAGGGACAACTACAAAGTTCCCGCGCTCATAGAAGTGATAAGCGGCAGTGATTGGGCAGCAGATCGAGAGTCAAGGCAAAGTGTTTCATGCGGAGTGATCATGGTGAATGGAAACCTGATTCATTTCCAAAGCAAGAGACAGAAAAGCGTAGCATTGTCATCTTGCGAAGCTAAGACAATCGCAGTGACATCAATCTTAAGCGAAGGTGTATTCCTGAAAGGATTACTGACAAGAATCCTAGGAGTTGAGCCAAGACTGATGTTATACAGTGATTCGTCAAGTTCAAGACAGTTGATCTCAAGAAAAGGCTTAGGAAGAGCACGCCATTTACAAGTAGACCTTTTATGGATCCAAAGAATTCCGAAGCTTATCATAAAGGCGATAGCAGGTAAGGACAATCCCTCAGACTTGGGGACCAAATCCCTGACACGAGAAAAGATACGCAAGTACATGCTAAGCTTAGGATATACAGGTGAATTTTTGACACCAAGTGATCCAGAAGTACAAGAAGCTGAAGTGAGAAGGACAAGAACAAGAAGTGTTCCAAGATTCGATGAAAGGATGGTTACAAGGATTATCCAGACGGTTACGACCGCAGTGTTGTTATCGTTGGCTGAAGCAAGAAGATTCGGTGAAGAAGTTGAACAAGGACTGGGAAGAGCAAGTGTAGTCTGCATACTGTTGTGCATGTTCATATCAGCGATTATGCATAAAGTTGCAAGCGCAGCCATTTTGCTCAAGAAAGAAGTCCTGAAAGAAGAAGAAAAAGAAGAAGATAGGACAAGAGCAATGGCAGACGATGAAGCAGTCAAGTATATGATCATGGAGTGCAGCAGAAGCATCGAGGCTACCACTTACCTCGAAAAAGTGCTCAAGACAGAACGGTCGAAAAGGCCAATTGCTGATGACCTCTGGAAGGAGGTGGAAGCTCTCAATCAGCGGTATGAAGTCAAGTCGGTTGACAAGAAGAAAGAAGAGCAGCCAGAGAAAAAGGAAGAAAGTGAAGCAGTGTCGGATCCAGAGTCCGATGAGTCCAAAGAAAGCGAGTCAGCAGAGAAGGACGATGAAGAAGAAGCACCGGAAGACAAGAAGGAAGAAGATTTGGAGACGTCCAAGAAAACCGCAGAAGAATTGGCAGAAGAGGCAGAAAGATTGAAGAAGTCGAAAGAAGCTAACTTCGCAGCGTTGGAGCAAAGAACTGTTCGGATACCTGAAGACATCCAGGAGAAGATAAGAGAACAAGGAGAGATCATGGATGAAAAGCTGCAGCAGCTGGAAGAGATGAAAGCAGCAGCCAAGGAAAGAAGAGCAGAGGTACGAGCAGAAGCGGATAGAGTTGCGGAGAAGGCAGAAGAAGAGAAGCCTCAGGAAGAAGAGAAGTCTCAGGAAGAAGAGAAGCCAATGGAAGAAGAAAAAGAAAAGCCAAAAGAAGAGGAGAAGCAAGAAGAAGAGAAGAAAGAAGAAGAGAAGCAAGAAGAAGAGAAGAAAGAAGAAGAGAAGCCACAAGAGGAGAAGGAAAAAGAAGATGCCGAAGAAGCGGTAGTTCAATCCTCTGACGAGGAAGCCCGCTAGGCAATGGAAGCCCTCAGAAGTGGTTTCAACATAGACACATTGTCTATATTCCCAACAGTTTTGGGACAGCTGAACGTCGAAAGCATTCGGCGATCAATGCCAACAACGGTTCTAGAAAAAGAATTCGTGATGTGGCAAGAACAGATGAGACGCCCCGTCTCAAGACTCCCATCGGGGTACGGTTTAAGGACCGCAGAGTTTTTAGCAAAAGTGGAAGACAACATGCAAGAGTATATGGAGAGCATGTCCGTGCTCACAGAGGACGAAAGAAAAGCTGAAGAAGCTTACAAGCAAGCCCGAGAAGAGATGGATCGATACGAGCAAGAACTCAAGCAGGAGATGAAAGAAAAGCTCGAGGCGAAGATGAAGAAAGTGCGAGAACTCGAGGAAGACGCAGTCGCAGCAAGAGGAGATGTTGAGAAGACAAGCAATGTGAGAAGTGCTTTACAGCAGCTAGGAGAAGTGGTGCAGACGGCAGACAAGCTACTGTCAGCTCTAAGCGAAGAGTTCAAAAGCCTAGATCTGTACACAAGGCCGAAGCCAGATGAAGAGAAGGAGCGACAAGCCCTAGCAAAGCTGATGGCGTCGATCAAGAGAAAAAGCGAGGCAAGCAGCCCAACAACGCCAGCAGCAAAGATAAAGGCAATGCCAAAGAAAGTGCCAAGCGTTCTCAAAGGAGGACTGACAATTTCTGAAGAAGAGAGAAAGGCAGCGAATTCCAAGGAGAAGCAGATAGCATTGAAGCAAAAGATGAGAGATCAGTTCAAGGAGGCGACAGACGACTCGATTGAAAAGGCAGTGAAGGCAAGGTTGGATCACGGCAAGGAGAAGCCAAGCGAGCCAGAAGGGACACCACCAAAGAAGCAGGTGAACCCATATTGGCTTAAGGATCCAAAAGAAGAGTCATTCAAGAAGACCAAGTACATGCACTGCTTTTATTGCAAGGCGACGGACAAGCATAAGGCTCCGGAATGCCCGGAAATGGAGAAAGCTGTCAAAATGTTCTACAACGGCGAAAGGCCAGACAGCAGCAATACCGAACGCAAGATTTTCTGCAAGGTATGTTTTCTCTACTTCCAGAACGTGTCCTATCGTTCATTCAGATATAAAGGCTGGGGTACCCATACCCCAGACATCTGCAAGTACAAGGACAGCGTCAGAACCTACCTGGAAGACAATGCATACAAGTATGAGAAGGAGCTAAAAGACTTCCAAGAGACAATTGGTTCAGGATACACGCCAAAAGACAGTTGGGGAGCAGAACCAAAGAAGCCTAAGAAAAGTGATGAAGCAAAGGCTGAAGAAAAGGTTCCAAAGGAAGCAGAAGAAAAGGAGCCAAAGAAGAAAAAGCCAGCAGACAAGTCCAAGAGCAAGGACAAGGATAAAGAGAAGAAAGCTGAAAAGGCTGAAAAAGCTGAAAAGGAGAAGAAGCGGAAGAGCGTATCTCCGTTCGATCAAGAAAGAGCTGAGAAGCGCCAGCGAGGAGAAAAAGAGTTGGAGTAAACCGCAACCGGATGACGCGCAACGGTTTAAAGCAAGAGCAAAGGAACCGTGAGGGCGTTGTTGACGCCCAGCAGAAAAGAAGTGAGGGTTGGAAATCAGCCCAGCAACAAGCGTGAGGGCGAAAGTGCCCAAGGCAAAACGTTTCACCAAGAAAGCTTTAGAAGCTTGAGAGAAAAGCCACGAGGATGGAAAGATCCCACGGCAACGCCAAAGCAAAAGCCACGTGGACGAAAGTCCCACGGCAACGTCAAAGCACTACGAGCACCACGAATGTTTCAAAAGTCACTGTCTAACAAGGCTGAAAAGCCAAGAAAGGACTGGTGAAAGAAAGTCCGACAGAAGTTTCCAGATTGCCGAAGAGCAAGAATGGACTACATCGCGAAAAGCGACGTGAAGAAAAAGTGAGTGCGCATTGTAGCAGTGACTTAGTTTCCGAGTGAGTCCATGCCAATTGTGTGTGGAATGGAAATTCGCAAATCTGCTATAGGACATCTGAAGATTGAGGATGAAGACCAAAGGAAGAAAAGGATAAAGATGTTCAACAAGTGCTCAAAGAAGCGTGCGAGAAGAGAAGATGGAGCTCACAGGAGCATGCGAAAACTGTGGTAGAAGTAGGAAAAGTTTCACAAGGATCACGTGACACGACAAAGCTGTGTACGTGATGAGGGCGTAACAGATAGTTCAATTTTCCCTCATGCCCATTTACATACAGGAATCCAGTGTTTCACCGCAGGTCAAACGTAGGCTCAAGACAGCCCGACAGCGGAGCAGTAAGTGAGAAAAGAATCCAAGCTCGCGCCGTGGTTATAACAAGGACACGGGTTTAAGGGTTTAAACTTTCAGACTTTCTTTCTAGCCGATCGAGTTCCGCGCGACCTAGCACATTTACTTGCAGATGATCTGCAGCTGGTGGGAGGGAACGACAGACTTCCCAAGATTTTCCGGCAGGGTCCATCGATCCGCATTCATAAACTTAGACTTTTCAAACCTTTCCCGTTGAAGCATCTGCGCGTGAAGCGTGGACCGGCAACCATCAAAGAACCCACCCGCGCTACCAGCAGTGCGCATTCTGTTTCACTTGCACCTCTGCTTCAACATTTCAACATGCCTGTGATGCAGCTTTGCAAAAGTCTATGCGCCCAGCACTCACTGTGTGTGATCAGTCACGCAAACCGTACATCTTCTCTGCAGCAATTTGTCAGATCTCATTGCAAACAGCATGCCGCACGAAGAGCGATTCCGTTCACCCAGAGGGCCGGCATGGCGTTGGCACCGGCAGACGGACGGTCACATTTGGTGGAGATCGTATTTCATCACCACCAAAGAACAGCTGACTCGGGTCGCTGACTACAAAACGCTGCCACCACCTCCCACAACGGCACCACCGTCGAACGACACCGGCACCGAAGCGTCCACTTCATCGACGACAAAACGGAAGCGGTCCCGCACACCATAAAGTGCCAACAAGTCAATGCATGCCTTGGCGAATTGCATGCATAGTCCGCAGTTTTTATGGGTTGACGAATTTTTGCAAGTATCATGGAGCATCACACGTCACCACATAGTGCAGATGATGTCAGCTCATGGCAGTCTGATGAGTTGGAAGCCTTCTTGAAACGGACGACAACATGCCGGGATCGTCCTCAGATCGCACGGACAGCACCACCAGCACCAAACAGACCTCCGGCAAGGTTTCCAAGAAGAAGAAAGAAAAGACCTGTAAGAAGTCGAAGTCCCGGGAACATTCCACAAAGAAAATGAAAAATAACATGGCCAAGCAATCAAGCTCGGCATCTTCACCACCGCGCCACAAGCACCGGACGATGCAGTCGACTAAGTTACCAAGGTCGCTCTTCGCTTCTACTGAGCAGTTTTCTTCAGAATCCTTTGCGGATTATGATTTAATCCATCCTACGGTTCGATATGCTCCGGCACGGCGAGCTTGCGTCAAAATGTGGGTCTTAGCTGGACTACGATGCAGCTGTCATTTCCGTCTTGTTTGATGTTGCCCAACGCGACAACCAGCGATGCCTGCACTTTGAAGACTAGCATTGAACAGTGAAAAAATGCGGATCGCTCCAACGTGGGGCTGTGTGTGTCTGTGTGAGCCTCCCTAGCACATGGGAGCAGAGGGTCATTCCTCAGTTTTTATCAACCAACATCACAACAAAACCTTGGCAGCTTCTGGAAACATAAGTGCGAGGGAGTGTGGCATTTGCATCCTACCACACTCAACGAAGCTGTGGAAGCGGGATCTGATCAGTCTTGTGTACCTGCATGGCAGCCCCTCTGGTGCCGAAAGTAGTTCCAGGACAGACCCCCTGTAAGTGTCCAGATTAGAACAATTACGTTCAGCAGTCGTTGTGCAGAAATACAACAAGTTTTGCAACATGCCTCAGTCTTCTCTTTGCTCGCCTTTTTTCTTTCCTTCTGCCGAATCCGTCAGTGTGTGTTTCTGTGTGTCTGTGTCAAGAGGTATGCAAAGTCCGAACAAATGTGTCTTCACTACCTGAGGATCGGATTTTGGACAGCTCCTCGCTGACCGTTGAGGCACAATCCCGGCGTGTCGTGACACATGTTTCAGAGAGATTGCAACAGTTGTTCTTGCGGCCAATAGGAACTTAGCACAGGCTATGTTTCAACACTCTGCAGGTTCTCAGAGCCTCCTCACTGCCGAATGCACCAGGCGCAGAGTGACGTCATTTGTAGATACCGGTTGGGGACGATTTGCGTGCTAATCTGCCCGCAATGTGCCACACCAGTCCGGCCAAGCCTTCTGTTGTGGAGCGGCTTCGTTGACCAATGCAGTTGCTGACTGTTTTCTTGTTGGACTTCATCGTGAGGCTATTTTCGGCGGTGGGTGCGTCGGTCCCGGTCTGCACCGTTGGTGCTTGGGTCGGTCCATTACGGTGTCGATCAGTCAGGCGCTCTGACAACTGTTGGGGAATTGGTGGGTACTTTGTCAGACAAAATCCTAGCTAGTGACTGGTAGTGTTGCTGTCGTTTTTCAGGAGAATCATCGACTGGCAGGATGAGCAGTATAATACGGCATATGATATTGGTTCTGCTTTGCTTTGATCGAGTCGGTCCTCCTTGTTTGACAACCCCGTGTGTCTGAAAGAGTTTATGCCCCGTGACCTTGTCTTGAAGATACTCGGACGGGCAGGGTCCTTGCATTGTCGTGCTTCTTTTTGTTGCCTGCTTTAGCAGTCCACGCTTGGCAGCTAACGCTGTGGCAAGCCTGTTGCGGTTGCTCCCGTAGAGTTGCCTATGCTCTGCGGGTTTCGGCCGACCCGTCTGGCAAATCAACCGGCTACAATGCAACATGAGCCAGCGAATCGCTAGTGCCATGATTGCTGTTGTTCGTCACTGGCCACGTGTAATGGTCGTGAGATGCTCTCGTGGTGGTGGTGGTGATGGTGAAGGTGATGACTTATGAGGGTGACGGTGTTGTTCGAGAGGGGAAGTGGAGGGGAGGAAGAGGTGACTGATGATAGGGGTGGTGGCAGTTGCCATGTTCAGGCTTAGAAACTGTCAGCTCGGAATGAGCGTTGGCTGTACGACGATCGCATGATTACACCGCCAGCTTTGAACCGAAACGCATAGGTGCACTGGACATGACAAGAGTACAGGCTTCAGCTGGCAGGCATCGACATAGTCGATCCTTTTGTTCGTGTTTCTCTGTATCATGGTACAACTGAAGCACCTTGGCCAAGAAGCATGCATGGATCCTTCTGACGCCTTTTTGATTGGTGCCTGGTGCTGAAAATTCGGGGCCTGTGACGGGCTGTCCCAGTGAACGCTTGTACATCTCACGATTTTACATCTCAACAGAGAGTTTTCAGTGAATGCTGAGGTAAGCTCGGCAAAGACTTTCTGGTTGAAGGACAGCCGATTCGTCAGCCCAGCCAGAAAGCAAGTGCTGATCAGCCGTTTGATGCCTTGACAGTGACCGAAACGTGTTGTGCCTTCGTGAAGGACCAGAATAATCCCGAGTGGAACCAGGCAATCCTTTTTGATTTCCCCCGGGACACCGGGAAGACGGAGCCCTTAAGGCTGAAGCTACTTGCCTGAACTGCACGATGCGCAGCTCTGCCACTTGGCACCTGTCGTTGTCATCAGTCTTCCGGTCCAACCGCGAGTTCATGCATGCCGAGCAGATATCTGCTGATAACTTGTTTGCTTACTGCCGCGCTTTCTGTTTGACACCGAACAACTCAGCAACCATGTCACGTCAGGGCGATCAAGCATCACGAGCTGCTTTACTGAACGTGGCAGCCAGAAAACGCTGCATCTCAGGATGGAAGTCGGTGATTACAACGGCGGCTCCATGGTCAATTCAATGCCTTTTGTCAGAACGTGCGTTTGCACACCGCTGTTGCAACCCTTGCGGCCATGCACTTGACTGACGGCTCTCGAAACTTGCAGGCTGTGATATGCTGTGAGTCATTCAGGTTTGCACGATCAGAACCTCTCCCAGTGGAGTCCTTCCTGACCGCGACGACTCCAGAAGAGGCGGTCTAATCGATTGCTGGCGTTCTTGCAACGTATTGCAGCGATATGGATTCAGAGAGTGAAGGACCTGCCAGAATTTTGAACTCGTGTGGAGGTGGAGCTCGACCTGCTGTCTACCTGTATGCCTGCGAGGGACATGACTAACTCCAGGCAAGTTCTCGCGGCATTGGGCATACTGTCTGTGCCAAAAAAGAGGCTCGTGGTCCGCCTACGCCGCCCCGGCCCGGGGGCTCTCGACGCTGCTTGCGAGCGCTTCCGAGGCCTTTGCGAGTCGCCAGAAGAACAAACGTGCACCGAAAATTGAAGGAATTCTAAAGGAAGGATCTTTCGGATCTCACTTGAACCAGGCTTGAGCACCGGACATGACAAAAGAGGACGGGCCGCGGGGTGTGTGTGTGTGTGTGTGTGTGTGCATGTACGTGTGAGCCACGGTTGGGACGAGTTGCTGCGGCTTACCGTGACCCTCCCCTCCGAGGATTCAGATTCGGGAGCTTGATGCCGGTCTGGGCAGAGGCAGTCCAAGAGTTGGACGATGCCCTTTACTTCCTTGACATCTGCGCAGTGCAGGTGCCTCCGCGTTGCGGCAGTAGGATTCGAGTCACCGCAGACTACATTGAAACTCTGTGTAGCGGGTGAAGTCGTCTAAGAAATTGCGGACGTCGGCTCACCTGAGAAGGCCGCGGAGCTCACACGACTGATGGGGGAGCCCTGGTGGAGATCTAGGGACGGCTGCATCGTAAACGAGAATGCAGGTTTTGGAAAAGTTGCTTTCTCGAGCGAGTGCTTGTTTGCAAGTGCTGAGGACTTGGGTGCCGTGCTGCTGGGCAAGACACTGTGCTGCTCGGATGTCAAGCTTGGAATTCAGCGTGAGTGTGTATCTCACAATTTGGATGAACTGCCCAACAAACTCCGCCCCGCTCAAAGTATAGCGTCACGAACATATGCTTTACGAATCTGGCTGGTGACCATGCTTTTTTACGCTTGCCGACTGGTTCACCGGTGTTTGGGAGCTCTGTAGCCTATCCAAAATTCTTGCATATCTGTGAGAATGCTTTGTGCAGTATCCCTCCAAGACGTGCCTGTAAGAGCTCGGCTCCAGTTCAAGGTCATCTGCTGGATGAAGTGGACCACAGGGTGCAACCTGTTCAGACATTGACGGAACTTGTGTTTTGCATTTTGGATTTCAGATGACTTGAAGCTGCTGGCTTCGAAGTTTGCATTGTTATAAAGCAGCATGCACTCTTGTTCTCCGGCGGCTGCATGCCGTCCAGGTGGCTGCAAGCGCGCAGAAGCTCAGGGAACTTGCGGATGCAGTCGTGCGGGAGGAAATTGAGCATCACAGGACGTTGCTTTTCAAGATCGCTTGGTGCAGTTCTGGAGACTGTAGTGCAGACCATACTTCTGGTGTCAGGACGCGCAAAAGTGGTGTGTCCGAGATTGCTGAGGTGCAAGCACATTCAGGGAAGTGCGATGAGATTGTCATCACCCACAGGCAGCACTACGCCGCTTCTCGGGCGCATCGGACTCGCGTGCGCGAGAGCGCGAGGAGGTCGTGCCAAGCAAGAAACAAGCAAGGGCCCTGTTTGCTACAGAGCGGCGGCTTCACGAAGGCAAATCGCAGCATGGTGGAGCTTCGGAAGGTCGAGGACAAGTATACTTTGCGAACACGTGGCAGAGAGACCCGGGAGACTCCACACTTTCTGTTTCGCGGAGGAGCAGATTCTGCAAGTAAGCTCCCAGCTGCGGAGGCACTGCCTCAGATACCAAGGCCGGTGAAAGACCAAATGCAGCAGGTCACGAAGTGTGCGCGCGCGCATGTGTGTGTGTGTGTGTGCGCGTGCGTGTGCGCGTGTGTGTGCGCGTGTGCCCCAGAACGACTACAGAGTCAGCCAAGCTTGACTTGCGGTTGTCATGCCCTGCAGGAATCAAAGAGGCGAAAGAAACCGCTGAGAACGCAGCTGCCGCCCTTTGGAGAAGACTGGCCTCGGAGGTGATTTGGGTCTGAGATGCTGAAAGCTCTTCTTTTCAGTGTTCGCAGATGACAATTACCTATGGAAGCTTAGGAGTGGCTTAAGTGGCTCCACACATCCGCTTTGCATCGCTTTGCAACAGTCCCGTACGCCTCCTTTTGCAGACTTCGCGGTGCAAGGAGACGCAGCGGCGCTCGGGCAAAGCCTTCGGGAAGGTCGGGTCCTGCCGGGATAGCTGCACACGCAAACTCAGCATCGCAATTCGAGCACCTGCTGTGATTTGTAGCATTTGCAATCTTGGATGTTTGCATGGTTGCACTTAGGCTTGGGCCCGGGTTTGCGTTTATATACTCGGTGCTTAAGCACTCTAAGCACTTTGGTATATGGTTACGGTTCGTAGGGGTTCAGTGTTTACTGTTTCGGTGAGGATTTTCAGGTGGGCAGGGTTGAGTGTACGCCCAGTCCCGGTTGAGCACCCACCGTGGCAGGTCCAGCTCTCACTTCCCCCCCACCTCCCCCCTGTTTCTTACGTGCACCCGCAACAATGTATGTAGGTATGCATGTATGTATGTGTCATAGAAGCACTTTAAACAAAGCATTGCTATCAGCTGAGAAAACATTGTCCTAGTTTGCTTTCTGCGCAGCGCTACATGTGAGAGTGAGGACGGTTCCCGCCATCATGTTGCCGCCATTTGTTCAAGCAGCTACAGTAGCCGCACTAGTCATGCATCCTACCCCCCTCCCCTCTCTTCGTCTACGGGACTACTTCTGCTGCTGCAGCTTCTACTCTGGGTCCATTTCTGCCAGCCTTACTGGTGTTTGCTTTTGTTTGGGGGATGGGGTGGTGCGGTGGGGCATAACAACATCTCTCGCTTTGCCTCCTCTCAGAAGTCTTCTTTGGCTCACTGGCCCAAAGAAGCTTCGCCATACATCTCTTTGTGCGGTTGGCCTAGGCAACATCCGCTGTCCTCTCGCTGCGCAGAGTGGGCTTGGCATGCCCCAACACAGATCTGGCGCCGCAGCACAGCTTGCGGACAGTTTTGAAATCATTTAGTTTTACATTTCTTCAAGAGTTCTTGTCTTCTTCTTTGCCAGTAGTTAGAGTTTCTTCCCATGGGCAGCAAGAGGTTTTATGCCTCCTTGGTTCATCGGCATCAGCTGCGGAGCATGATGCGCGAGGATCGGCAGGAGCTTTGCTCCGGGTCGCCTTTTTTCGATGCTTCGTGTTGTCTGCGGTTTGATGTCTCGATTGGGGTCGTCCCATCTAATAGATGATATGGTTCGGCATCACGACTGCCGCCTGGTCCTGATGGAGTCCTTTGCCTCTTGACCTAGTCGAACAGCTGGAAGATTTGCAGAAACGCTGTTGGCAAGACTTGTCGTCTTGGCATGTCTTGGCCTGCCTGTTCCTCCCATCTTCGACGTCCTTGTTCCCCCAGCTGCATCTGTGACGTCACTTTCGCATCGGATCTAGAAATGAATGCTCTGGCTGCGGCCGACGAGGACTTCCTGTCGTAGGATCTTCTCATCTTTGATTTAGTTTGGCTCGGGATTGGCAACAGGATGTCTGTTTGGCGACAGCGGTCTCCCAAGATTTCGCAATGGCGTGTGCAGACGAAGTGGGTTCAGGGGGCTCCCACGTCGACGAACCACGCTCTAATACGCCCGTCGCCCTTAGACCTCCAAGCCAGGTGCCAAAAAGGGTGCTCCACTTGACATAACCTGTGCTTCCGCTTCCTGGACGTCCCGGGCGGAGTGAAAATGGCTCACTACATGGATCATGCCTGGAATGTGCCTGGACTCTGTCTGACATCCAAATCCTTGATCGGCCGATCACCACCTGCTCGGCGACATGGATGCGCCGCCCGTTCAGGAGCTTTGGGGGCGTTGGCAAGTGCTTCCTCCGCAAAGCATCGAGCAGTGACAGTCAGGAGGTCCGGTCTGAAGGTTACAGTTGGACAAGCACGCGCAATGCCCTGCCGCCTTCCCGCCATCTCCTCCGGTTTCCCAAACCAGCCAGGTTTGCCAACAGGGTCTGGGCTTCCGACTCGTGCAAGCGAGCTCGCCTAGACCAGCAAGCAGAACAGCAGCGAGTCCTGTTTATCTTTCTCGAGCAATTCCGGCAGTGCACCGAGCTGGCCTTTGAAGCCCGCTTAATCTGCTTGCCAACAGCCACTGTTCAGCCCACAATTATGCCCAGGTCAAATTGGACCTTCAAGGTTGCCGGTAGTGTTGCCGGTCGCGCAGCATCCTCGTCTTGCTTGCAGACCTGCGTTTCCTAGCCGACAACAAAAAAGAAGCTTGCGATTGGTAAGAGCTGTGACAGCAAGCTTGCTAAAAACCCAATCGAAAATGTGAATCTTAAGTCTCAGTGGCTAGAAGCCTGGCGTCAGCAACCTCCTGCATCCCGCTATTCCCTGACAGCACGAATCTCCCGGCTGATGTGCTCGGCCCGGCTGCTGGGACCTTAACACCCCCTCACTCGGCCAGGGCCAGGGGCAGGGGCAGTGTTTTGGCCCGCCCGTTATCAGCGGTTGCCCGCGTCAGCCCGGACGTCGTACATCTCCCCCAGTTCTAGGAAAGGCACTGGGTCGGGAAGTCCAAATGGAGGGTCACTGGATTGACAAATGGACGCGCGCTGGACCCCCTTGCCTCAAGTATTTAGGGTTTGGAATTGCGATCGTTTAAGCTTCAGGGTGCTTTCGGGTTTCCGGGAAGCAGTCACATCGCATTCAGCACTGATCACTGCTGCTGGCGTGGCCGGTGCGTGCCTTCAACCCAGAAGTTCTAGCACATGTGCTTGTGTTTGCAGATGACTGTGGCCGATGTCTCCACCGTATCCACCACACGAGAACTAGTCACTCAGTCGCTCCAGCAAACAATTTACATTTTATGATTTCAAGAGTCGCGTCGCCTGCTGTGGCGGTTGTTCCGGAGAAATTTGATCAAGGATCCGTCGCTGTCCACCACGCCCACTGCTGGCTATGTGAGCGGTGACAAGGCGCGAAGTTTTTCAGATGTGGCTTGTGCAAAGCGGCCTCCGGTCCTGCATGGTCCTGCCTTGTTTTCCTGGTTGTTACTGCTCGAACTTAGAAATGTTTTTTTTCCCGAGTAGTTCTTTGTAAATGTGGCCGAGGTTCACATCTGGAGTAATAGCCAAGGGCTCTGGTGCACGGATGGAGTCGTGAAGCAGGTTCTCGCAGAGGACAGGCATTTCGGTTGTCATGGAAGCCTTCCGAATATGCGCAGTGTGTGTCGCAGCACTCACTGGAGGAGTCTCCCATGATGGGCTACATGCTGCCTCCGGGATCGGTCCAGGTCATCTACAGTGCAGGTGAGAAATGGGTAGTTCCAGACCAGTTTCCACACATACTGAGGAAGAGTACATAAAAGCAGCCACCGCGCTGGCGGTGCCGCGTGGTTCGGGAATCGGACTCCGTTCGAAGTGTCGCAATAGCCCCGGCGGCCCCACATGACTGCAGCTACAGGAAGCTAAGAGGATTGCCACAGCACTTAATCGGTCAAGTAAACTTCGGAGCACATTCAGGATTTAGGTTTGTTGGATGTGCGCAGGCTTTCGAAGCTCGAAGGATTTCCGCCTAGACAGGTGATTTTTCCAGTGGCACACGCCACTTTTATTGAGGCGCAGGCCGAAGGCCCACACCGCCACAAGGCATGCCCAAGGCACGCTGCTGCTGGCCACTTGCGAAAATGATTTTGCATGTGCACATCCCTCGAGCACAGAAGTTAGCACGCCCTGATGCAAGCAAGTGCCATGCCATGCAGCCATGTCAGACCAAGGTCATGAGTGATGGTGGTATGGATTTCTCTCCTCTCTGCGAGCAGCAGGGGTGCACGTTCAAGCTCTGCCCTCCAGCCAATGACAGTGACTTCTCCTGCAAGTCACCAAGTGTTCGAGTCATTCCAGCTACATGTCGACGCGCCCCTGTTCGAATGTGGCTTCAGAAATTGTGGTGAAGTGCTTGTGCTTCTCTGCGTGTTCTTGAAGAGCTGAGGATGGCACCCATGGCCTTTCTTCCGACGGCTTTACGATGCAGCAGACAGCCACTTCGTTGATAATTATTAACTGTAGAAGCGAAAATGTCACAGAGCCCCTGTCTACGCATATGCGACCTGCGTGATGTAGATGATTACCTAGCAGGCAACTGTGAAAGGCGAGCGTGAGGGTTTTGAAGCTACCGGCCTGTGCTGAGGTTTGAATACCGAGTATGTCATCATGCTCGAGCCGGCAACTTGTCTTCCTGTATTGTGCTGCAGTTCTAGTTTCCGCTCAGCGCCGTTTCGGGTTTGAGAAGTTCCGGGCCCGGGGTGACCTTCGGCAGTAGATGTTGGCATGACTTGCACTGGTCCTTGGAAGGTGTTTCGAATCAGCCCAGTAGAACGGGGCCGGGATGCGACGCCGTGCAGTGTTATGTCGACGCATACATCAGGAGCGGAGCGATGTTGGGACGACCTTGGGCCTTGGGTTTTCAGCACATCCTGCGGCCGAGGACAACACCATTCATGGCCCAATCAAGCGTGAGCCGAAGCACGATGCAGGAGTTGCATTTGTGCTTCATGCAGCAAGGTGTCTGCTGTCACCTTCGCTACAAAACTCGCAGGAGGGATCTATGTGCAGGATCGCAGCTTCGGACTGGTTGACTATGTCTCCAACCTGCGAGAGTTGAAGAGTGCATTTTTTGGTTGGCCTTTGTGGCAAATTGAGGTTGAGAAGCTGGCCAAGGCACGAGTTCCAGGCTTCCCCCTCATGCCGAGCACACTTAGAAGGGGTCTACAGTTTCGGAAAGGGAGGTTTATCGGCACGGAGAAATCAGGCCCAGTCGTGTCATGAGAGACAATAGCTGGTCGCTCCAACCTGCGTTTCAAATTTCCTGAAAACATGATGTGCCCATTGCCACAGGTTCGGGGATCCCTGATGTCGTGTTGTTGCAAATGGCTTTTTTTGTTGCAAGTGTGGGTTGTGGCCCACATGGGCCTGCAACTCGGGTTTCTGAAAGGCGAAACCGTGCTTGCCGAGATGTTCATGCCACGTCCATCTCTCACTATGCAAAGCGTGTGGGAGGCTTCAAGTGGAGCCGCAAAGCCATGTCTGCGGGCCTAGCTGGCGGAGCCTACTTCAGGACGATTTTCCGGGATGTCATACTGTGAAGCAGGACAACGTGACGACGTGTAGACGTCGCATTTAATTCAGTCGAATCACAGGAGGGAAGCCATTCTGGATGCCCTATCGGATGAGAACATGATGAAGCTGGAAGCACGGCAGAACTCTAGTGTTATGAGCGATATTCCTTCCGTTGTTTGCAGACTTTGGAATGAGCAGTTACAGAGAGTCTGTCTCCATGCGTTTGCGTGCGGAGCCCAAGGATTGGAACATGCTCCTCCTCTGCACATTAGCCTAATGCTGTTTAAAGTTTGAGTTGCTGCAGAATCTCGAAACATGTGCACACGGCACGCAAGGCTTGGTGAGCAGGCTACCAAGGACTCCGCCCAAACCCCCTCGGAATCTTATGCGATCTGCAATCCGACCCACGATAAAAGAAACACACGTGAGTTGCAGGAGATCTATTCCTCGGACTTTGCCATGCAGTATGCCTTCGCCGCACGTGGTTGGCAGATCGAGCCATGGGAGGAAACTGCCCAGATGGACAAGAACAAGGCCATGACAACGTTCGCGGGCTTCCACAGTCGACAGGGGAAAGAAGTGGAAGCGTTGTCAGGACATTCCTCTGACCGGTCCGAAAGATGCTTCGTTTCGCCACTACTGCTCGTGCCACGTGGTGAGAAGATGTTACTGCACGGTGTATCTTGGATGTTGCATCCTGCACAAGGCTATCCTGGAGGCAAGCCCACATACAATATCAAGCTGAAAAAGGAGGATATCCAGCGCAATGGATTAAATCTACACACTGCTGTGTGTCAGAATTTGGCGAGCCAGGATGAGAAGCTGGTGCGGCAACAGCCAGAGAAGTACCAGCAAACCAACTCCGTTTGTCAGCTTTGTGCGGGCCCTAGAATGTGATGGAACAAGGGGGCACGCTTTCAGCAAACTGTTTCCGCAAACTCGTGTGACGGATCAGAAAATCGTACTTCTCGCCCCTGTCGCGGCTTTCTGGCTTGCAGCTTCTTGGCTTGTTGGTTTTCTTGGCTCCTTGGCTTTGCGGCTTCCTGGCTCTTTCACTACCGTGATTTTGCAGCTTTCTGTCTGCCTCCCGTGACTTGGTGCGTTCTGGACTTTTAAATCCGAGTTTCATTTCTCAATGCAACAACGTTCCGCACTCGTGTTAATACAATATGAAAACTCCTCAGCTTGAGCGGAGGGATTTAGACTCTGCGGCCGAGCTGACTTGGTGGGTGGCAATCCCCACCCGCAGAGGAGCAATCCAGACCACTTGAACTTCGCCTGGTCACCCCTACCACCACATAACGAGATTCTTAGACCCTAAAGAAATCCTGGACCATGAAGCCGAAACAACAAGCTCGAACCCAAACCCTCGGATCAAAACTGCCAGTGCCCTGGCCTTCGTGACGGTACACGCCAAGGAGCAAAATACACAGCGAATACACAGCACAGCGAAAGCCCGGCAAGAGCACAGCAAGAGCACAGAACAACAAACAAACAAAACAAGCGCAGTGCGAAATCAAGAAAAATCCAAGTCGTACTCTGTCTCGCTCCACCGAAGGTCTGGATTAGAAAGTTCGGCAAAGGTATGAGTTGGCCGTTGAGTTTCGCACACAACAGGTGATTTGTTTATGATCGTTGTCATCACATACGTGACGCAGTGGCGCATGTACCACAAAACAGTGTGTAGCTCTAGTAGCAGGTAGCAGTAGCATGCAGAACAGACCGTGGAATCGCAGGTCGGTCTTAACAACGTGTGTATTACCTGTATGTGGTGACAATATCTATATCTATATCTATATCTATATCTATATTTATGTTTATATCTATATCTATATCTATATATATATATATGTATATGTACAATTATGTGTGTATATGTGTGCACATAAAATGTACGTATAAAATGGACACCATAGAAACTGTAGATATACATTCATACATAGCCTATATCTACAGCTACATACACACATACAGTTCTATTTGTTTATACATACAGATATATACAATCACTTTCATTTTCCTTTGCAGAAGAAGTCTTTCTGCGAACACTGCGGAGGACAGGCTTTTGTAGCCCGACTCGAGCTGTGCTGTTTTGGACATCCCCCCTGCGGACAAAAAATTGAACGACTCCCGGTACGAATACTCAAAAGCGGAGTCAGCGGCACTGGATATAATAAAACAAGTACATCTCACGACTAAAACCTTCAACATCACAAGTGATAGAAGACGAGCTCTTCCCATCATTAGCTAACCTAAAGCAACCGTCCCTAGTATCCGAGAGCAGATTCTAGCAATGGCCACTGTCTGGAGTCGCTAGTTTGTGCAAAACAACTGAGTTGAGCTTTTAAGTCATGACGCGGGTGTTCAGACCATAAGAAAACACGGAGCTCAATGTAGTGTCGGGACCAACTGATAATGGCGTTTGATCGCATGAACATATCGGCATGATAATTAGTTCGCCCAGCTTGAACCATGAGAGGCTTCTGCCCAAACATAACAGCATGAACAGAGCTCTGAGGATGCCACTCATCAACCATGCTTTTGTGTCAGCGGTGTCGGGGGTTGCAGCAGCCATGGGATGGATTGTCCACCATCCGTGGTTCTCCATCCGCTGGCTCCCTCGCCTCCCAAATTACCGCCAGCTGATCCACGGTGTAGTGAAGCCTTCCCATCGTGTGTTGAAGACACTCCGCGGCATCATGTTGTCGCGTAGGATTCCGCCATGTCCGTATCTGAGCTCGCCACAAGAGATTGGCCCACACATGGGTCGTGCCTTTGGCTTTCAGCACCCCTGCAGACATCGTGCATGCTTCCATCAAAGAACAGCTCCAGTCCTCCCAACCGTCTGGCAGTGTGCACAAGACCCCGTAGTACAGCATTGCAGCAACAGTAATTCCCATCTTGCCCAGCCTTCAGGCTGAGGATTTGGGCCAGCGGGCTCCTGTCTATGCGTTCCTGTCTCACGAAGACCCTGAAGCCAGCCACACTGCTGATTGCCTGAGCTTGCGCATGAGCTTCCATGCGGATTGATCATTCCTCAGCCCGATCTCCATGAGCATCGTCAACGTCGGCGACTGGTACTGCTCGCTCAGAGACGTCGTTGCGTGGTAGCTCGCCAGCACCATTGGCTCCTTGACGAGCTAGAGCAGCTCGTCCAGGGCCTCCTCCACTTCTTGAACACGCAAGGTTGATGTGCTTCTTCGTTTCGGGGTCCTATTTGCACCCCGTGATCTCCGGCTCGTGGTCCGATAGCCATCCCACAGAAACCGCCGTGGACCTGGATGAGGGAGTCTCCATCATCTTCTTCATGCGCTCCCGCACCGTTTTGAGAAGGTGCCGTATCAGCACCACCCCCGGTGCATCCGTCCTGATGAAGACCACGAATCGTAGGAGTCGTCCGTGATCATCTCGTCCTCCTGGTCCGCCTCCCATAGGTTCCACTGCTCGCTCCGTTGTCCTTTGCCCCCTGCCTTGGTTGGGACGCGAACCTCCACGGCCCTTGCTAGGGTTCGCCTTGCCTCCTTTCGGCTCTCGATGCTTGCGCTTGCCAGCGGGTCCTTAGGCCTCCGGTTTGTGGAACTTTAATGTATATATATATATATATATGTATATATATATATATATATATATCTATCTGTGTGTGTGTGCGCGTGTGTGTGGCTGGGCGGCTGTGGCTTGGCTCGTTTTATGTACTCGCACAGTGCGGGGTTTGTGGTATCGGGGACATGGAAGTGCAAGGTGTATACGGGAATTCGTTGGCCAAATTTTAGGGTTTAATTGGGTGCTGTGCAGGTTAATTGGGTGGAGGGTGTGAATGTGTGTGTGTGACACCCTGTCACCAAGGGCAAAGGACTTTGCATCATCGCGATGACAGATAAAGCAGGGGGCCAGCAGAGAGGCAGGTAAGATGAGTGCGTGCATTGGCCAGCGAAGACCGCTCACTCATCTACCTGTCCTCTCGTGTAAACTTTCTTGCGACATGATGCAAAGATTAGCAAAGATGTGACAGAAAGCGGAAAGAGCATAGATGTGAATGCAGATGGATGTGAGGAGATGTGAATGAAGACATTCAACTTGCTTACCCACGTTATGACTTCAGGTCATTTCATGGGTCATTCCAAGCGTGTGAGTCGGCTGGTTTTCTGTCAAAGGGCCAGTCGTGAGGCTCCAGCTTTGTCTACAAAGCTCGGTGGCCAGACGCATGAATGTTCACTTCCGGGTGCAACAATCCTCAAAATACTCTTCTACTTCGGGACAGTGTCAACCTGTGAGCCTAAATGCGACATCTTCTACCATACAGCTTGCGAACAATCATGCTCTCTTCTACCATACGACTGGCGACCAGCAATGTCTTCAGCACACGTGCAGTGTGTTTTCCTACGAATACAGCTGGCGACCAGCAATGTTTTTAGTATACACGCAGTGCGTTTTGCTACTAGTACAGCTGGCGACCAGCAATGTCCTCAGCACACATCCTTGCAGTGTGTTCTCCTGATACAGCTGGCGACTAGCAATGTCTTCAGCACGTCGCCAATGTTGGAATGCGTAGGTCTGAGTGCGCTGCGTTGCCCATTTGGGACGGCCTAGATCGGCTTGAGCTGATTGCCAATGTTGGTCAAGGGGCAGCTGTGTTTGTGACAACCTGTCACCAAGGGCAGGGACTTTGCACCGTCACGATGATAGATAAAGCAGGGGCCAGTAGAGAGGCAGCTAAGACAAGTGCATGCACTGATCAACGAAGACTGCGCACTCATCTACTTGTCGTCTCGTGTAAACGTACCTGCGACATGATGCGAAGATTAGCAAAAATGTGACAGAAAGCGGAAAGAGCAGAGATGCGAATGCAGATGGAAGTGAAGAGATGTGAATGAAGAGACTCAACCTGCTTACCCACGTTATGATTTCGGTCATTTCATGGGTCATTCCATGTGCGCGTGTGTGTGTGTGTGTGTGTGTTTGTCCGGGTGCGTGTCTGTGTGTGGTTCACGGGTTTGGTTTATGCGGGATTTCGTGTATTAGTGGCATGGGGTTAAAAAGTTTCGGTCAAGAGTTTTTTGTTTTGGGTTTAGATACGTTCGGTTCCAAGATCGTCATGTAGGCAGCTCTTTACGTTTTACATCTCGAAAGCTTCGTTTGTTTTTTGCGCTCTATCACATCCGACCTTCGAACACATCGTTGTGTTACAGGTGTTCTCGGCCATTGCATGTACAAAACCACGATTGTTGCTTTAAGTGCTGGTCTTTGCTGTACTTCAACGAGAGCTCGTTGCCAACTTTAAGAATGTCCGCCTCCTGGGCAGTCTTGTTTTTTGGGATAGTCATGATTTAGGGGGTCACGGGTGAGTGCACGGTGTGTGCGTGGGTTCGGCCTGTTGTGTTTCCAAGACCTTGGGTCTAAGTTTTGCAAGTCAGGCTGTTTGTTTTGTTTGCTCGCTGTTGTGCATCTTGACCACCTGTAATGGGCTCCAACTGCAGATTGATTTTGCGGTTTGCGTGAGTGGCTTCTGGCATGCGCCCCTGAGTTACGTGATTTCTTGTGATTTGCGTTCTTTCGATCGTGGGCTTCTGATGCATTCTCTGGTCAGGTTACAATCGGAGTCGCTACGCTCCTTGGCGCGAAGTCTAAGGTAGAGCGTGGCAGCACGACTGACGCTCAAGGGCTCGTGATTCCCATGCCATGTAACTACAACTCTATCTGGACGAGAATGGGCGAATACAGGGCTAGACAGCGCTGCACCAAAATACAGTTGACATGGAAAACAGTTGTGCAAAGGAGATCTCAGACCGATAACAGCCTTGTAACGAAGCATGTTGAGGTTGCACTTTGGGGGACAACGGACTGCACCAACAAGCTCCCATTCCAGTACTCCAACTTGCTCATGGAAAGGCATACCATGCTCTCTGAGCTGATTTGGTTTTCAACGGTTCACGTTTGAACGTCGCTGCATGGTGTGTTGACAGGTACCATCCGGAAGCATCTCAATTGCAATGCCGCGTCCATGAAGCTTGAATTTGGCTTCATGGCTTTGGCAGCATTAGCTGCGCTGCACCCAGGTATTGAAGGGCAAGTGCGAATTGCCATGGCTCTGCGAGCGACCGAAGAGGCAACTTGGTTTTGGCACCGCAGAGATGTGAGACCACCGCAGCTGCCAGTTGTGGTAGAGAGCAAGGAGTATGATCATGCACGTCGACCGTCTGAAAATTTGTTCCCTTCGCCAGGTGAAAGAGATCGAGAGACACGTCGGCTGAAGCAGGCAATAATTGGGGGTCCTCCAGACCACGGTACCCGTGGGCTCCAGAAAGATCTTGCTGCCAGGTTGGATTTGGCAAAGACCCGCAGCTTTTGCGAAACAGTGTCCGTTTGAAAGCATTTGAAAGCCCCATGTGATGTCTTGACATGGGAAATTTTCTGGTGTTGGGCTTCCGGGCCGATGTTGGGATCCATGTTGACGTGTCCTTAAACTTGTAGTGTCGTCTTGTGACGAAGTTTCTGGGCAATTCCCGCAAAGAGTTCTGGTGTTACCGGGACCTTTGCAGGTCATCTTGCAGAGCAAGAACAACGTCATGTTCCAGTAGCTTGAGCGCTCTTTCGGGCGCATGAGCCCGAAGGCCCGACTTGATGATGCGATATGGTGCGGACATCGATCTCAACGGACATCCGAAGGCGATCCGCACTAGATGCCGGAGAAATCCGGAGAAAGGACCGCAGCACGCTTGGCCGGCGAAACAAAGCAGCCATCGACCCTGCACGTGAAGTGGTGGTGCGTTCAAAAGAAGCGAGTCTCGAGATCTTGTGTAGTCAGGTTCTCGGCTGCAGCAATTCGATCACGTCTCCTGGGTCTGCCTTGCTCAAGAGACCGGAACCCGATGTAACACGGAGGACCCGACCACAGGGACTAAAATTAAGAGCCACAGACACAAGCACTCGCTTGAGCACCGAACCAAACTGCAGATCCAGCATGGTCGCTGCTGGTTCCCCATAAAGTGCCGGAGCTGAAGTTGTTGAGGCCAAAGGACCGTGCCGGAGCATATTGAAAAGTTGAAGATGGAGGAATTCTTGAATCTACTTCAACAAACTCAACAAGCGTTCATGCTTGGCTGGGTCTGATCGGCTCGAGTTAAACGATGTCAATCTAATTCACACAAGTCCGAAAGCTCTTTTGAGTCGGCAGCAGAAGTAAGCAAAGCTTCATCGTGCTTGTGGTGTTCAGGGCTGCTTCGGCGATGCAGGACTGGCATACTTGGAAGTGGTGTTGTTTGTTGTATACCTCCGATGCATGCCGTGTGCAGGCAGTCTTGCGTTCGAAGGACTTGTCAGACAGTCCTGTCTATGCAACGTTCGAGGAGGCTATCGCCAACAAGGTGCCAGTACCACTGGTAGCATGTTCTCTGTAAAGTCGACAGGGCCAGTCCAATGCGATGTTTGATCTGCTGCGTGGAGTGCCTCGAAGCCCGTATCCAGCTGCCACAGCCTGGAATCTGATGTGTTGGTCCATCCGAAGATGATTTCCATGCAAGAGACGTGCAGCTCATGCAAGGTGGAAGCCACAAAGAGCTTGCTTTTACGAGCCGACATGTGAAGCTGGCTCAGTTACTTTCGGCTGTAGTGGCGGGCCACAGAGCGGGCCACGGGTTCTCGAATTGCAGGGTGGTCGCAGCTGTCCGACAAGCAGAAGCCTCCGCATCTCGTGCCTTGGAGGCTCGACTCGGCCTGCAAACAGGATTGGGCAGATGGGCGCAGCATCTGCACACCGCACAGGTAGCATCTGCTGCGGAGGAGCAGACTCAGACGGCTGACATGCTGGGCAAGAGCAGGTCGAGTGCAGCGAACAGCGCTTCCACTACGGCCCTCAGTCTTGAATCGAATCGGCAGGTTGGTGAGGGAGCAGATTCAGGCTGCACTCCGCAGGCCGCCCGCGAAGGCTACCGACGAGGCGCCTCAATGCAAAAGACTCGTTTGCAGTTCGGAGATCCCTCAGGAACAGAATCCCACGTACACGATATGTCGGAGAACCCACAGGGCAGATTCATGTCAATGTGTGCAAGTCCTGCAGAATCACAGCGTCTGCTTGCCGCCATTAGTCGCAGGACAAGGTCTGAAATCGTTGGCTATGGTAGCCGGACATCCTGGACACGGGCTTTTGTCATTGTAGATTGATTGTAGACCCTTCCTTCACTTTCGGTCATAAGGCCGCTTTCGTCTCGTAAACTTCGGGATTGCCCGGCTGCTTATCCGGATGTTTCTGTATAGTATCACAGGTGTCTTGTGTTTCTGCCTGAGCTTTGCTCGTCGCTCACCAACATAATCCGTCGAGGCCACAGCCCTCAGCTTTGTTGGGGGTTGACTCAGCACTCTTTACCTAATCTTCCTGCCTGACAATTTCGACCCCCCGGCCCCCCCCCTTTCCCTGCCCCTCCGCACTCCCCCTCCACCCCCTCTTCTTTCTGCAAACAGCGCAACCAAGCATTACCAAACCCCCAGCGCTAAGCCCCAAGTTAAGCCGCAGCACAGCTCAAAACCCCAAACCGAGGCCGTAAACCCTAAAGGCAAAGCCGCGAAACGCAATCCCCTCCAATCCTTGGATCCCAAAAACCCACACCTTCAATCCCTAAACCAACCCTAAACCACTAACTCAACAGCTTAAGCCGTAATCCCAGACCCCAAACCCCAAACCCTAACCTGAAGACATCAAACCTCAAGCCCTAAATCCGAAACTCTAAGCCGTGAAACCCGGCTCCCAGACCTAAACCCCAAACCGCCAACCCAAACCTCAGACCCGAAGTCACAAGCTTAAAACACCAAGCGCAAACCATAAACCCCAAACCCCCAAGCTCCCAAGCTTAGGCTCTAATACTACTCCTGAACGCCAGTTATATTCAAGTTTGGAAACGCCTTTCCCCGAAATCCTGCGCCCTTTAACGTATACCCCAGACCGCCCCAGAGCCAACCCAACCCAAAATCCAAAGTATCGCACCCCAAACCCAGCCCTAAACCGTAAACTAAAAATCACAAACCCTAGCAAAAGACGGGTTATAGGAGTGTTTGCTGTAATGGGCGCGACTGTCCCCAAAAGGGTCTGGTCCGGTAACGTGATATGAGGATTAACGGTATGGGGTTTAGTGCTTCGGGAATCTTCTTGGAAGTGTTTGAGTTTTGCCGGTGTTCCTTTTGGGTTAAGCACGGTCGCGCCTTTTCCGTTTAGGGTTTCAGGTTTGTTCAGAGCTCGAGTTTCGGCCTTAAGGTCGGGGCCTTGCGGGTTTGTATGGTTTGGGCTTGGGCAATTGGTTTCGGGTTTGTGGTTTAGGTTGGAGGTTCGGGCTTTTCGTTTTCTTTGGAGACGGGCAAATATGACTTTAGGGCTTAGGTTTAAAATTGAGGGCTTTGGTGTTTTTCGTGTTCTAGCTTTGGAAGTTAGAATTTGGAATGCTTTAAGAGTTAAGGTTGGGGGTTTGGGTTTGGGGCCTTTTTGGGTTCGAGGTTAGGGTCGGGGATTCGGGCTTCAGGTCTGGGGTCGAGGTTTATGAATCTAGGGCTTGGGTTTGAGGTCGAGGGCTTTGGTGTTTTAGTGTTCAAGGTATTGAACCGAGAGTCTGGACTGTTTGTGAGAATAATGATTTGGGGTCGGGATTAAGGGCCTGTGGTTTCGGGTTTGGGGTTTGGTTGGGGGTTTGTGGTTCGACTTCACAGTCTGGGGTGTCGGTTTTACGGCTTACCGTTGCGGGCTTAGGGCTTGAGGTTCGATGTTTTCAGATTCGGGTTCGGGTTTAGGGTCTGGGGATTACAGTTCAGGCCTTAGGGCTTGACTTTGTGATTTAGGGTTAGGTTTGGAGTGTGCGGTGTGGGGTTTCAGGGTCTGTGGTCTGTGCGGTCTGGGGTTTTGAGGTCTTAGGGCTTGAGTTTGTGATCTGGGGTTGGGTTTGGGTTGTGGTGCTTCATCGTTTCGGGCTTTGGGCTTGGAGGGGTTTGGGCTTTAGGGTTTTCTGGGGTACTCAGGTTTTTGGTTCGGGCATCAGGGCCTGGTGATGCCAGGGGGTTCAGGGTTTGAAGGTGTGGCTTTTGGGTTTACGGCTTTGTAAGGGTGGTTTGCGGCGCTGCGGTGTTGGGGTTAGGGTTTGCGGTTTCGGGATGGCCTTGCCACACCACCATGCACACATCATGCACATGCGATGATCCGCTGCTGTTTCACGGAGGGTCCAATATCCCATTGCCATACAGGCCCTGTTGGAGCTCACCGTATCGATCATGTTCTGCACCAGAGCTTGGATGAACATGTCCACAGACTTGCGGCAACTTTAAGGACAGTGCTTGGACTTGGTATAAAACCGCATTGAAAACCTCTTAGCGGGGGTAGCGAGCATTCGGGAAAGTGTTATTATACCCGGTTTATCCCGGTATCGCTCGTCGGAGTCGGCGAGCTACTGTATTCAACTGCCCACACATCCAGCACGGCGTGGATCACGGTCTAGTTTGTGAGGCCAGTTTTGGTTTGGGGTCAGTCGACTCGCATGTTGGTGTTCTGTCGATTGCACGTAGGTTCACCAGTCCAGGATAGCAAATCCATTTCTCAAAAGCCACGCTCGCACTTCGGCGAAAGCTTTTGCTCGGTGCACGGTTCGTGTGTTGCTTTGTCAGACAGGGCCACGTCATGGCAAGAATACTTCGGAGCACCGACAGCAGCAACTCACGAAGGAAATTCCGGAACCCTTCACCCATGACCTTGCGCATGTGAAGGCTACGTATGCCGGAGCTGTCATTGTCACTCGCCAGAGCTCTCCGCTTCACCCTGATCCTTTGGAACAAGAGTGATTTTTGCTGCATGTTTTTTTGTTACGCATTGATTTTCCAACAGTCGCAGGCGCAGGTGCCAAGTGCCCTCTCGGCTCCTCCGATTCCTCCGCCTCCGCCTCCGGTGTTTGGGCCGCGAGAGGGCCGGCAGGCGCCTTCGGAATCTGAGGGCCACGGCGGGATTCGGAGCTCGGATTGTGGCATCGCCGCAGGTCGCACTGGAATTGGAAGAGGCAACGCATTCTGCCCATCTTCTGCTTTTGCCAGCCACTGGGGGAAGACAGTATCCAGGACATCCGCAGAACTGCTGAGCATGTATCCGACATGGTGCAGCTACGCGGCAGCAGGATTTTCTTCAGAATCTGCATGTCCACAGGTGAAGCTCATGCACGGTGAAGTGCTTGAAAACTGTTACGTCTGTCCATGTCGAACTTGCGGATGTGTCACTGCATCGACGCGCTATCTGCGCGAGCGATCTGCATTAAGGATTGCACGACTGGCTGATTCGGACACCACGATCGAGCCGGGAGCACAAATCGAAAGCCACAGAGAGCTGTCTGTAAACTTGAAAGCACATCGCGGCCATCTCTTCACAAGAACTGTCGGACTTGCTCGTTGTGTTGTACTATGTAGCGGTGTGCCTCAGGCCAGGGGCTCGACTGAGCTCTTTTGTGCGGGCGTCTGAGGATCCGGTTCGCTGCGTCACAGTCGTATCATGTCAGAGCACAAGCAAGAACAGAACAGGTCGACGCTGTGCCGTTGCATTCAGGTCCCGAGATGAAGAACTACTGCAAAGCATGCTGCCGCAAAAGGAGACCATGGATTATGCAACCATGCAGCACAAGTTGTAATTAACATGCAGTGATGCTCTCTCCGTTGAGTTGCAGTCTGTAGCTTGCTAGTGATGCGGCAGTCATGTTATTCCACCCATGAGGACAGCATGGAGGGGGAGAATGTTCCGTAGCTGCAAGGGGCACCAGAAAAACTGGGAGCTCTGTTGCACTCGTCCTTCGGCCTGTGGCCTGCCAAACAGCGCGGTGCCTCACGCTCTTCTCGCGCCTGCCTCTCTCTCGGTCTCTTTCTCTCTCTGTCTCGAGGGAGCTCCTGGGAAAAGGGCGTGCTTCCGCATTGAGACTTTGCTGGTTCTGCCCCGCATGCTTCTGCACCCGCGCCTTTGCCCTGTGAAGTAGGAAGTGCAGCGAGGCAATGTGACCTCAACGGGCATTGAGGGTGCAAGCACCTTCTTTCAGTTTGGCTGCGATGCAGCCGTGGTAACTGTTGTGGGGACAGTGCGACTTCGCATTTCACGCCAAGATTCTCAACGGACTTCTGTAAAGCAGCACTAGCATGTGTAGTGTAGTAGGAGCATGAATAGGATTCGATATGGCCCGGCAAAGAGCAAACTTCATGCTGTCACAGAATCAAGGGCCAAGACCGACTGTTATCCGATGCAGCCCTGGCTCCGGGCACATGAGGGGGCGGGTTCTCCGAGCACTGCTTGGAGAGGCAGGGGGTGCATGCCAAACTCGGTTTTGAAAGAGTTATTGACGATTAGCTGCATGGTTCAAACAATCCACAAAAAACTGCGCAGGAGAGCAGGACAGCTAAGACAGACACCCGCGCTTGGGTTTTGCAGGTGAACCCACCGACGGGCTGCCAGCAGCCATGAAGCTCAATAGGCGGGGTCTGGGGGCAAGAGCAACGTAGCAAAGGCAAAAACGCAGCTCGTCAGCTCTGTAACCGTCACAAGCACGCGGTGATCGGGGCTGATTGAACAGTTCGGTGGCGCGGCATGTGCCAAAGCTAGCCAACCGGTTGCCCACGACCGATTGGACAAGTGATGCTTTCCAATGATGTGGCGCAAGCTGTTTTTTCGAGTGTAGATTGGCAGCAGGTCTCGGATGCTGAGGGTACCTGGGTCTCAGGTTTTTGGGGAAGATGGTCAACGAGACCGTAACCATGGAGCTGAAGAACGGCACTCAAGTGCAGGCAAGACCTGACCTCCTGAAGCTTGAACAGCTGCTGTAGTTACGCCGAGGTTAGGCATCCAGCTGCAGTGAACTTGTTCGTGGCATCCTTCAACTCTGCAGGGCACCATCACGGCTGTGGACACGTCTATGAACACACACCTCAAGCAGGTCAAAGTGACAGTGGCCCAGCTGCAATCACCTGAGTGAATCGCTCGCTAGGCTTAACCCAAGAACAGAGCTTTGGCTGGCCTTGAGCAAATTCGTTGTGAACATATCCACATCCGCTGCTCATTTGTATCAGGCAGAGAGATCGAGGCTAGTGCATGTGCCACATTTAAGGTTCGGCACAAAAATCCGGTGAACATGGCCTTCCTGTCGATCCGCAAGCTTCCCAGACTGGCAGCAGGGGCACCGGGTGCAAGGCAAACAGGTCTGACAATGCTGCAAGCCGATGAAGCTGAACATCTGAAAGAGCACCTTTGCCAAATGCTTCTTGCTTTGCTTTCTTGGTCTTGCGTCAAGAGAATAAGAAAGGTGGGGCCAACATCCGGTACGTGATCCTGCCAGATCATGCCGTTACCAGCTCAGCTTCGGGTGCACAGATGGCCCGGATGGACAGATGCCGAGTGTAAGCACGAAGCTGTAAGCCATTCTCAGGACTTGAACTTTCTGCTTATTGATGATGCTCCGAAGCAGAACCCGCCCAAGTGCCCGAAAGACTGATGTTACCATTGTCAGTCAATGGAGCTCATATATCTGTCGGGAGGAAGACAACGCTTTTTTGTGGTGCGTGTATCTGATTTGGTGAAGTTCCGTTGATATCCTTCAAGCAGGTATCCTGCAGGCACCAAGAAGAAAGGTGCGAGCACAGGGCATTGTGGCAAGCAGCATCTTCTTTTGTGCCATTCCTTTTGAAGCACAGTTATGTGGTCGGTGGACTGTCATTCCTTGGTGCAGGTGGCGGTGCCGGCAAGGCAGCGTCAGTACCCTAGACACAAGATGCTTCACGTTCCGGTGCTGTGCAGCAGCCGGTTTTATCTTTGTCCAGGGTGACAGCTCCCAGGACTGATCGAGATCGTGGCGAGAGAGGGGACCGAGACCGTGATCGTGACCGCGACCGCGACCGCGATCGTGACCGCGACAGGCAATGCTGGGACTCGCACCCCAATGTGCAGCACTTTTCCGAACATGCGCAGTTAAACACAAGCCAAAAGAAGGATCATTGCAAGAGTTCTTTGGTGTCGCGTGCTTGGTGAGTGCAGGCGAAGATAGACTGGGCAAGTCGAGCTGGCGCGACTTGGATGCAAATTGTTCCATGTCTCGGTATAAGAATGAGCTAGCATGAGGCTGTCAAGCTGGCTGTGTGACTGTGGGCTTGGCCCGTTTGGTCGGAACAGAACTGCATCTGACAAATATGGGTGCGCTTAAGCATGAGCCTCGTGCAGGCCTGGTCAATGCTGTGATTTCGGCGCGATCGGTCGTCTCACATCGCGGGCGTGCTTAGACAGGGACATGATGAACCTGAGTTGAGATGTATCCGTGTCCAAGGTATCACGATGCAGAGTCGATGTCTGTCTAAGTTCCACACAGCCCAGCTGACGCTTCAGTTTTGCAAGGCTTGCATAGATACAGCACCGACTTACATTCAAGATATGTAAGCTGGTGATGCTCTTGTACGTCCCGAGCGGAAGCCACAATTACAACTTGAACCGCCAAAACCCACGTGAAATGCTGTAAAGCACAAAGATGGCAAAAGTGGAACATCGTGCCAGGATGTGGGTGGCTGCCCATGACAAAGCACAGCGGCAGAGACAGGTGATAAGCACCATGACGAAAGCAACCCCATATCCTGTAAAACATGCGCAAAAGGATGCGCACGTTTTCTATGATGCCGGCGTGTGCCTACACCTGAAGCAGATCTGCATTGCAAGGCAATTTCTGCTGCTGCTGCTGCTGCTGTGACCTTTGTGGTAGATGCCGGCAGTAGCAGCTATCTATTGCTAGGGACCAGGCTGTCATTCTCAACAATACGTGAACCAAAATTCACGAAAGGGAAAGACACACCAGCTTGGCTCCGACTATGTCGCACCGGTGAGATGCTGACTGCGTGGAGCAAAGGTACGACCGCTGGGCGATAGATGATAGAAGGGGATACAGGTAGCCTGTCGGGAAGTAAACTTACACAAGCCATGGCGAGTCTGTATTCGCACAGGCATGATGATTCCGTCCTCTGAAGTATGCACCGGTTTCCGGTCTATGTTGGCAACTTCGATTGTTTTGCGCATGTGATGCAGGAATTTGTCGTCTGAAATTTCAATGTGAATGTACCTGCAAGCTGGCAGAAAGAGTCGCTGCTTGTCAAGTTTCTGGTGCCGAAAGCGTTATGCTTCAAGTATCGATTGGAAGGCACATGGAGTTCATGTAGACATGTTGCGCAGACTGCTTGCAGAAACCACAACGACATAAAGCGACATCATTCGGTAGTAGTCTTAGACGAAACCAGCCAACCTGCCGCAACTGCAGATTCAGTCAACACGCAAACCACGCAGCAGACACGAAGAACTAGGAAACGCGTGGGTCAAATGGCTCGCGTACTCCTCGGCAGGTGTGAAGGGAACTGGACGAGCTCAAACAAGCCAATTACGTCAGTGGTCACCAAAGCCAAGAAGCAGCTGCTGGAGTAGGTTAAGCGGGTGCAGGTGAAGCTGCTGACGCCCTGCATGGCTTGTGCAGGGATCCCTGGGCAGTTTTATTGAACACAGACGCCTTGTTTAACCGCCGATATTGTGACAGCTTCTGGTCGGTGCTTCCACGTCGGCTGATCTCTACATCATAGCAGCATGTAGCCTGCAGGTTGCGACCGAATGCGATGTGGCAGCTTCCGTTGACAGCATCTTGAAGGTTGGGCCTCGAGACGGAGTCGAAGTCTAGACCCCTCGAGCATCATACTCCGCTGTCTGCGCGGCTTTCGCACTGGCTGTCCAGGAAGTACTTGCGGTTGTCTTCGGGTTGTAGCCTTGCTGTGCAAAGACGCCAGGATGCGCAAAAGCACAGGACAAGTTTTACTGAGGCCGGATAGCCGCCCGCTGTTTGTGTGCATGACTGCAGATGCTCGTGCAAAGGCCACGGTCAGTTCTGTTCAGGATGAGTGCATGATTTGTAACATCTGCTGCTGTGCTGCCGATCAGCATGCCGAGAAGTTGCACAGGAATGGCGGATTCGTTTGGAACTAAGCTTTGGCTGTGAGTAGGTGGTCCAGCATGTGCCTGGAGTCGGAAAGCACATCATTTGCATTTGGATTGCGCTGTTCGGTTCGAGTGCTCTGTGAAAACGGAGACAAAGGCCACGAGCAGCTCATCGATGCCATTCGAACGCTGCACAGGCAGCCCGGAGGATGTTGGATGCACATGAGACTAGCTGCGAGCTTTCCCAGTCGATATAAAAGATAATATGAGCAGAACTGCTTGTACACAGGAACAAGAAATGCGCAGTGTACAGATATTGTGCAAGGGAAGTAGCACGATAGAACGAAATCGGTTTCCTGATCAGCACTGCAAGCGCTGGGACTGTTTTTCTCACCACCACCCTATCCCCCGTAAACGACCCATGCGGAGTGCATCGCTGACGTGAGCTAGGTACATCTGTTGCGCAAGCCCAAACTGTTCGAGCACTTGTGAAGGTAGGATCGAAGGCTATCGACCACAAGTTGGTATGAAGACACTTGATCGAGCCAGCTGGAAAATTTGCTCGCTTCTTCGTCAGGGCGTCAACCAGCAAAGTTGACAGGCTGCGCGTTCCATGTTGTCCCTGAAAAGCCTGCAAAGCCGATCTCATGTTCGAGAGACCAAGTAAGGACCCTCGTTCACCTCCACTTCATAGCCGTGACTGTCCAAACAGAGAATGCCCCAGCGTCTGCATCTCGGTCTTCTCCACAAGATCATCACCAGGTTGCCGTACACCGCCTCTGCCATGTCAGTCAACAGGAGGCGAGCTCTGAAGTTTTGATCTTTGGCCTCCAAGATCGCTCGAACCTCCGTCGTGACCAATGGACCAGTGGCTTTCCTCTTGATTTTCCCAAGAGCATCACGGGACAAACTTGTCCTTTTCTCTGGATGTTAGGACTCCGCATCCTCCGTCCAGCCTCCTTTCGGCCGATTTGAAGAACTCGAAACGGGCTGGTTCTCGTCGTACTTCTTGTATCATACTACTGACTTCTCGGGCAGTCAGTAGCATGCCATCTGTGCCCCACTTCCGTCAACAACAGCAAGCAGTTGAACCGGCTGCAAAGTTGGGGCTGAGTCTGGACGGCCAGCCACAGCCACTGTAAAGCACCCAAAGCACCTCTGCAGGCACCAATCTCCCGATGCGATAGCTTCCTCTCTTGACGAAGTCGTTCGGGTTCAGTCTCAACATCCATCAGACATGCAATAGGTTCCGATCCAAAGTGGATTGCGCAGGGCTGGAGTTTTTGAAGATCGGGTCCAGCCAGGAAGAATGCTCAAAGCCCAATCAAACCACTCTTGCCTTGGCCTTACGTTTCCCGTCGAGAGTCTTGTCGGCGTTCTGGTTCGCATCGGCCACGGCCTCCTTCAAGGCCTGGGGTAGTGTCAATTTCCACGTGAGAACCCACCGTGCACAAACAATTCGACCAGACGAATATGCTTGACTTCGTCGTGGTCAAGGCACCGCCGCAGGCCTCAGTTGCAACGAAAGACCAAACTTCCTTTGCTGTCAAACAAGGTCTTGTCCCGAAAGTTCGAACTCCACCTTCAGAAACTTCACATCTTCCATGACGGTACGCAAATCGGCTTCTCTAGCTTCGTCACCGGTTCCGGCCTCTAGCTCTTCAACCCATTTCAGATCATTCTCCACTTCGGCCTTTTTGCTTGGTTGCACATTAGGAGCTCCTTCATCACCCAGTGCTCTGGTAGTAGATGACGTTGCAGTTTCACTTCCATTGCCACAATCGTTGACATCAGCATCTGCGGTGTCTTGGCGAAGTCGATCATCAACCGGTTTGTCCACACAGTTGCCGGGTTGAAGGTGACTCTTTGTCGAAGTCGGCGGGTTGGTGCAACGGTAGTGCTGCTGTCAGGTTGAAGAGGAAGTAATGGTAGTTGTAGTTCAGACTCATCGCGTATCTAGTTCTTTGCGAGGAAGAGCATCAGTCAGCGACTTCCACTGCCATGAAGTAGTCTCACGCACAAACCTGTCATCCTCAGTCACCGGACGAACAGACCAATGAGCACCCAAATGTGCTGTCGTTCTGGTCATCCGAATCCTTCCGTTGAAGAAGTACTTCTCCAAAGACGTCCTTACCCGGACCGATCCAATGGGGTCTCCCGGCCTTTTGAAACCACCACAGGGGGCCTCGGTGTTGCTTGGCGGGCCATACGCGTCGCCAAATCCTCACCAAATCCTTTGGCGAAAAGCTTTTCAAGGGTTGCCGTGTCGATCTCGCAACCGTTTTGGGCACCTTGTCGGGCCATCACCAGCTCAGGCAAACTCAGCGCTCGGCTGTACAAGTTAATGTGTCGTCACATCCTCATCGGAGATGCAGGCCGAGGTGCTATAGGCCCCCTGGAAAGATGAGAAGCGGGCCATGTACTCGGTAGAGATCAGTGCAGAGACGGACAAATGAAGAGCCACCTCAGACAAAGCCCGGTTGTCCATAAAGATTGCGGAAGCAGTCTGTTTCACATCTTGCACTGCTGCCTCCCACTGTTCCATGCTATCTTTCAGAGAATGCCTTGATCAAATCTTCTCTAGGTTCAGAAGCCCTAGCAATGTCAATAACGCAGAGTCCCCTGCAATGGGTGTTTAACTTGTAGATCTGAGGGCTTTGATCGGTGGTGTTCATGGCGGGCGCTGTTGAGAAGTCAAGGATCATTCCAGCGCTTGAAGGTCCCAGGAAATCCCTTCCCACAAACACAGGCAGCAGAGTGTTCTTGTCAAAGTTGTGCTAATAGTATCCAGTTGGATTCGGTGACATGCAGAGGGAAAACTGTTGACTTGAACTTGAAACCACGCTTGACAAACATACTCTGCGTACTGCAAGCCCCCAACCAGAGTTGCAAAACCGATAGCATTGCCAAGCGGGATGGTTGCCTGAGGGAGTGCCTGAGGGTCGGCACGGCTAATCACCGCATCTACCAACCTGTCTGCAAACGCCGCCGCCGTCGCTCCTAAGTCTTCCGCATTCCGGAAGAAGCATCGGTGAGACTCGGAGTTTGAGAAGTGCGTAGCATTCAACTCCATCGCTGACACCACTTCCAGGCCACCACGCCCTTGCCGCCCTTGCCTTGCCTGCAGTTCCATCCAGATGTTGCGCTTGCCCTTGAACTTCCCTTTGCCCTTGCCCACATAGTTGGCATAGTGGTCGTCGATCTTAATGGTATAGCTCTTATCTTCGCCTTTGCTTTCACCTAAGGAAAGAGCCACGATGCGAAGGGCAGTCACGTAGAACACGGGGTCCACACCACACTCATAGCTGCCAGCCGATGTGGGTAGCATTCATAATGGGCATACATGTCCAATCTGCGATTCTTCCGAAACAGCTGCGTTGCCTTTTAGGCCTCTGTCCAAGAGCGCGTAATCTACCATTCAGCATCCTGGGCTCCACCCATCATTCTCGCCCTCGTGGTAGTAGGCGTCCATGTCGTCTTGGTAGGCCATGAAGTTCTGTGTCCCAACAGCTGTTCATCCCATAAGCCGGAAGAACCGCCGCGATGGTCTGATGATAGTCCAGCTTGTTCTTCGTCGTGTTGAGGACTGCTGCCTGAAACAATCGCCAACCCCGCAGAATTTCCAAGACGAAGCTGTTTGCCAGGCTCAACTCATTAATGGAGGTTCCGATTCATGTGGTAGGACAGCAGTCGCCACGAAGAGAAGAAGAACGATCCAGTCGTTGCCCTTGGTCAAGCAGTCGGTGGCTCCTCGACGTGACGGGGGCCCAGCCAGCACCATCCTCAGCACCCTTCTCCGTCTCGGGGCGCTCACCGCTCATCCTCGCCCCAGTGGCCTTCCTCCTAGCAGGTCCAGCCTCCATGAGACTAGACAGAGTCCGTAGCTGCGCATTTCCTGGCTCACTCCCGTCTTGTCTTCATGAAGGCGGATAATGGCTTATGCACGAGGGGCTCACATGACGACGCTGGAAGATGCTGGAAGGCAAACTGTTGCGAGCATACGGTTGCTGCGTTGGGAATGTCTTCCGAACCAGTGGTGAAGCAGCTAACTTCTGTGAGTAAAGCTTCGTACCGCCAGGCTGATCACAAGACATACGGTACCAACTCATAGCCGAGGTTCGGGCAGGTCAAGAAAGTCGCCCAGAGAGTTCCGACGTGCAATGCCTGCGCTTGTGCAGAGGTGTTCCTTGCACACCAGCCCACCTCACGCGTGTACCTTCTCCAGCTCCTTGCACCGCACGTCTCGGGCATTCCAGAAATTGAGCTGCACAAAGCAAAGGAAAAACTGCTTCGCCGAAAAGAAAAACCTCGGCGTCGAAGGCCGAGAAAATCAGCGGAAGGAGGTCGGAGTCCTCACGCTGTGGATCGCATCCAGGTGGTTCAGAATCGTGTACGGGTGGGGCACTTTCCAGTAGAGACGCGAAGCGTCACAGGTCCCTGGAGCTTATGCTCTGCCGCCAATGCAACAGAAGTAACGCAGCAAAGCGAAATCGGCTCCCTGATCAACACTGCAAGCACACTGGGCGCTCAGAATGGTTCTCACGACCGCCGAGGTCGCACACAAATGGCACGTGTGTTTCAAGGCTCTACAAGGGCCCCTGCGTTGAGCATAAACTGCACGGCTGACCGTACATCTGTTGTGCATTGATTGCTACAAAAGATAGAGCTGTGAATATGACCTCCCCTGCAGGTGTGCCGAACACCCTACAGAGGTGCTCGCAGCTTTTGTCTGAGATTTTGAAACTAGCTTCATGCAAGAATCAAGTTGAGGGATAGCAATTGGCTGCTAGCTGCGGCTTGAAGCCGATGAGCGACGTCGCAGTGTCGGCATTTGCTGCTTCGTGGCAGGCCCTCACGCACCCGGTCATGCCCTCCGTGGATCTCGCGGAGGTCGACCGCGGCCACTCAGCTTCAGCCATAAACCACGTCCTTTTGCACTCTCGGTGCCAGCCGGGCGTGTTTTCGGCACTGAGATCGGCGGATTTCGGTGGAGAAGGAAAGTGGAAACGCCAGTGCCCGAAGAGTGCGTACATCGGCAATGGTTCATGTGCCGACGTTGTCTTACGAGATGATTTGAATCAGGTTCCCCCTGTCGCATTAAAGTATGATCTTTGCGGATGTCAGACCGCTGAAGCATTGTTCTGAGATTGGCATGCACCAGACGGCGTGTCAATGTGACATCTCTCCGACTAAGGCATCGACAGCGCAGGTGCGCTTCGTGAAGGGGGAGGACGCAGGCGATCCGGCGCAGCCCAGCATGGCATGCATTCGCACAAGGTAGAGCTCGTCAGCTGCAAGGCCATCCGTCGCCATCCTCCGCGTTGCACGACCAGGCAGCGGTTCAGTAGACTGATCGGGCGAAGACGTGGATCAATGCCATCAGCTCTTCTGCATCAACATGGTGGTTGGTTGGTTGATTGGTTGGTTGGTTGGTGGGTGGATGGGTTTGGTTTGACACTGCTTGGTTTTTGCTTGTTTAAGTACTAGGTTTCTTCGTTATCGCCGAGAAGCCAAACCAATCAGGCTCGGCCATCAAGAAGATAATGTGTTGGGATTTCTGATTGTCCTCAACCTCGAACTATGACAGATTTTGCGAGGGGGCTTCGCAGCTGTAGAGCGAGACGCCTTTCGTACATTCCCTTTCTCACCGTCACAATCGATAACCTTCTCTTTTGGAGGATGTGTCTCCAAATCTCGCATCAGCAGAATCATCGTTACAGGTTAGTAGGATGCCACTTGTCGCCATTTGTCAAGTGAGAGTGAGACTTCTGAAAACATGTCCCTATCCCGGAGGCACCCGCGATCCTGTTTTGGGTTTCGGGATCTGTTAACAAGAATCACATTTTTGTTGGAGTGTTGGGTATGCCACCTGCGAGCTCTGGTAGGGCATTGGGTTTGCCGACCGGCAAACCCTTTTCGGGTTTGGGTTTGTCCGAGAACATGTCATTTAGGGCCTTGGAGTGTGCGAACCAACATCTCCCATTATCATGCAAGACTATGGTCGAGTTTTTCCCACCCACCATGTTCATCTTTCAGGGTGTGCTACGGCATCAGCGATCTTTTTCATGAGTTTGGGGCTTTGCCAACCCACATCTCCTCTTGGGGTTTGGCGTTCGCCAAGTAGCATTTCCTTCAGGTTTGAGAAGTTTGGGTCGTGGCAACAATGCATACGTTTAGGGTGTTGCGGCTTCCAATTTTTTTGGATCAGCCGAAAAATCAAAAAATCAGCCCGCGAATCATCGGCGCAGAAATGGCAGTTTTTAGATGTCAGGGCGCAGGTTTTGGACGCAGGCAATGAGCCGAGACACGGGAAACGTTCGCTGTGCCTTGAACTGTCCCTTGCTTTCCGTCGCTACTCTGTTTTGCTTTCCGAAGTTTCCCGTGTTTACCGAACGTATTCTCTTGAATGCGCGTTGTTGCCCGACTTGATTGCGTAGCACACCTTGTGCCTGGGAACGTCGGTGCTGCAGCTGCTTGAACCGAGATCCGACTTTCCAGAAATCGATAGCTCCCTTTCGTTGCCATATCCTACTCCGCCTTGTCCCTCCCTTTTTTGTCGAATTGTCTCCGCATCCCTTATTAAGTCAGGGGTGAATCTGAGAGCATCGGACGGCCAAGCCGTACATTCTAATTTAGTACGAGCCGAATGTGTTGTTTGCAAGAGCTGATGCTACTGGACTATTGCCGGGCACATTCCTGTAAGTTGTTTTGACACAGATGAGAGAAATCGGTGTTCACAGGGGTTGTGTCTTACTGAGACCCGAGAATGAGAGTATTGTCCATAAACCTCATACCTAAGCAGTCAGAGATCAGAGCAAGGCCGTTGAGCTGGAAAAGCTTCAGCGGCAGCTGCAGGCCACTTTCCAGGCAAAGCCCATTCCAGTGGATGCAAATCGGCCTGGCAGTGCATAGTTGCCCAGTCAGCTTTAGATTCTGCAACTACTTTAATGCTCACAACAATAGGCGCCAGTGCTGAGCCTTCAGTTCTAAGTCTAGGACAGCAACAGATTGGCATGAAAGTGTGTCTTCGGCTTCGTACCCTGTTACAGGCAGAGAAATCTGCAGAAGCGAGGGGCTCGGATTTCGAAGTCGCGAACAAGACTTCGCACTCTGCGAATGTGCGCAAGGGCCGAAAGGGCTTGCCTAAGACAGGCTTTGCTTGGAGTGTTCCATTGCCGCGTATGTGAAGAGCAGAGTGCTCGAGGGAAGGTTGTTATTTTGGCAAGTCTCCTGTGCTCCAGGATGCATGTAATTATGGGTGCAGCTGGACGTCGAGCCAGATCTTGTCAAACAACTGTCGTGTATCGTGCGTTCATGGTGCGGCCATCCTTTGTTCTCCAGTTTAACCGGGCTCCGCAATACCATACACTTCTTGTTTGATCACTGTGCATCCAAGATATGCCCTCAGCTTGCGGGACAGCCCTCTGTGTCAAGAGCATGGCCCGGGAGTCGCAAAACCGTGGCTGTTTGATATGAGCTTGCGAAACAGCTATCCATGTCAGGTGGATGCTCCGAACGCCATGTTTGTTGCACGTGATAAATGAAGTAACACGCAGCTTCTCCGACTTGACCACATGCATGATTGAATCTGCAGTCGGGGGAGCTACGCCGTACGTATCTGGCGTCGCGGAGCAACACTCTGTGGGGCACCTATCCTGCATGGTGCAGTCGCAATTTCCTCTCCGGCAAGACCGGGCCTCGCAATACCATGCACTTCTTGATCACCGTGCAGCCAAGATGTGCCCTCAGCTTGCGAGACAGCTGTCCGTGCCGAGAGCATGGTCCGTCCATGATCCGGGCGCCATGTTCGTTGCACGTGATGAGTGAAGTATCCTTCAGCTTCTCCGACTTGACCACATGCATGATTGAATCTGCAGTCGGGGGAGCTTCGCCGTACGTATCTGGCGTCGCGGAGCAACACTCTGTGGGGCACCTATCCTGCATGGTGCAGTCACAATTTCCTCTCCGGCAAGACCGGGCCTCGCAATACCATGCACTTCTTGATCACCGTGCAGCCAAGATGTGCCCTCAGCTTGCGAGACAGCTGTCCGTGCCGAGAGCATGGTCCGTCCATGATCCGGGCGCCATGTTCGTTGCCCGTGATGAGTGAAGTAACCCACAGCTTGTCCGACTTGACCACATGCATGATTGAATCTGCAGTCGGGGAGCTACGCCGTACGTATCTAGCGTCGCGGAGCAACACTCTGTGGGGCACCTATCCTGCATGGTGCAGTCACAATTTCCTCTCCGGCAAGACCGGACCTCGCAATACCATGCACTTCTTGATCACCGTGCAGCCAAGATGTGCCCTCAGCTTGCGAGACAGCTGTCCGTGCCGAGAGCATGGTCCGTCCATGATCCGGGCGCCATGTTCGTTGCCCGTGATGAGTGAAGTAACCCACAGATTCTCCGACTTGACCACATGCATGATGGAATCTGCAGTCGGGGGAGCTTCGCCGTACGTATCTGGCGTCGCGGAGCAACACTCTGTGGGGCACCTATCCTGCATGGTGCGGTCACAATTTCCTCTCCGGCAAGACCGGGCCTCGCAATACCATGCACTTCTTGATCACCGTGCAGCCAAGATGTGCCCTCAGCTTGCGAGACAGCTGTCCATGTTAGGCGGATGCTCCGAGCGCCATGCTAGTTGCACATGTTGAAGTAAGCCAGCCAGCTCTTTCTAGTAAGTGTTGACCCCTGCTGTGACCTTCTGCAAGTTGACTCCTCCTGTGAGCTCTTTCTTGTGTGTTGACCCTCCTGTGAGCCCTTTCTTGCAGGTGTTGACCCTTCCTATGAGCCCTTTCTCACAGGTCTGTGTTGACCCCTCCTGTGAGTTCTTCCTGCAAGTGTTGACCCTTCCTGTGAGCACTTTCTTACAGGTGTTGATCCCTCACCTGTGAGCCCTGTCTTGCAAGTGTTGATCCCTCACCTGTGAGCCCTTTCTTGCAAGTGTTAACCCTGCCTGACAGACCTTTCTTGCAATTCAGTTCACCACATGCATGATGGAACCTGCAGTCGGGAAGCTACGCCGTACGTATCTGGCGTCGCGGAGCAACACTCTGTGGGGCACCTATCCTGCATGGTGCAGTCACAATTTCCTCTCCGCAATACCATGCACTTCTTGATCACCGTGCAGCCAAGATGTGCCCTCAGCTTGCGAGACAGCTGTCCGTGCCGAGAGCATGGTCTGTCCATGATCCGGGCGCCATGTTCGTTGCCCGTGATGAGTGAAGTAACCCGCAGCTTCTCCGACTTGACCACATGCATGATTGAATCTGCTGTCGGGGGAGCTACGCCGTACGTATCTGGCGTCGCGGAGCAACACTCTGTGGGGCACCTATCCTGCATGGTGCAGTCACAATTTCCTCTCCGGCAAGACCGGGCCTCGCAATACCATGCACTTCTTGATCACCGTGCAGCCAAGATGTGCCCTCAGCTTGCGAGACAGCTGTAACTGTGCACGATATAAGCTTGCTTGCGGCACTAGAGTTGCGAGTCAGCAGAGCGGCCAGTCTAACAACGCTTTCTCTTCTGCAGGTCTCATCACCGTGTCTGAAGAGGCGTTCATTCTCGTCATTGTCAACTTGCGCATGGAGCTTGAAGCATTGAGCTTGAAGCAGCATTTTTCAACAGCGAAATGGCACTTTGCACAAGAACCCCGAGGCCACCGTCATCAGATCCCTTTCAGCTTCGGGGAGTGAGAAAGGCTCGTCGACGTGTCATCGAGCACGTGGGAAGTGAGTGTTGTGATGTATCACAGATCATTCCTGGATGATGAGCTTGCGTCAGGCATCCCTACAAAGCTGCATCGGGCCAGCAGTGGGAAGCTTCCGAAGGGCCAAGCGAAGCAGAGCGAAAGGAAGGAGAAGGAGAAGGACGGTCCTTCTTCGTCTCAGCGCCAGCGCCAAGTGGCCAGGGAGGCGAAGGCCACTTGGCTGCGAGCTGAGCCTCGGGTTGCTTGGTGCTGTCTTTGCTGCTAAGAGAGCGAGGGATATTGCAGTCTTGGTCTCTTGGTCTTGGTGTGTGTGTGTGTGTGTTTTTCTTGCACTTCTTGCGATGGACATGTTTTTGCCTTCGCAACCAACATCTTGGAAAATTGTTGAACCGACACAGCACGGGCGGCCGGGCTTCCTTAGTTTTGTTTCAATGCTCCGATCGCATGCCGTCGCTCTGACAGATTCGTGTCCGTTATCGTATTGAAATGTTCCTTGAGGCTTTTCCTTGCTCCACATTGAGCGTGAGGCTTCCTGCGGCGATGAAGTCCAACGGCTTTCGCAAGCCAGGGTTCCCAAAGCTGCCTGCAGAGGCTGGACGCGCAGACATTGTCATGTTTGTTCATCTAGCTGCAATGGTGTTCTTTCCGGTAGCTGTGCTAGTCCCCACGGGGAAGACTCCGACGCTTGGAGGACCTCCGGCCTCTGCGAGGATGTCTCAGAGAGAACCAGGCCACGGCATGATGGCCTTTCTGTCTCGGCTGTGTGGCCCTGCCTCTGTGGCCAGTCCGGGTGGCTTCCGAGCCTTGGCGGGAGACGAAGAGCGTGAGTCCTACAAGGCCGGCAGAATGCTCGGCACCACACGCAGCCAGCGTCACGCAGCCCTTCGCAGCCCAAGCTCTGCTGGACTGTCGCAAGGACGCCCTGCGCGCCTGCGCGACCAAGGCCTCGGTGTTCGCCCTGCCCAGGCAGGGGGACGTTCCTGGTACCTGCGCGGGACAGGGGGCGTTCTTCAGAAATGCAGGTCCGCGGAGTGCGCAGTCCGTGAACTGGCTGCCTGGAAGACGCCAGGCTGGTGCAGTGCGATGGGTACCGTATGGAAACGTGGTGACACAATGCGGAGGTTGGTGCCCCCATTGATCTCCCGAGACAGCCAGTGACCAAATGATGATCTCCTACCACGTTCTTGAGCCTCCCACGCCGACCACAATATTCGAATCAAGGTCTGTGCGAACTCGCCTGCAAGGGCGAATGGCGACGACATCATCACACAGAGGCCATGAAGCTGATGTGGTTGGATGCGATGATGCTCGGAGCCCGCCTCACCAGCTCTGTGTCGCTTGCCGTCCCCCCAGGCTAGACTAGCCTAGACTGGCTTTCGTGCCCTGGCCCCGCCCCTCAAGTTAGTCAAACGAGGAATCTGGCATGCACCCTTGGTGGATAGCCGGCTTCTTGAAGGTACTGCCGGAGCTTGGAGCCCGGAGAAGGCCAAGCCATTTGAGTCAAGAAAATAGTCTTCAGATTCTAGGGTGCTTCTGGATTGCGCTAGTTTTTGTTTTGCAAGGCACCAGCAACATGACATGGGTTCGTTCGGGCGAGATGGTCACTTATGGCAGCAAACCTCCAAGTTCAATCCTGGAATGCAGCTGTTTACGCTTGCTCAAGTGGCAAGCTTGATGTAACAACTGGCAGACAGTACAGACCCAGCAAATCATTGATAGTTACACTGGATGCGGAACCCCAGACAGAATGCTCAAATTGGCAGCGCGATGCAGTTCTGTTTCTGCGAAGCTCTTCGCCCCCCTGCCGTGTCCTGTCTTAGTTGGACTGCTGAGACTGTAACGCAAAACAAGCGGCACTAATTTCTGGGGCATGGATGTGGGCGCATGACTGCTTGGAGATGGGTTTCAGTCTTGTTACATTTGAAGCTGAAGGCTCCATTGCTAGTTTGCAGCAGTCCGATGTGAATTGTTTTCGCTCATCGCTCCACCCACTTGACCCTGTGCAGCGCAGCTCCTGATTGAACAGGTTGCGCGCTCCTCGGATAGGCAGAGTATTTCCTCGATGCAAAGCAACAGCGGCGCTCGAGACACCTTTTGATGCAGGCGTTTCGTTCTTCAGGTGTTGAGGTTGGCCGTGTGAGCCCACAAGAGGCATCAAGCTTCCCACCCTCCCTCAGGCACGAGCAGCTCGGCAGTGGGCGGGGAGCTCGTAACTCCTGGTTGGGAGCGCACTGTGGGTCTTTGGCTGGCGGGGCGACTCGGCTGGAGACGGATGAAATCTTGTTTGTTTTTTGTTTTTCTTTTTGTTTTCTCTCTCTCTCTCTCTCTCTCTCTCTCCATATATATGTATATGTATACACGCATAGTTATACCATATATATATATATATATATAGACCCACGATGAAGCAGTGATTGCATCCGTGTGTCAAGGACCTGCGGCATGCTTTACTCCATGATTGCCATTGGAGGCCCTGAAAGGAAACTGCCCTGAGAGGGGCGACCGGCAGCTCGCAGGATACACACGACTATCCGGAAGTGGCTTATCAATGACAGATTGGCGAAACTTACCTGCAGACCTGCAGTGCGGACCGATGGCACGGCAAAAGAGGTTTCACTCGGATCTAAGGTCTGGAGGGCAGGCGGCTGCCACTGACTGAAGATGCATGGGTCAAGGTCTCCTGCCGTTTGTCAAAGCAGTCTGTAGCCAGACGCATTCGACTCAATGCTGCTTATAGTTGCGCAGGAGTTCGAGGAATACAAGAAGTATCCGGAGTACCAGCGACTGCATGCTGGTAAAATGGAGATCGACGAGATTCTGGGCCGCATCCCATTCCACTGTTGCCTGTGTTTGCATGTATGTGTGTCAGCAACCACTGTGCTCCTGCTGTTGAGCTCATCATTCAAAATGCCAGAAACAAGAACACAAGGCAGGGCGGGGGGCATGGGGGAGACCGACACTACCAAAGACGCTCGTCAAATGCCTGTGGAGCCAGTGGGGGACACACCACCGCATACCTGCCAAGTAGTATAGAGCGTGAAGAACATCTACACTTCTCGCTGTGTGTGCCGATGAGCCTTGCTCTTTGATGATATCTATGGGTTCAAGCACTTATGTTCCCGTTCAGACATGTTTTGTCTACCGTCAGCACTGCCCTGACATGCTAGCTAAGTAGACCTAAGTGGGTGGGTGTGCGGGCAGGCAGGGTGTGTCGGTACAGTCATCGCCCGTAGCACTTCTCAAGTGCGAGGAGTTTTGCTAGAAATTCAGGCATCTGACCAAGAGGGCGAAGTAAAAAGTGTGCCCATTTAAAGCACCTGCTACACAAGCTCATCGAACCTGGTGCCGCTCTGCCCCCCAACAGCTCACTTCGTGCTGAGTCAGTGTGGGTCTGACGACTGAATGTTGTGGCTGCCTGCGAAATCTGTGTTCAGCGACTGAGTTGTCATGCGCTCATCCAGGTTCAAGCGCATCTACTTCGTAGAGTGGTTCCATCGTATGTGGGGACGGACAGCTGGTCTTCTTTTTGCTTTGCCGCTGGCACCTTGGCCCGTGGGTTCTCTGCGACTGGTTATATGACCTGAAGCAATATGGAAATACTGAGCTTTACACGTTAGATGCGCACACCCCCACACACACACAGAGACACACACATGGGTATGTGCGAGAACACCTAAGAGACCTAGGACCTAGCACTAAAAACATGGTCGCGGTTGGAGTGTCTGCATGTTGACATTTTCGCCTGCTTGTCTTTCTTGCTCACGTGGTCGCTTGGATTTGTTGTCAGCGCGCAGACCTAAAGTCGAGGTCGAAAGCTTCGAACCCGAGACGTCGTTAACGCAGTCGGCAATAATTAAGTGTCAGGGTTCGAACAGATAGGTGTAGGCATGTGAACGGTCGTGACATCATTTTGATTCATTATCGTCACTCAGGTAGACCGAAAAGGTACAGGTTGCCAGCAAACGACACGGAATCACGGTGTACAAGCATTGAGCTAGGAGCTCTAAGCTTCGAACACACATTATCCATTGATTAGATGTCGGCGTTCTCTGATGGTCCAGATGATCCAGTTTCTTGTGTGCAGAGTCGAAGTTCTTGACATTTCGATCACTGCTCTCTTGGACCAAGGGTTACTTTGCTGCCCGTGGCGTTTTGCGCGCTCGGCTGGGTGCACGACTGACGGGCTTGTTCGGCCTGGGACTGTCTCAGGCACACGAGACATTTCGATCTGTTCTGCCTGCAGATAGCCTCTGCCGTGTTCCTCGGAGGCCTTTGTCGGGTGGTGGATGGTTCGAAGCGGCTTGGACCCGCCCGAGACGCATACGCCAAGTCTGGGGCAGCACCAACGACCCCGTGCGACTCGTCTGTGGAGCTTAGCTTCAAGCGTATGGTCTCGGTCTCTGTCCTTGCTTTTTCATCTTTATCACTATGTCTTTACTTGCAAAGAAGAATCAGAAGCTGATCCCGTAGGTTTTTCCGTGAGGCAGCTGAGTCTAGCACAACTCTTTCGGTCGCCCAGTTCGTGCAGCTCAGGTTCCATACTAGGCGTGAATGACACTTGATTTGCTCGTGTAGGCCATGACCGTGACTTGACTTGTATGTGCTGTACTTCCGCTGCCGTAGGGCCCTTGAGCATTACGTGTAGTTACGCAGTGAGGGGTGAAAAGTCCGACCAATCTCAAAGTGGTAGCGGAACAGGTTCCCCTGGCGGACTGGCGGACCTGCGGGACTTAGTCATCAGGTAGCATCAGCTAGCCTTGTGCAGGCCCGGGCGAGCCTTACTTCGACCCTGCGCACTCCCTTCAATTTTCCCTTTCTCCGTCACCATGTCTGTTGCGGGACTTCGGTACTCCCGTTCCTCCCACCCTTTGGAGACGAGGAGTGGTAGCTACCTTCACGACAGCGCACCCAGTACGTACCACGACTGGGAATTTAGGACCTCGATGAGGCTTAAGTTACACGAAGACGCCATCCGCTCCAAGAGCAAGAAGGCGAAGGGCGATGCAAAGAGCATCGACCCAGACGACAGCGACGACAGCCGCGCAGGAGAAGCAAGCTCCACTCGGGCTGCTTCTGCACCTGTACCCCCTGAGGACAGCAACCACTGCACCAGCAGACGGTAGCGGATGGTAGCGGATCTCTTGCGAGACCGCGCGCCAGCACACCGAAGTCGGATGACTCCGGTTCTGCCAGAAGCGTCACCGCTACGTTGCCATTGGGCGAAACGATGTCCTACGCTATCAAAGCGAGGACGGAGATGGTCCACAAGGTTCTTGAAGGAATTCGCGACGAGCCCTTCGAACTCGCGCGAGATATCGGTATCGAATCTCTCACTGCACCTGGTGGCTTAAGGAACTTCGTTACCCCCAATTGCGGAATGTTGTTTTCCCCGCGCTGCGGAAGAAGCTCGTGAGCTCTTCCCTGCTATCCAACAGCACGGTGTTCTCGCGCGCCAAGGCGGCGAGTCAATGCTGTCGAACCGTTAGCCGACGACGACGATGGTGGAAGTTGCTAAAAAGTCCTTAGACTCTAGCATCTCTAGCATCGAGCTCTCGGAGCTGATGCGCGCGTGGAACTTCTGCTGGACCTGTCCGCCTTCGTCGACAGGAATCTCTGGTCATCAAGGCATGGACCTCGGACCCCCGGAGTTTTCGAGGCTGTCAGTGCTACTCTGCTGGAGCACTATAGGTGTGCACCTAGAGGAAGATCCGTCCTGGGGTGGCGGTGCCTTTCCGGACCGCTAAGCTTGCCCATAATGCCCATAATACCTAAAGGAGGTAAAGGTGAGTATCCTGCGGTTTGGGGGTGATGTAGATGATGCGCAGGCATACATGCAGGCCAATGCCGCACCAGTGGACCACGCACGCCCTATCTCTGACAAAGGGCGAGAGAATGCGCGTCTACGGCCCAACCGCCCGGCCCGTAAACGGTAAGTGACCTCCATCCAGACAGCACACAACGTGCGCTCCCGGCTCGTCTTCGACAGCGCCACCGGAGAGGAGCATTGGCCAGGGCAAGGGGTTGTCGGAATAGACCCTATGGCAAGGGCAAAAGGAACTTGCCTTCGGAAAGTTCAGCTGTGGTGGTTGGGGTTCAGCGACACGAACCCCCTTGAGTCCCACAGGAACCGGAACCTTCTAGGCCCCCGCCATGGCCAAAACCCAAAGGAAAAGGAAATAACCAGCTCAAGTTATTTCTTCGTAACATTGCAGGAGCCGGGTCAACCTCTAGTGGTGATCTAGTTAGGATAGACAGCCTGCCCTTAGTAGGTATGTGGGATCCCTTAGAGACCCAAGTTTGGGATACCCTGCATGAAGGTTGTAACTCACGTGCCATAGTGCGACCTGGGGGAAGTTAAGCAGAAGCGCCTCAAAGCCTTACTTAGGCTTGAGTTTCCCTTGGGTTGACTCTAAAACCAAAGCGTTTGTGGGATTAAGCTCTACGTCTAGTACCCTAGGCAAGCGTAGGGTGCCATTCAGCAAAGCGAAGGGGAGTACTACCTTAGGAGGAGTACTAGAAAGGCACGAGATCGACACTACGGCTCGTAACCCCCTTCTGCGAAGCCTGCTTGCCCAAAGCACCCAAGGGTTGATTTTAAGGACATGAAATTATGTACCTGTTCGATCCGCAGCCATGATGGCTCCATGTCACATGTGCCCTAGCCCGGTGCTCTGAAACGGGTTTGCTACTACTTTGCTTATTAAGTACCCTCTCAAAGGACTTACCCGACTGTGTCGGAGAACTTGGCCCTGTAGTGGGTCACTTTAAGGACTAAGGCCCTGGCCTCCAGGCAGGATCTAGACGGTGTCCTGGGCCTTGGTACCCCTCGCAGAGACGGACTGGTCAATGGATGCGCGTGCAGCCCCAATTCGGTGCACTTCGACCAGCCGTCATCCGACAAGCCGTCAGTGGCGAAATAGCAGTTCGAACACCAAGGACACACGCGTGTCCTCATCCACTCGAAAGAGGGATGGGAGTCGCACATCCCCCCTGCGATTCGGCGCTTCCGGCTGCACTTGCACGACTCTAGGAATCTCAGTGATCTTAACAACGGCGAGTTCAGTGCATGCCTGGGCCGGAGTCAAGAAATCCTTGATCAGATTCTTGACCGCCAGGCAGATCGAACCCTGATGTTTAAGATCTTTCGAGACATAGAAAAAAGCGATCGACACACATAAGCCCGTGATTGCTATGCCGTACTGTACAAGCAATCGTCACCGCAGTGTAGCCCTGGGCACACTTGTCTCCGCGATGCTTTATGTGCATGGCGTGAACCACTTTCTAGGTCACGCCCACGCAGCCGCGAGCTGGGGGAAGATGAAGTGCGGCGGCACCTATGCCCAGTGCCGGGGATTTGATCACCATCGAGCCGTTGAGCTGGGGAACCGGGTACTGGCACAGCTGGACCGGAAGCTCACTCGCTTTGCGAAGCTCTTTGGGGCCGAGTACACCAAGGGGTCCCCTTATGGGATCCTTAACCTTAACCTCTGGAAAGCGAAGCCAAGGAGTGGTACCGACGAGCGGCCACGCCGATCGCTGCGCCTTCGTCGGCATCCAGTGGTGTGCCTCCACCTCTGGATCCGACGTCGGACCGGTCGCTCTGGTAGCGAAGGTGGCGACGGCAGCGGACGAGTGATACACGTGGTTTGAGGAGCAGCAAAGTGCTGGCTATACCTCACGGGTACCGCAGGACCCCAAGCAGTACCCCTCGTGGAACTCTGCGCGCCAGAATCGCGACACCGCGGTGGATCTACCCGGAAGAGGGAGATCTCACTCAAGAGGCCGCTCTGCTCTACACTTGCACGCTCTGGGTCTCGACGCGGGGGAAGCATGGAGCACGTCAGGGCGAGAGAGCCACTATACCCCAGGACGAGGGAGTGGCGAGCCGGCCCGTACCGCGACGGGCTCGATACGATGACAGTTATTGTGACGAAGCAACTATCACTATCAATGCTGTGCCTGGAATCGACGATGATCCAGACGACGACGGGCCGTGGGCGGCCAACCTTTTTTTTCCGGACCCACTGGACCTGGCGCGTACCATTAAGAAGGAACAGATGGACGCTGGCTGGCAACGAGATGCGCGAGACTGGAAGGTAGCAATGAGAGGTCCTTTCTGCACAACTGCCGTTTCTGGTGGAGGCCGAAAGGAGGTGATCGCCCAGCCCAGCTCGATCCGTGGCTTAAAGCCGTTTTGCTGTTCAGCGGGGCGAGATCAAGATCCTCCTGCGCGATGACGGCATCGACACCATTTGTCCTACCATGAGGAGGACGCGGACCAAAAGGGCGAGAACAAGTACCTAGTACTGGCTGGACCCTCGGTGGCCGTGGCTGGTGTCACGCACCCACGCTCTACCTGCAGAAAAGAGCGGCAGCCCGAAGGGCTGCAGAGCAAGAGCGCGTAGTCCATGCGCACACACAGGGGAGGGGGCGTTGCACGGGGTTAAAGTTCCTAGACTTATAGGGATAATGAGCCTTGAGTCCTCTGTCAAGCCAGGCCCGGGATTTCAACAAAACGAAAGCCTCAACCCAAACCACCTCGACCTCGAGCCGAGCCTGTAGAACCTACCAGCTGCCCTGAAGTTCCAGAGGCCCTTGAACCCAAACCGGTCAAGTTAGCGCACGGTAGCAAAGAAGACCCAGAGTAGAATGATGTCCCACCAAGGCGCCGAACAGCCAAACCCGCGGTAACCCCAAAACCACCGAAGCCTGCGTCACCTAGGCACCCGAACCCCAAAGGCCAATGCACCTTTCGCAAACGATGGGCTTCATGGTCTAGTTCTGGATCGGATCCTTCAAGCGATGATGAGATCTCCAAGCAGTTGAACCTTACCCTTAAGAACTCAGGCGTTGCAGGGTTGGTGACTTCTTCGGAGGGTCCTTCAGGTACGAGTTTTAGGTCTGTGTGTTCTATGGCAGTGCTAAGCAAAGCTAGAAGGAAGCTGGTAACCGTAGGTACTAGCCAACTAAGGGACCACGATAAGGCCCTTAAGTGTTTGCTGGATGTGAGCAATTTAGGAACCACGGTTGGTCCTAAACATATCGTTATGTTCACCAGCAAGCCAAAGCATCTCCAGGACCCAATGGTCCATGGTGTCGACGTCGGCATCGGTGCGACAGGCAACTGAACTCCTAATGGAGCCAGGAAGGAATTGCAAGGTATAGGCCCTAGCTTAGTTGTGGTTGCTATTCGGTATAAGGACCCAAACGACGGCCTTAACCACTCCGATCTTCTAGACGAAGTAATCAGCCACTGCGGATTGTCTGGAACGCCGTTCCTTTAAGTGCACGGTGCGCAAACCTACTGTTGACGGGAAGCTAGCATACCAACACAGCCCATGTATGGTATGAGGCGACATCCCCTTTTACGGTAACGAGATTGCTAGATGACTTTGAGGATGGTTGTACAAGTAGCTACCCCTATATATGCCACCTTTATGCTTCGAAGGTATAATTGCACAAGATCTCGTCGCGTGGCTTCGCCACGTCGCAGAACACCAACTGGCCACTGCACTGGTGTCACACGGATCTTTCCCATCAATCGAAGCATTCGATGATGGTACCTTCGATCAGGCTTTGCACTGATGGGCCCGTCTGAAGAGGCCATCGCAGAGGAGACTCAGCTTGATGAGGTCAATGTGCCGGGACTACCTCTAGAGGAGTCCGAGAGAGGATTCGCGTTGCGATCCGACGTCTTCACAGACAACTTGGTCACTGTCCAAAGAAGGTGTTGGTGAACTTCCTCAAGACCACAAAGATCGACAAAACCTATGTCGATGCAGCAAGGTTTCATAGGTGCAACGGCTGTGAGGACGATCAACAACGTAGAAACGCGCACACCGCATCCATGCCCGAATGGTAGTCCTTTGATCACGCTTTAGGGGTTGATGTTTTTGAATGTTTGGATGCCCAGGGCACCAGGTGTCAAATCATGAACTTAGTGTGTTTGGGAACGTGTTTTCAGCTTGTTGAGGTCGCACGCGTGGGCGATGGCGTGCCCTCTTCGGCACGATGCTGCGAGGCCATCCAACTACCACGGACCTGTAGGGCAGGACTTCCTGCCGTCTTACGGTGCGACCGAGGACTCCACAATCGTGGCGTGCGCAGCACATGGCATCCAGGTATCTCACGCTCCTTTGGAAATGCCCGAAGCAATCGGAGGAGTTGAAGGCCACGGGGGCGCTCTTAAGGCGATGGTGAGAAAAACGTAGCACAGACTCAATCGGTCGCAGAGTCAATTGCAGACTGTCTTGGATGAGTGTTGTTTCACCAAGAACTTCATGCTTCGGCACGAGGGGTACTCACCGTCTCAGTGGGTACTTGGAAAGCCCCCACGAGGCCCTCCATCTTTAGTGGAGGAGGACAACAGCGCGGACCTTGGATCCCTAGATGACCAACCTGATCCAGAAAGCCGTTTTGCCTTAGTGCACCAGGCTCGTGCAGAAGTTAAGAAAGTTTTGGAAGCTTTTGTCCACTCTGACACTTCAAAACGCGTCCTAGGAGCATTTCAAGAATGCAAAGCCCTTACCGTACACGTACTCTGTAGGAGACGTGGTTTGGTTTAGGCGTGATAAGGCAGGTAAAACTGTTTGGTCTACCGCGTTTAGAGTTAGAGGTTTTGAAATTATCCAAAACGAGAGAGTTTGGGTGCTTTGCCAAAACGTTCCGGTTCTCCGTCCATCGCAAGACGCTATGAGGCCTTACTTAGCCCAGGCGGCTTTGCAAGGAGAGCCCATCCTGCCGGAGGGAGTAGTGCAGGGACAGCAGCACTTGGAGGACTTAAGACATGTACCCGGAGAGGACATCGAAGAGGACAATCCTGAAGATGTTCCCGTGGAGGACGCGCCACAGCAAGATGGAGAGCCATCTTATGGTCTCCTAGACGAACCCGGGCCGTTGCGGTCAATCTTTGAAGATGACGAAGCCGAAGCACAGGCAGAGAGAGGTAGATCTAGATCACCTCCCCCAACAGTCACAGCAAGATCGCATCCAAGCAGCATCGCCGAGCCCGACGCAGAGCGAACTCCCAGTCGCAGGCCCAGCCGGGCTGAACTCCTCGACGATCTCCCGACGCCTATTCGAACCCGATTCGAAGAACGCAGGGTCAAAGAGGAAGCAAACTTGAGTATTCGCAAAAAACCCAAAGGTTTCTGGTCAGACCGTTTTCTACAAAAGAACAGGTTGAGCAGGAACTTAAGGACTTAGCGGAGGCTTCAAAGTACTGGGAATGTACTCCATCCGTACGATCTCATATCGACGGCTCCGGAGGCAAGGAGCGGAAGCAGCAGGAGGACTTTCAAGCTGCTATTCCTCAGAAAGGTGCCCCTCTGAATCAAGGAGTTACTCGATGCAGGACATATGCCTATACCATCTAAGTGGGTAGACACTAGGAAGAATTTTCATGAACGCCTTAAGCCAGATTATGTACCAGAGTTCAAATCTAGGCTAGTATCGTGCGGCAACTTCGAGGACTCAATTGAGGTCAGGACCGATGCGCTTACCGCTGATCTGGAGACGCATGCGCTAGTTGCAGCATTCGCGGCGGCTCACGGTGTACCCGTAGAGTCATCCGACAGTAGAAACGCTTATTTCCAAGCGGAACCAATAGACCGCGTCGTGCTGATGCGACAGCCCAGCGGCGGACTTCCAGGAGTTGATCCGGAAGCGGTGCTCTTGATCAGAGTACCGGTATACGGACTCTGTGATAGCGGTCGAGGTTTTGGGAGCGAAGCGTCGGCTTCCAAGTCAGCAGGATCTGCCCTGCCTTGTACTTTTACCGCGAAGGAGGAAAAGTCGTGTGTGTGCTCACCACCCACGTCGAAGACTTTCTATGTGCATCGATAGGGAAGGGCGGTACTATCATGGATTGTCTCCTCAAGAAACTTGAGGTGGGCCCCCGCGAGTCTGGAAGACTACGCTTCTGCGGCAAGCAGTTCGACAAGTCAGGCCACGATGTATTAATCGACGTTACCGTTCAATATGATAACCTATATTGACAGTAAGCCAAATAGGAAGCACTCGGATCCCGTGCGCCGAGGAGACGAACGCCAACTTCGTTCCGTAGTGGGCAGTCTTTCGCTAGGCAAGCAAGGCCAGACATTTTGTATCGCGTATCGAAGCTTCAGAGCTCGATAAAGAGCACAACAGTCGGCACATTGGAGACTAACAAGGTTCTTGAGTTGGCCTTGAAGGGGCGCAACTTGAAGCTAAGGTACCGTAATGGACCTTTCGACTTCGAGAGTCTTGGCGTACTGACTGCTTCAGACGCCAGCTTTGCCGGCGAGCCAAATGATCGCTCGCAGCAAGGGCGTATTCATGTCCTAGCTCCCGCAGATCAATTGGGATAAAGAGTATGATGTAATGGTCGTTTCTTTTTCATCTACGACTCGTAAACGTGTGTACCGTGCGACGCTCCAAGCGGAGACGTACGCCCTCCAGAACGCACAGGAATCCGGTGACAGGATCCACGCAGCGTTAGCCGAAGTCTACGGATTCGGTAGCTCAGGCACTGAGTGGGAAAGCCGCGCCAGGACGAACGTCCCGCACATCTGCTTTCCCGATTGCCGAAGCCTTCGAGACCGTTGAACACTGAAATTCCTGCGAGAGTTCAGGACAAACGGCTGCAAATAGAACTCAGTGCACTACGCCAATCGGGTTTTAACGAGGACAGCGTCCGAACCGTTGAGGCATACCCTGTCGGGGGAGACCGAGTCGTCTGCACTGACTGCGTTACCAAATCGATGAAGCCTGATATCATAATCAAGGTAATCGATTCTGGTGTGTACAAAGTGAAGCCACGCTAAGTTGTAGGGCGGTAGTTCGCAGACGCAACACATATGGACACACCTTGTGTGTACCACCGTAGCTAAAGATCAGTGCAAAGTAGATTGCAGGCGCCACTCACTTAGGACAATATGCTTATTGTAATTACATCTTGTGGCTAATTAGTTTGTTTTCTGTTCTACGTCACGACATGAGAACAGGTTGAATGTGAATGATTTGCTCATGTGTAGGCCATGATCGTGACTTGTACATGCTGTATTTCTGCTGCCGTAGGGCCCTTGAGCATTACGTGTAGTTACGCAATGAAAGGTGAAAAGTCCGGCCAATCTCAACTATGCTTGTGATGCTTACTGTTTGTTTGTTGCGGCATCTTCAACCGCATGGACTGTTATTTTAACTTGATGATATTTCGCCGCTTTGTTTCCATTGGACTCCTGGCCCCGCATTGCAACTGATTGTTCTGTCATTTAATCACTTCTCGACTCTTGGCGATCGAAAACTGACTGATACTCCGTCGGTCCGTCAGGTATCACCATACCGCTTGGCATCACACTGGACTGCTGCCCTGACCATCTATGCTGGATGTGTTTGGAACACGTTTAGCTTCTGGGCACCAGCTAGGTTTTTTGCATGCTGAGCGATCTGCAGAAGGTCTGCAGGCTTAGAAAGACGGCTTGTGGCAACGGTTCAGTTGCAGCTGAGACATGAATGCCAGTTTTTGATGTCGGAGCAGAAGCAAAGCAGTTGCTGAAATATTGCAGAAACAGAGTGAAACAGACACTGCAGGGGTATGCAGGGGTCCACAGTGACGGACCACGCTGCGCTAATGTAGCTGCATTTGGCCAAATTCCTAATTCAGTAAACGCAGACTTACAGAAGAGAAAGCGTCGCGAGAGTGCGTTCTATCAGTTCCGTTTGGTGAGCACCAAACATGGCATGCGCGGAGGCTTGTTGAGACCAAGCCCTGCAGCGATCCATGGCTGCGCGGATGCAGTTGCAGCTGCAACCAAAGTTAGGATGGTGGCGATTCCCGCCACGTTTCTTGCCGAAAAATGTCATATTAGGATGATACTTTTCACCGAATTGTTATGGAATTAGTAGTCGCGAAATACCTGAGTGCAGATCCGTCATGAGTCGTTTCAATGCCTGAGGTCCGTGGTGCTTCTCACTCTCCTGAGCGGTCCCTTTGTGGCCGGCAATGACGCGGGACGAGCATACAATACCTGGCCGAAGATGCTGGACGACTGGGTTCCTCCAGATCCGCGTCCGGGAATCTATCTGGAGTATGCTTTTGCTTGAACAACGAGTCATGGGCTATAGAGTCATGGAAGCATCATAGTATCTCATCAGCATCGCAAGGAATGGTCAGCTGTAGCGGTCGAGCCACTATGCCGGTGGCGGGCATTCTTCGAGGAAACACCGGTGGTTCAGTTCAACCACAGGACCTCGAGCACCAAGCATCTGGATGATGTCTTGCATAGGACATGTCAGCTCCATTCAATGGCACCGCATGTGAGGATGCTGGCTTATCTCTCGGTTGCCTCATCAATCGGAGTTTGGGTTGCTCGGGATGATCGAGTCAGATCTGCTGAGCTTCCTCTCCAGGGTTGCCCCGATGGCGGTCCTTAGAAAGAAGTCCAGGGCGACAAAGAGAGATGTTGGAGATTTCAGGATGAGGGCCGTCTGTGTGCTGTCGTGATTATCTTTGGAATGCATGACGTATCTCCTACAATAGCCTTGGTGAACTCATGTTTCAAGCAAGTAAAAGGCATGCTGGGCTGCAAGGCTTACTCCATGCAGCTGCCATTGTCCGCAGCTGCTGCAAGTGCTACCAGCTTGTTGCCGATCATGACGGCAGCGCAGATGAAGCTTGGCTGTTATGCTTGTCAGAAAACTTGACTGGCACATACAGTGCATCGCACGATGGACGTAAGGCTGAGGACACAGGTGCAACTGCGAGAAGCCAACAACCAATCAATCCGCCGGTGAACCTTTAGCATCGTTTGCCAAGAATCAAGCGAATTCAGAAGGATCAGGAATGAATGGCATGCTGTCTTCCTCTGAACCCCCTCTTCCTTAACTGATGCTGTCTCTTAACAACTGTTACAATGTGCCACAATTTTTTCATGCAGCGTCAGTGCACACAATCGGGTCCGACCCCGACTGTTACGACATCATAGTTAAGGAGCCGGGGACGCAGGCCTTGCGTCCCTCCGGTGTCAGTGCTGTGATCGAAACCAGACTGCGGGCACAGCCATCAACGGTCTTTCCTCGAGAGAGGCTGGTCGGACGAAGCTGCATCGGGTTTGCACAGAAGCAGCGAAACACGATGATCGACCGTTTTCAGAATCTACCCGAGCAATGCAAAGAGCCCCAACTTAAAAAGAAAACGAGAATTGGACCAGCCGTTTTCCACTCGCAGCCACTGGAAGCTGGGACAAGGCCGTTGTCATCCAAGCGGGTACTCCGAGCGACAAGGCACCATATGGCACCAACAGTGTGGGAAGGAACAGGCAGGTCCGACGGTTTTCGGCTCAATTTAGCCATCTGTTACAGCCACAAGGATTCAAGGAGTTGCAGGCCAGCGCTGTCGGGGCGAACGTGAAGACGCATCCGAACATGTGCCTTCATGCCACTTGAGCTGATGCACATCGTCAGTTCTGCACTGAACTTTGCGACACAATGCACTCGCCAAGCGGCTCACCAACCAGCCAAGCCACTCCTGGAGGCTGCAAGTTTGACCTGGTGTTTATGTGGTCAGTCCCGGCTGAAAGCTTTCAAACGCACGCTTTGACATGTGCTTACGTACAAGTGTAGCCGCAACTATGTTTCTGTACCACACAATTATGTACTGACCCAGTGAATGATGCTATGTCCGAGTGTTCTGAATCCTCAGATGTTTCTTGAGTATTCTTGCTTCTCGTGCGATCACTTATCCCTTGAGGTGTTTGGGCATTGCGACCCTGATGCTCTACGTTCCAATTGAGCTGGGAGTCGCCCACCAGGTCGGGGTATCTTCTGTCATCGACTGTTTCTGTGGATCGCGTGATAGTTCTGCTGCCGAATTTGTCGACAGAAGCTGTCCTTGTTGTTCTCTAGGCTGGAGGGGTCGCCGTGCTGACGGCGCAGCTTTTCGTCTTGCACACGCTACGGACACCTTTGCGGATTATCTAGCCGAGATCTTCGAGCTACACCGACGAGAGCAGTGCTCTCTCGCCTTCTAGCAATTTGCTGCCAGACAGGCTACGGTTCCTTCATTTTCCAGCGTCGTGTGGCGAGCGCTGACTGCAGTTTCCGGAAAAGAGTTTGTGTCAGAGGACGTGAGTGGACATACACCCCACACATTTTCGAACAGCGTCGTTGTGCTTGGGAAGCTGTGGTGAATGTGTAGGAGATTAGCTCCGGGAAAGTTTTGTTTTGCGAGTGCTGCAGTTGCTTTGGTGGACAGGGGGGACATACTTTTCCTGGACTTCCACCGGAAGCGGCGGATGTGAGCTGCAAGCTGAGACTCCCCTTAGTGCCTAGAGCAAGAAGATTAGGAGGATCTTTTGATACTCATGAGATGGTGATGAAGTTGATAGTGTGAATAATCATATTGGCCAGTGGCGGTGATGGCAGTGTGGCTGCTGCTGCTGCTGCCGGTGCCGCTGCCACTACGGTGCTTATGGTTTGATACTCCTGACACTGATGCGTGCGCTGATGTTGCTTGCGGTTGTTTGTTATGGTGTTGCTGGCGGTACATTGCGGTAGGTGTCCTCTTGTCTTAGTGGCTGCAAGCCGTGCTACTGAGGAGCAACTGAGGAACACAATATTGGTGCTGGCTGTATACAGTTCGAGAGGAGGATCCAGAGTGAGACGATGATGGGAAGAGGGAGCAGGCAAAGCGGACGATGAGGGGCAGAAGTGGGTGTGAAGAAGCGAGTACTGTAGAAGAAGTTGGTGCTGGAGCGAAGGTGGAGGCGAAGGTGGAGGTAATGGACGGTGGTCTTGCTAGCTATGTCGACTGGGATGTGTCTGGAATGTTGTTCATCGCCGATATGATCAACAGCTGTTATCATCATTGTGAAGAAACCGAAAAGACGAGGTTGTTTCTGTGGTTGTTGGCAGCTGAGGCCCTGACCGAGGAACGAGCCTTTCTTTCAATCCAGTAGCCACTTGACGGCAAGTACCCTTGGTGAAGTTGAGCAGGCCTCCTGACTCAAATTCCAGCACATCTGCAGAAAGAAACTCGTCCTGTGCCATGAAAAACTGCTGGAAATCTGTCGGCGTTGGTGTTGGCATAACAGTCTCACCAACACCACCGCACCACCACCCCCCCACCCCACCGCAACCCCCACCTCACATCTAGCTGCGGTGTGTTGGCGTCTGCCCCTGCCTCCCGCGCCTCTGCCCCTAGGGCTGCCCCTGCTTCTCCCCTGCCTGCCCCCCCTCCCCTGCCCCACCCGCCCGCCCCTGCCCGTGTTGCCCGTGCCGCCCTGGCTGCCCATGCTGGTTTTGCTGCCCCTGCTGCCTCCGCCCCACTGCCCTGCTCCACTGCCACGCTCACGACCACTGCCGGGGCTGGATTTGCGTGTCAAGTGATCTATTTTCGGCTTGTCGTAGACATCTTGCAGCTCCTCCCCATATCTGCCTTGAGGTTAATGCAAGCAGCACAACCTCCACGACTTCTCATGTGCCGGGGCCTGATGCATTCCTCCTTCTGGCTGCAATGCCAACTAGCGGTAACTCGCATTGGGCAATGTGAAGTTTTGGTGTGTCCGAAGGTCACCATCGCCCGTGTATACACCCCAACTGGTGACAAGGCTCGACTGCCCGTGCACGTGAGGAAGCCCTGAAATCTGGATCGTAGCTCTGGTAACCGATACAGAAAGATTTTCCTGAAGCAAGCCTTTGTATGACATCACGTGCTGTCTCGCTCTCCAGGTCAGTTTGTCCGAAGCCCACTGTGATCATGCTGTCAATGCAGCATGTCACCGTGCTTGCTGTTTGGACTTGAAGCCCAGGTTGATCAGAGAGAAATGTCTTGGGAGGGTGTGTTATTCGGTGCCTTGCCGGGCGAAGGAAGGAGGCAAGATGTCTTCATGCATCTATCTAACCATGTATCTATCTAGCCATATATCTGTTTGTATATGCAGAAAGAAAGAATGTAAAGAACACAAGTAAACGAAGCAAAAGAGCTACAAGACGAACAGAAACAAACGAAACTATTCGACAAAAATGCGGAAATGCATTATGTACTTTTTTGGTACATATGTAGATAGACAGATATCTCTATATATATATATATACACATACCTATGCTTAGGTACGCATGTATGTAAATAGTTGTTCATTTGCTTTTTCTAATAATAAGGTGGGTATACGGTACATATGTATCTATACTGTTTTTTTGCGAATGCACCATATTCATAAAGTGTACATATGTAGTATATATGTATGTGTGTATATACGTACACACATACTCGTCTGTGTGTATATATATATATACATACACGCACATGTATATCCGTTAAATGTACACAAATTGTATTTGCAACATATGTATGTATCTAGATATATACAAAGACATATGTATGTCCTAAGCTATGTTTACCATGTGTGTGTATATATATATATATACATATACATATATATATATATATACATATACATATATATATATATATATATATACATATACATATATATATATATATATGAGAGAGGCGCCTCTAGGGTCTATTTTACGCTCTATTCTTTTCCTTATAATTAATATTATTTGAAATAATTGAAATAATTGAAATAATTGAAATCAGCAGAGTTGGTTTCAATTATTTCAATTATTTACATCCGCCAATGGGCCCAAATAACTGAAATAGTTGAAATAATTGAAATCGATGGCTGTTCTGGGCCAAGCCACGAATCTCAGGGATTTCAATAATTGAAATAATTGAAACAATTGAAATGGGGGGATTTCAATTATTTCAATTATTTAAATCCGCCAAAGGCCCCAAATAATTGAAATAATTGAAATCCCCCCATCTCAATTATTTCAATTATTTCAATTATTGAAATCCCTGGATTTGGTGGCTTGGGCCCACCGAACCTTCGGATTTCAATTATTTCAAATATTTAAATCCGCCAAAGGGCCCAAATAATTGAAATAATTGAAATCGATGGCTGTTCTGGGCCAAGCCACGAATCCCAGGGATTTCAATAATTGAAATAATTGAAATGGGGGGATTTCAATTATTTCAATTATTTAAATCTGACAAAGGCCCCAAATAATTGAAATAATTGAAATAATTGAAATCAGCCTCATTTCATTTATTTCAATTATTTCAATTATTCAAATCACTGGATTTGGTGGCTTGGGCCCACCGAACCTTCGGATTTCAATTATTTCAATTATTTAAGTCCGCCAGAGGGCCCAAATAATTGAAATAATTGAAATCAGCCCCATTTCAATTATTTCAATTATTGAAATCCCTGGATTTGGTGGCTTGGGCCCACCGAACCTTCGGATTTCAATTAGTTCAATTATTTGAATCCGCCAAAGGGCCCAAATAATTGAAATAATTGAAATCGATGGCTGTTCTGGGCCAAGCCACGAATCCCAAGGATTTCAATAATTGAAATAATTGAAATAATTGAAATGGGGGGATTTCAATTATTTCAATTATTTAAATCCGCCAAAGGCCCCAAATAATTGAAACAATTGAAATAATTGAAACCAGCCCCATTTCAATTATTTCAATTATTCAAATCACTGGATTTGGTGGCTTGGGCCCACCGAACCTTCGGATTTCAATTATTTCAATTATTTAAGTCCGCCAGAGGGCCCAAATAATTGAAATAATTGAAATCAGCCCCATTTCAATTATTTCAATTATTTCAATTTTTGAAATCCCTGGATTTGGTGGCTTGGGCCCACCGAACCTTCGGATTTCAAATATTTCAAATATTTAAATCCGCCAAAGGGCCCAAATAATTGAAATAATTGAAATCGATGGCTGTTCTGGGCCAAGCCACGAATCCCAAGGATTTCAATAATTGAAATAATTGAAACAATTGAAATGGGGGGATTTCAATTATTTCAATTATTTCAATTATTTAAATCCGACAAAGGCCCCAAATAATTGAAATAATTGAAATCTCAATTATTTCAACTATTTCAATTATTTCAATTATTTCAGTATTCAAATCACTGGATTTGGTGGCTTGGGCCCACCGAACCTTCGGATTTCAATTATTTCAATTATTTAAGTCCGCCAGAGGGCCCAAATAATTGAAATAATCGAAATCAGCCCCATTTCAATTATTTCAATTATTTCAATTATTGAAATCCCTGGATTTGGTGGCTTGGGCCCACCGAACCTTCGGATTTCAATTATTTCACATATTTAAATCCACCAAAGGGCCCAAATAATTGAAATAATTGAAATAATTGAAATCGATGGCTGTTCTGGGCCAAGCCACGAATCCCAGGGATTTCAATAATTGAAATAATTGAAATGGGGGGATTTCAATTATTTAAATCCGCCAAAGGCCCAAAATAATTGAAATAATTGAAATCAGCCCCATTTCAATTGTTTCAATTATTTCAATTATTGAAATCACTGGATTTGGTGGCTCGGGCCCACCGAACCTTCGGATATCAATTATTTCAATTATTTAAGTCCGCCAGAGGGCCCAAATAATTGAAATAATTGAAATCAGCCCCATTTCAATTATTTCAATTATTTCAATTATTTAAATAATTGAAATCCTGGGGTTCTGTGGATGAGGCTCATGGATCACCTCCCTCCCCCCCCCCTCCCTCCTCCTATCACCCACTCACCCCTACCACCACCCCTCCCACCCCCCCCCACCTCCTCTCCATCCCTTCGCCTGCCCCCTCCCCCACCCCCGCCCGTTACCCCCCCCCTGTCCCCGCGCACTGCCCCTAATCCCTGCCCCACCACCTGACCCCCAATCCAGCCCCCCTATCCCCCGGACCCCTCCCCTCCCATCACCCCCTCCATCTCCTCACGCATATCCTCTCCCCTATCCAGCCCCGTTGTCCCTTGCCCTCTGCCCTCTGCCCCCTGCCCCGTGCCACCACCCCAACCACGCCCCCACCCCACCCACCACGAAAATTTGGTGCTATCGAACCGCAGTGTTTTACAAGGCGCGGTTCGATAGCACCAAATTGTCTGAAAGGAGCCGCTTCCGAAAATTTGGTGCTATCGAACCGCTGTGTTTTACAAGGCGCGGTTCGATAGCACCAAAATTTCTGAAAGGAGCCGCTTCCGAAAATTTGGTGCTATCGAACCGCTGTGTTTTACAAAAGACGCGGTTCGATAGCACCAAATTTTCGGAAGCGGCTCCTTTCAGAAAATTTGGTGCTATCGAACCGCTGTGTTTTACAAGGCGCGGTTCGATAGCACCAAATTTTCTGAAAGGAGCCCTTCCGAAAATTTGGTGCTATCGAACCGCTGTGTTTTACAAGGCGCGGTTCGATAGCACCAAATTTTCTGAAAGGAGCCGCTTCCGAAAATTTGGTGCTATCGAACCGCTGTGTTTTACAAAAGGCGCGGTTCGATAGCACCAAATTTTCGGAAGCGGCTCCTTTCAGAAAATTTGGTGCTATCGAACCGGTGTGTTTTACAAGGCGCGGTTCGATAGCACCAAATTTTCTGAAAGGAGCCCTTCCGAAAATTTGGTGCTATCGAACCGCTGTGTTTTACAAGGCGCGGTTCGATAGCACCAAATTTCTGAAAGGAGCCGCTTCCGAAAATTTGGTGCTATCGAACCGCTGTGTTTTACAAGACGCGGTTCGATAGCACCAAATTTTCGAAGCGGCTCCTTTCAGAAAATTTGGTGCTATCGAACCGGTGTGTTTTACAAGGCGCGGTTCGATAGCACCAAATTTTCTGAAAGGAGCCCCTTCCGAAAAATTGGTGCTATCGAACCGCTGTGTTTTACAAGGCGCGGTTCGATAGCACCAAATTGTCTGAAAGGAACCGCTTCCGAAAATTTGGTGCTATCGAACCGCTGTGTTTTACAAGGCGCGGCTCGATAGCACCAAATTTTCGGAAGCGGCTCCTTTCAGAAAATTTGGTGCTATCGAACCGCTGTGTTTTACAAGGCGCGGTTCGATAGCACCAAATTGTCTGAAAGGAGCCGCTTCCGAAAATTTGGTGCTATCGAACCGCTGTGTTTTACAAGGCGCGGTTCGATAGCACCAAAATTTCTGAAAGGAGCCGCTTCCGAAAATTTGGTGCTATCGAACCGCTGTGTTTTACAAAAGACGCGGTTCGATAGCACCAAATTTTCGGAAGCGGCTCCTTTCAGAAAATTTGGTGCTATCGAACCGGTGTGTTTTACAAGGCGCGGTTCGATAGCACCAAATTTTCTGAAAGGAGCCCCTTCCGAAAATTTGGTGCTATCGAACCGCTGTGTTTTACAAGGCGCGGTTCGATAGCACCAAATTTTCTGAAAGGAGCCGCTTCCGAAAATTTGGTGCTATCGAACCGCTGTGTTTTACAAGGCGCGGTTCGATAGCACCAAATTTTCTGAAAGGAGCCGCTTCCGAAAATTTGGTGCTATCGAACCGCTGTGTTTTCCAAGGCGCGGTTCGATAGCACCAAATTTTCTGAAAGGAGCCCCTTCCGAAAATTTGGTGCTATCGAACCGCTGTGTTTTCCCACCCATCCCCACTACCCCCACACCACCAACCCCCATCCATTCATACCACTCCCGCCACTTCCCAACCCCCCGCCCCCTATCACCTGATCCCAAATCAACCCCCCCCCCCATCCCTCCACTCAACTCCCTCCCCTCTCACCCTTCCATTCCCTCCCATATCCATTCCACCCTGCTGACCTCTAATTCAGCACCCCCTTCCCCCCCCTGAACCCCCCCCAGATTCCACCTCCACCTCACCATCGCCTCCTACCCCACCACCCACCACCAGGCACCCTCCCCCCGCCACGCCCACCACCCACACCCCCCCACCAACCACCACACACCACACACCACCAACCACACACCACCCACCACCCATCACTACCCAGCACCCACCAGTTACCACTACGCACCTTCTTTATCACCTTTTTTTTTATATAATTTATCACCTTTTCATTATCCTTATCACCTTTTCATTATCATTATCACCTTTTTTATCACCTTTATCACCTTTTATCACCTTTCTTATCACCTTTAGGGTTTAGGGCCTAGGGTTTGGGCTCTAGGGTTTAGGGTTTAGGGACACATTTCAGGCCGGAAATGTGTCATCTTTTCCGCCTTACAGAAGGAAGCATGACACATTTCAGGCCGGAAATGTGTCATCGTTTCCGCCTTACAGAAAGAAGCATGACACATTTCAGGCCGGAAATGTGTCATCGTTTCCGCCTTACAGAAAGAAGCATGACACATTTCAGGCCGGAAATGTGTCATCGTTTCCGCCTTACAGAAAGAAGCATGACACATTTCAGGCCGGAAATGTGTCATCTTTTCCGCCTTACAGAAGGAAGCATGACACATTTCAGGCCGGAAATGTGTCATCGTTTCCGCCTTACAGAAAGAAGCATGACACATTTCAGGCCGGAAATGTGTCATCTTTTCGGCCTTACAGAAAGAAGCATGACACATTTCAGGCCGGAAATGTGTCATCGTTTCCGCCTTACAGAAAGCAGCATGACACATTTCAGGCCGGAAATGTGTCATCTTTTCCGCCTTACAGAAGGAAGCATGATACATTTCAGGCCGGAAATGTGTCATCGTTTCCGCCTTACAGAAAGCAGCATGACACATTTCAGGCCGGAAATGTGTCATCTTTTCCGCCTTACAGAAGGAAGCATGACACATTTCAGGCCGGAAATGTGTAATCTTTTCCGCCTTACATAAGGAAGCATGACACATTTCAGGCCGGAAATTTGTCATCGTTTCCGCCTTACAGAAAGAAGCATGACACATTTCAGGCCGGAAATGTGTCATCGTTTCCGCCTTACAGAAAGCAGCATGACACATTTCAGGCCGGAAATGTGTCATCTTTTCCGCCTTACAGAAGGAAGCATGACACATTTCAGGCCTCCCCCTGTTCCCTTGCCCCCTCTCCTACCATCCCTGCCTTCCCCACCTCCTCACCTTTCCCTCCCCTTTGCCATTTGCCCCCTGCCCCCTGCCATCTCCATCATATCCATCACCCCCATCATCTTCTTCATCTCCATCATCGTCATCATCTCCATCATCTCCATCATCTTCATCATCTCCATCATCTCCATCATCTCCATCATCTTCATTATCTTCATCATCTCCAGTATCTTCATCATCTTCATCATCTGCATCATCTTCATCATCTTCATCATCTTCGTTGCCGGATTCATTGGTTTTAATACCGCTCCCTCTATTCTTAAAGGTAATTTCATAGGTATTGTACGAACCATAATACAATCGATTTATCTTAACTACTATATCAAGAATAGCTTACCACATCGCATCTACATACTTTGTAACCGGGCTTACTATAAAGGCCCCATATGAGGGATCCATAATGGGTTTCTAGAAAGTCTCTCTATAAGGGATCTATAGTTTTTTATATAATGGATTTGTATAAGGTCTCTACATAGAGGATCTATAAGATTTCTATAAGCAATCTGTAAGGGTTTTCCAGAAGGGCTCCATACGAGGGATCTATACAGGGCTTCCATGTGGTTTCTACAAAGGGTAAGGAATATATAGCAGTTGTCTATGAAAGCTCCATGTAAGGGATCTTGTAAAGTTTTCTACAAAGAACTCCATTTGTTGATCTATACGGGGTTTCTATAAGTTCTCTATATAGGGGATCTATAAAGTTTCTATACGAATCTATAAAGGCTGTCTATGAGGGCTCCATACAAGGGATCTGTGAAGGGATCTATGGCTAATGCTGTGATCACATCAGATCTGATATGTATAGAGATACCTTGGAATGCACGTGGGAAAACAAACTGACACATTACAGGCCTTCTAATGTGTCATTATTCCTATTGAAACCTTAAAGGCAAGGAACTTATACACTGTAGGGCATCTGTATATTGGAAGGCCTCTGGGTAGTATAAATTGACGCATTACAGGCCCTCTAATGTGTCACTCCACTCCCTCCTATGGAACCTCTATTGCAATGGAACTTTTCCACTGGAAAACCCCTGGACATAATAAACTGACACACTGCAGGCCCTATAATGTGTCGCTCCACCTATCCTATTGAAATCCTACTGATAAGAAATTGATACATCGGAAAGTACTTTTTATGGACATAGCAAACTGGCACATTAAACCCACTATAATGTGTATCTTCACTTCCTGGGTCCTGGACTGGGCAAATTGACATATGACATGCCCTCTAATGTGTCACTCCATTTCTCCTACTGAAACCCTACTAACAAGGAACTTATACACTGTCAGGCCCCTGTGCCTGGGCATATCAAATTGACATATTACAGGCACCCTAATGTGTCACTCCACCCACTCCGATTGACCCTCTACTGACAAGGAACTTATACATTGGAAAGTCCAGGACATAACAGATTGGCACATTACATGCCCTGTAAAGTGTTACATCATGTGATATGGATGTGTCATGCCGTATGTATTCCCATAATTTGTCATATAAACACATCCGATTCATGAGTACCGAACCTGTCAGGTTTTGCATTCTGGCCTGTGCGGAAATTACAAACAAATTTATGCCATATTACAGCGTGCATGCTTATTACGTGATTCTTGGATGGATATGTCGTATGCAATTACTCAAGCGCTGGCAAGTCAACAATAAGTCGAATTGTGAAATATTTGGACAGGACAATTTGTCCATGTTGCCGATATACTGCTGACAGTGCTATGCATATCTTCACGACGATACATCATTCCTGCAAGATGTATGGACTCTATACACTGAATGGTGTCATCACAACGAATGTTTATTCATCGACATTGTTGGGATCAACACTCGATGTTGTGTTTATATAATACTCGTCTCCCTGAATGCGAGTAATTTGCTATAGTTACTTGATAGAAAAATATAGCCTAGTCGATCCGAAACTTTTCAGGTCGTGGCTTTGTAATGTGGGCTGTGCTTATACCTTACATTTTGCTTTCCATTATGTGCTGAAGACAACAAACCGCGGTTGGTTCTAAGCCGGATCATGTACCCAGTGTTTTTGGGCTTTTTATGACATTAAGCTTTTGAGGCCTTTGAGGCTGCGGACACATAAGCACAGTATCTGAACACCCTTGCAGTGCAACTGGTACTTTGCTAAGCAATAAACATCGCGATACTTGCATATGCGATACTTGCATGCGTTTCATTTTCCAACCTAGTGCGATGTGCATGCCATCCAGAAAACTCGCCTGCGTGGCGTGGTTTCAAAAACCGCAATGCGCGAGATTTTACGCTACACGAAAAAGTTTGACTGTTTCGTGGAAGGAAACGACGACCATGTTGCCACGATCGAGCGTGTGAGATGAGCGGCCCTTCAGTAGCGATCGTGCTTGATATTCATCGATGAGTAGACGCCATTTTTCACGATCATTATGTCGTGGTAAAGTGCCTGATAGCCTTGTCCGAATCCATCTCTTAATAAGAGACCATTTGCATTCGATGGCATTGGTGCTGAACCCATTCTGGTTTACGATCTCGCCCTGGGAGTGATTGACAATCTCATGACGAAGAGTCTTCTCCGATAGTCCATGAAGTTCGCGATGGGCTTTGAGAGCAGATAGAGTAGCCTTCCATTTGTCGCTTACAAAGATGTCTCCACTTTTCATTCCCAACATGGAAAGGTTCGTTTTCATCTCCTGGTGTCCACGTGGTTTTCCGTCATGTGCATCTGCTGCGTTCTTCAGGATGCGAAAAATAAAGTGTGTCTTGACGTGTTCGTGGAGCACTGCACCCCACAGCCATATTTGATCACGTTCAGGGCGTCCGGAGCGTGAAAGAGCACCTGGCTTTTTTTGTTCAAATGCGTCTCATCTGCTATGAAAATACGTGCATTACCAGCATACTTCAAGTGCATCTTCTTGGGCTTCTTGAGTGATGTTGACGAGGATGAAGGTCTCTTCAAGGACGAAGCTGGTTTCTTTGTGGGTGCCGTACGAGAAGAAGGCTTCTTCACAACATGATAAGCAGCAGCTGGCTTCTTGGTAGTGACTTTGCAAACAGAAGGCTTTCGAAGTAGCTCTTGAGATAAAGCACTATCAAAGCCCTGACTCATCTGCAATTGAAACCAGCTGCTCAGAGTTCCTTGGAAGGAAGCAATCCAGGAATCGATGCTATCATGTCGTGCTGGATGGAGTTCCCGAACAATTTGTTGACGAGGATACTCCAGAATCCACATAACAAAGCACTCCAACTTTGTCATCCACATGCACTGCTTGACATGATGAAGGAAACCGATGGAAGCTGCCTGATACTGTTTATCACGGCAATCCGGACATCCAGAGATATCAGACCGACTGCCACGCCAGCAATAGCGCTGGGCTCTGAAAACTAGCGTGCACGGGAAGGAACAACTTTCGCAGACCCTTTCGTCAGGCACAAGTTTGAGAGCTTGAAGTGCAAGAAGAGCACGTGTGGCCAATGAGTCTGGTAGAGGATCAGGATCACGAACGACGCTATATCTCACTGTTGATAAGAACTCGGTCCTGTTCACAAAGTCAGCAGCGAGGATAGCGCTCCGGAATGCGATCCAATCTGCATAAGAAACCATGTTGCGTCAAATACTTTGGAAATTGAGTTTGATAGCTGCAGGTGTGGACGTGTAGTTCAGCACATCATGTTCATTTTCCAACACAGTGCAACAAAACAACAGCACGTCATTACACTATGGTATTTTCGATGCATCTGAAGCCTTTGTCCGCTGATCTCCACTGCAACCATTCGGTCTAGCACCAGGCGTCTTAAAATGTGATATCCCTTTGTCGTATTTAAATGAACGCAAATCATAAAACTTCAAAGGTGTATTCGCCCCAGGGACTTCACAGACGCACTCACGACGCTCTGCTACGAAAGTATAGCTACTGTTTTTCTACTCTTCCACGTCCATTGCGTCTATCTCCCTTTCCAACGCCATTTCGAGTTCATCTGGAACGTGGCCCACATCAGGGAAATCCTCGTTCACGTTGTCGGTGTGGTCGCCGAAGCCTAGTAAGTGAGAGTGAAAAAAAACAAATATGAAGATAAGATCGCAGTGCCAAGATACTATGTGTGAAGATTTCCTACGATGTTATCTTATACTTACAACGCGAGCGGCCTGGAAAGTCAGGGTTCAGAATTGCTGTAGAAGATGGAACATCACCGCGTGCACTCTTACTGGAATGCGACGTGCTTGAATCAGCAGCATCCACATGCGGACGTTTCTTTGGAGATGGTGAGGGGGTATCCAAGTCGATTGCCTGAGGGCCACTCTCCTTTAAGTTGCGGAAGGCGTGAATGACCTTTTCTTTCTTGACTTTTGCGAGAAGAACTTGTTCCGGAAGAATAGCAGGGCGAGACTGTTCAGGATACCTTTCTATATCATGCTTTTAGTGAAACCGTGTGGAAGGAAAACAAACAACCTATCTAACTATTTAAAATATCGGGCTATGCTATGAAAACAACTTATGAGGAATCCGGTAGATGGTGCAACCACGAGGGATACTCTCGCCGTTTAGGAGACGTCGAAGAAGTTCCTGTGACCACACGGAATCCTCATGATAGGACGGGGGAAGTTCGTGAGCATGCGGGTTGAGCTTGTAGGCTTTGAAGATCTCGTGCTGGGACTGGACGAGAAGATCTTTGGGCTCGTTGTCCCAGGGAATGAAGCTCACATAGTCTTTGGCCGTTGCAGCAACGCGATGATACACGCCACTGTCTGTAAGGACAATGAAATGGGTGCGTGCTAAAATAGCATCGAGGTCTTCTGCTTCGTCCACAGCACTGAAGGAGGGAGTGATCAACTTGATGAAATTCTCATGAGAGATATGCCAGCACTTGGTGGTTTTCATGCTGGCGAAAGCTTCCTCATCCACGCTGCGGTCATATGGGTTGTTGCAGGCATGGCGGCCCGCACCTTGCTCGAAGTGTGCCGATGAATACCTTGCCCAGACTGTGGCATCCTCTTCCTAAGTGTGTATGTTATTATGTTGATTCGACGATTCTTGGAAATGCAAAACTGTATCAATAAAAAAAGGAAAATTTGTCAAGCCACGGATGGATTGAGAAACGCCTTGAGGAAGGATGCGTCCATCTTTTGCAGCATGCCGTCATCGAAGACACCTGGTTTAAATCTGGTGAGGGGTTCCGCTTTAAAGAAGTCCAGGTGTTTCGCTGTAAGGATGGAGGGAACCAAGTCTGTGCGGTCTGCCAGGTCAATCTCGTACTTGGATTGGGTGAACAGGACAGTCTTTGAGCCCAAGGACTTGCCTGCACGGGTTCGTCCTATCCATGTGATAGCATGTTGTCGCATCGATGGAAGCATCTTGCTCAGAACGTTGTCCAAGAACCAGGGTGTGAACGACTTTAAGGTAAACGGCCAGTGCTCAATCGTCTTCGCGTTTTGTCTACCACGCATATGATTGTGGAGCGCTTCCTTTACCTTACCCTCGGACCAACCCTCAATTTTGCTACCAGGGGTGTTGATCTGCTCATCAGTCCACTCCATGAACTGATTGCGGTTGTTGGCCTTGGGACCAAAATCGCGGATGAACTTGTAGCCCTCCTCTCTGGCTTGCTGATCAATAGAAATCTTCTTTTCGAACTTCGGCTTGATAAGCCAGTAACGTAGTTGCTTGCCACCCATTTTGTCAAGCATGAAATTGAGGCCCGTGAGAGCAAGCCGGGTGTGATTTCCCCAATCAAACCGCAAAGGGGTACCATGACACATCTGGACACAATCTGAAGCTGAGACCTTGTTGCGGTGAAGGTACACATGCTTGAAGATGTGAACATAGGATCCATCCGTATCTCCTCCGGGAGGTGGCTGTGCAGTTTGTATGATGATTTGCATGCTGTACGGCACGGAGGGCTCTTTCTTCAAGTTGAAGGGCTCAGGGAGATTGGAATATTTGTTCTCGCAGCAAAACTTGTAGAGGTTGTCAAACATGGCGACGGTGACCTCGAGTGGGTGATGCATGATAGCATCAGCAAATTGCTCGAGTTTGGTGGCCGTGGAATCGAGATGACGAACAGGTAGATCACCGATGGTCACTTCCCCCGTTGTTCGGTCTGAACGCAGGGGTCGTCTCTCTGGACCTTGGAGCTTCATACCATTTACTTGCCCAACAGCTTCATCAAAATTCATGCTACCGTCTTGACCACCTTCATCTACGCGGAAGCTTGCCATGGTAGGAATTGCTACACGTAATACGATATTGCGTAAGCGAGAACGCTGCGAAGATTTCAATTCATACACAGACGTGTAGAATGAGTGTGATGTGATGTAATTGGAAAACGCAGTTGCGCTGGCACGAGGCGCACTTCCCTTTTTCGTCGTGATCGAGTGAGAACTGCTCTCTTGTGAGACGCATTGAATAGCTTAGCTAATCAATGTCAACAGATCCTCACATGTCAAAAGCTCCTCGCCCTTCTCAGTCAGTTTGCAAACAATATTGTTCACGTCCAGCACTTTGGAACCTGACCGAAATAGACAAGTAGCCATAACACATAGAACTACGTCGAATACAATACAACGTTATTACTCTAACGAAAACTCTCGGGAAGTTTTTGTTAATTCATGTCTAAGCAACCATCAGGCAAAGTAGCGATGTGACGTTCCCGGTATACCGGCGCACTTGGTACTGAATCGGCCGCTGCTTTTGCATGCGGTCCTCAATACGCTGGTTTTGATCATACAACAGAACAAGTTGGAATATAACAAACACGAATATGTGGATATGATCTAAAAAAATACACAAATCTATGAGAAAAGAGTCGACTCAAGCAATCGCGGATGTTAAGCAGAATGTCCAAGGGAAGGCGCTGCTGTGGGAAGGCCATACTATCAACAGGACCAACAGTGCTCGACTCGAACAAGGCAGCTTGAGCGGAAACATGAGCCAATATGAATAAGAGCCGAAAGAAAACCAATAGCACAAAAACCAAAAAACCAATATCAAAAAAATCAAAAAAACCAATACTAAAAAAACCAAAAAAATCAAAAAAACCAATATTCCAGAACTCTTTCATACATATACATAATTTCAAAGAGCTCTGAAATATTGGTTTTTTTGATTTTTTTGGTTTTTTTGGTATTGGTTTTTTTGATTTTTTTGGTATTGGTTCTTTCGGTTTTGGTGGGATTGGTTTCTATTTAGGAACGCCCCTGGAAGGCATAGAACACGCAGTGCTTCATGAGCACCGTACCTGCAAGTCAGAAGAGACCAAAAACGCTGGGCGCGCGAACCGGCCTAAAGCCCCGCGGTTATATAGACCCTAAAGGTATCGGGCACATATATATATATATATATACATATATATATGTATATATATATATATTTACATATATATATATATATATATACATATAAACAGATATAAGTTTGCGTTGATAGTCATATACATACACATATAAGTTACTATATGCTAACATATATCTATACATATATATACACATACATACATATTTACACGCAGGCTACGGGTGTATACAGGTGTGAATGTCCATATATATAAATGCAAAATATATGTGTACATATATGCACATGTATACATATGTATATATACGCACACATATACGTATATGTATATACTAAGCACATACATGCTAGATATGCGCTCTCTTTTCTTTCACACACACATACGTCTATATATATATATATATATGCTACCCCCCCCAAAGACCAAGGTTTTCAGATAAGAACATTGGTGGGTGCTCCCATTAATGTAGAATTCTAATGCTATTCTGGAAGAGTACTGAAATAATGTTTTTTGGGTAGTGTTTTTTTGTTTTTGGTGGTATTGTTTTTTGTTTTTTGTTGGTATTGTGTTTTGGTTTCTCGCCTAGAGCCATTCTAAGGGCTATCACGACCAAAACGCTTTCGATTCAAGTGCCATATTCTGTTGACGGCTTACTTCGTATGGAAACTCGCCCCATGCCGTGTGCTTTATTAGCTTCAGTTGTAGTATGTGGTCAACCCCACAAACACATTTATTCTTATACTATTGGTTTTAAGAAATCAAGCTACTTGTAACGTTTAAAAACACCTACCAAGCATAGTACCTCGATGCCATCGTTTAGTGTGTACCATTTATTGTATGCGAAAAGAAAAGGTTAACTATTCGCCAGCTGAATATAGAATTGAACTTCCGGGGTTTGTTAATTACTACAGATGTGGCCCTACAAAGACATGTATTCTTTAGACTATATGTTTGAGATATCAAGCATATAGTCTTATAGTTTAAACATGCCTATCAAGTATAAGACCTCGGTGTTACCATTTAGCATGCACCATTTCATTCTTGGAAAAATAAGGTTAAGCACTCAGCAATTATACAATCGAATTTACAGGGTCTGTTAACTGCTAATTGCAAATAATATGGCTTGAGATTCCTTGTTGCGATTTACCCAGATAGCTGCTTAATTAATAGAGGCAGTATAGTAGAACCTTGGAAGCTATACTTTTGAATAGGAGCCAAACAACCTGAAGAAGTCTCTCTACAACTAAGCTATTCATGAAGTGCCTTGCCAGTTAACACGAATAGACAGAAAACTATATTTATAATGCTTCATATGATACCACTACACCCAGGGATAATGACATACTTATACGGATTACTGACTGCAGAAACAGGATTTTTCATTATGTTGGTAATTAGATGATTGAGTAGATTGAATTGAATCCTCGGATCAATTCAGACCGCTTCGATAGAGGGGTGGGGGGGGTTCTTGTTCATAGGTTTGGGGAACAACAACCCCCCCCCCTTGTTGTTCCCATTTTGAGAGAACAACAAGCCACCCCCCCCTTGTTGTTCCCCCCCCCTGTTGTTCACTTTTGAGAGAACAATAACAACCCCCCCCCTATTGTTGTTCCCATTTTGAGACAACAACAACCCCCCCCCCTTGTTGTTCCCATTTTGAGAGAACAACAAGCCCCCCCCCCCCTTGTTGTTCCCCTTTTGAGAGAACAACAACCCCCCCCTTGTTGTTCCCATTTTGTTGGAACACAACCCCCCCCCCCCCCCATTGTTGTTCAACCCCCCCCCCGTTTTCTTCGAACAACAACCCCCCCCCCCCCATTGTTGTTCACCCCCCCCCCCCCCTCCCCGCCTCCGCCCACGGGGTGGGGGGGGTTGTTGTTTCCCAAATCCACGAACAACAACCCCCCCCACCCCTCCCTATCGAAGCGGTCTCGATCAATTCAAGCATAGGGCTTGCTGAGCTAACAATCGTCAGATTTACATATATAAATAGCATAGAGGGCTTGTTGTCTGCCGATTAGAACTCAGAAAGCAATATATTCACAGTAGTGCCTGTAGGGACAACGTTATACTTATATGAAGATGTAGCTTAGTATATAGCTGTAGAATATTATTTTCACAAGTACGCAAAAAGCTGGATAGGCCAGATCCTCGGACCTATTTAGGCGGAGTGTTTATTTACTTATATCAAATCAGTTCTAAGTATTATAACAATACGGTGCATTTAGTAGTCTTTCCAATAATTGAATCGAACATATACATTCATGCACAGATTGCTAGTTACATGGACGTCAAAGTATGTGCTTTTGATACCTCAGTAGCATACAGTTCGATAGATTGAGCCCTCGATTATATTCTTAGTATTCCAACTGCATTTGTTGCATAAAACTAGTAGTGCTATCTGATATTAAGCTGGGCGTAATTCAAAAGAATACGTTTAGGGAAGCTTAAAGGTAGTATCATACGTCTAGTTGATGACTTTCTCTTCATAGCCCTTAAAACCCATATGCGTGTACTCCAAAGTACGCAAACGCAGCGGTAGACTTTGACCCCTGAACCCAATTTTCACACTTCCACGTACGGCCCTCATGATCGATTTCAAGATAAACCCTATTGAGTTCAATAGGGCATATTGAACTCAATAGGCCTCCCGGATTGAAGATTGAAGATCTCCCATGAAACTTTTTGAGGGCATCTTCAATCTTCAATCCAGAAGGCCTATTGAATTCAATAGGCCTCCTGGAATGTGCGACAAGAAATGATATACGGATTATTGTATGCAGGCTTGTATGAAAACCACAAGGGGTTTGTGTCATGCATGTTTGTCCCTACACCTTAACAGGGTTGTTATTGGGACCCTGCCGCCCCAAAGACCAACGACTATCGGCTAGTGTAAGTAGGCTTGTATCTAAAGCTCTTATAGAAACCTTGGTCTTTGGGGGGGTACCATATATATATATATATATATATATATGTGTATATATATATATATATATATTCCTGCACATGTAAAATACATAAACTACGCACTGCAGAAACACAACACACCAGATAAAGCGGCTGAATAATGTCTGTTATGCATGCATATACATATGTGTCTTGTGTTCACACCCTTTGTAATTCCTCAATATGCCACACTCTTAATGTATGTCAGTTTGCAAGGTTTCGATTTGCGTCTATGTCAAGTTTCGATTTTTCGCAAGCTATTGCCGAAGTCAAATTTGCAGGTTTCGTGTAGATGGGGCAAGTCACCCCCGCCCCCAATCCCCCACCCCCGCTCAAGCCAAGCCAAGCCCAAGTCAAGCCCAAGCCAAGCCACGCCAGCCAATCCAAGCCAAGCCACGCCAAGCCGAACCTGCCACTTGGCGCTCCCTACCATCGTTGCTGCATAAGCTACATGCCGAGAGGGTGCGTTTAGCTTTTATCTGGATGAGACTGTGACCTGACCTGCGAGCTGTCATGAGAGGCTACAATGATGCATGCCGGAGATTGATTCGGCAACTTAGTTGCGCACTGGTGTGCCTGGGAGGCCACAGCAAGCCGACCCCTCCTCCCGAACTAGAGCTCTCTTCTCTTCTGTTCATTTCCCTTAATGTCTTTCTCGCTCAAACGCTTTTCGTTGATAGAGGTGTGTCAAGGAATATTGGTTCATCATCTTTTCAATTCACACTTCTCATTGTCGAAACAACAAACCCACCGGTAGGCTTCATTTCATTTCACTCCTTTGTGTTTCATTATATAAAGATGGGGCATCAGTTGTGGTTCGTTCATGTGTGTTTCGCTTGAACTACTTAAACATGCACTTCTTTTCCTTTCGTTTCTTTTACTTAATTGAAGCAAAGTACACACGCTCACTGCCAACAACCTAAAGCGGTGCTTTAACGCGCAACACACGCGGCTTCATTTGTTTCTCCCTCATCAACCCACTCGCCATCCAGAAGCTTTCTATCTCCACATCCATCATCTTGTTTGGGTCATTTTGGTACGTTGTGGAGCAATAAACTAAGCACGCTTCATTCTATTGCATTGGCCTTAATTAATCTATAAACAGACGCTTCAACAGGACTCACTTCAAGGATTTGTGATGGTTGAAACCTTCGTGAAGATCTCCTGATTCCGCTCCCGCTTTTCACTGTCTCTTTGTGCTTGAATCATGCATTCAACTTGTTTCTTTATATCAACAAAAAGTCAACGAAAAATACCTTTGCATATTATTTACTTCTAACACTAATTAGAGGGATAAATTAATCGAAAGGGATGCACAGGAATGAACAAGTATAGAATCCTATAGATGAAATCACGCATAGAATGTAATGTTAAGTAAAGGTCATAAGAGCTGCCATTGAGAATAGGTCCTTTATCATTCTGCTCTGTGGCCTTTAGCTAAAGGAGCTAATCACGCATACACGCTCTCCCTTTGTGTTAATTCAAAATGAAATGGCCGGCAAAGGGTCAAATTCACATAACGAGAAGAAATGAGCGCGCGTTTGATTCTCTGCACTTAAATGTACTCGTTTCTTGAGTTTAAATGGAGTCTTTCGCCCCTGGAATCCGGCCGACCTGTCAGTCTTGTTTGCTTCTTAAACTCAAGCTCATGTGTGTTCAACTTTCGCAGTCTCACGAGTTCTTATGCCTTATTATGAAAAATCCAAGCTGGCTGGCTCCTTCATCGCCAATGCAAACAAAGCCGTAGGTTTGCTGCATGTGGCTGTCCAGCACACGAAAACACTAGATCCTTGAGGGGGAATCGTGTGTATACATATATATATATATACATGTGCACGTACACATCGTGTTACTGGTGCGTTTCGGGAACACAGGACTTATGATTGCTCGCCCCAGCTTGCGGAATCGGAAGACCCTAGATCGTTGCTTCCAAGGACCACTACGATTGACGGTTTTCCACAAGCAGACGTGGTCCATGTCGTTTTATTTACAATGAAGCATGCCTGCAGCACGCAGAACCCTGTGTAAATGACAGACGTCAACGAAAAGTATGCACCGCACCACAGCGGGAGACACGTGCAGCGAGCATCGTGTGTACATCATAGGATGCGGGGACCAGATTTGCAACATGTGCTGTACATTGTAGGACGCGGGAATTGACAAAAAACATGAGAACAATTAAATCAAGCCCGAAAATGAGTACCGAAATACAGCTCCACTGTTGTCCAGCTCCCAGGTCAGCCCAGCACAAGTCTGAGCCCCGTGATGCTGGTTGGCCGCTCATTCTGAGCCTGCATTTAATCCGGCAAGCTCATGTCCTCGGTCTGTGCAGCTGGAAGACTTTGAGACCTCAGTGACTCAGGCTCCGGTTCCCACTTGGGCGGTGAGGCTTTGCTACACGGCAATTAATGGAAGCGCCAGTAGATTTGCCTTGCAGTGCCTTTGAAGGCCACCTGGCGTGGGGATTGCATTGACGAAGGCTTTCAGCACAACATCCCTTCACAGCAATGCAGGACCCATAATTTTGAAGACGAGTGAGGAAACATGATGAGTACGAGCATGCTGCATCCACGAGGGATGAGTGCACGTGCACATTATTCATGTGTTCCCGATCGGTGAAGCTTCTCCCGGTGGTTGCTAGGACCAGCCAAGAAGGAGCTGGTTCGTCTCGCCCTCAGATTTCTTCAGATGCTGTATTTTCGACAAATTGTCGAAGGCTTCATTGTAATGCGAGGAAGCCTGAGCTGGACTTATTGCGAACAGTACCCAGTAGCATTGGTACGAAATCTCCTAAGCTCCTTTGCAGGAGCTTGAGTTTGAGACCCAGCTTTGCTGATCAGGGCAGAAGGGTGTGTGTGGCAGCGGGGTCCCCATTTTCCGTGGGTGCAAGTATTCGAAACTGCCTCCGCCAGTTGCCATGGATTTCATTGTTTTGTGATAGAACTGTATGCTGCACTGGAGAGCCTTGGACAGCTCAGGACTTTGATGCTGAGATTCGCTTTTCGCTTGTGCTGTTCTCGTGAAGGGTCCATGCACAAGCCATGGCACACCGGTGATCGGATTTACTCAGCTTGCAAGCGGCGGCTCCACTAGTCTTCCGGGCCCCGGATGTTCGGCGGCGAAGGGACTTGATCCATCTTGATCCTAACCGTCATGGAAAGTGTCGTCGAATATTGAAGCTCCGACATCCGAACCAGAAGTCGACCGGAACCCTGCATTTGGCAGACTAGTATTGACTAGTATGCCAGGGCAAGGAAAATTGTGGACAACGTTCGGAGTTCTATCGATCCTTTTGAGATTGCCTGCTGTTTATGTATGTGTTTACGTATTTTAGTTTGAATTCCAGAATTGTCGATTGGAATAGTTGAGATTGGCAATTTCTCATTATAGAAACTCGCGATGATGAGCTGCATAGATCGGAATTTTAGCGCTACGCCGCCCGCCTCGACTCCGTAGCAGCAGGGTCACGGTCGAATGCCGAGCAAGAGCAGCAGTGCAGGCTTGTAGGCGAGAGAGGGCACCTCTTCTGGCGTATGTGACGCGTGGCTTTCGTTTGCGGAGTTTGTGGGTCTGCGGGGGGTCTGTGGGGTATGCGGGTTTGACAGGTCTGCTTGTCCTGCGGGGTTTGCAGG
>CAJNDT010005958.1:0-290000 GCA_905221615.1 Symbiodinium sp. CCMP2592
ATCGAGGCTTCTGTCTACGATTGCCAAGATTTATGGAGTCAGCAATAGCCAATAGCTTGCAAGATCATCAAAGCTTCTTGAAGCCTTTTTCCAGATCCACCAAAGTTCTCTGTAGGAAAGAAAGAAGAAAGGCAGCGGTCCGAGGCTTCTGGTGACCCCTTTAATGGTATGAGAAAGATTCGAGTCCCCGAGGCCTCGTAATCTTGCAAAAACAAGTGTCAACTCTCGAGCCTTGCCACACTACATTACCGCCACCCCAGGTCCAAGGCTTCATTTCCCAGGGTTTGAAGCCGTTCGAGGCCGCCCGAGGCTTCATTTCCCAGGGTTTGAAGCCGTTCGAGGCCCATCCGAGGCCTTCCAGAACCTCAAAACCCCTTTAGCTTGCAAGATTACGAGGCCTCAGGGACTTGGGGCTGTATAATACTAATTGAGGAGTCCCCACCAGGCCTCGGGCTGCAACTGACCCTGCTTTCCCCCCTTTAGAATTTTAAGCCGCAGCTTGCTCGAAGTTCCCTTCAACTACGCATCTAAGCATCTGCTGCCCAGGAACAAGGTCCCAAGTTTGTCGGCGACGACGTAAACATGACCAAATCGCACAGCACCCTGGTATGTCTTGCCGGAGGCGGTATTTGGCGCCACGTGCGGCCGCAAGATGTTGAGGGCATCCTGTCCAGGTCGCTGGAAGGCAACTGCTAGATGAAGATAGGCGTGTAGATGGACTCGTTCTGGCGACGCACGCTCCATGGTGGCCGAGACCCCTGCTGCTGAAACCTTCTCAGCCAGGCGGCCAAGGTAAGAGACAAACCGGCCAAACAAGTTCTCGAGACGCCACCCAAACTCAGCAAACCCACCCAAACCCTCTCAAACCCACCCAACCCTTCTAAACATGGTCAAACCCACCCGAACCCAGCCCAAACCCACCCACGCCTTCTAAACCCCCTAAACCAACCCCCAAAACCCACAGGCCACATCAGGGCCACGAACGCCACGAGTGGGGCCTCGGAACCCCACGGCGGGAGGCTTTGGAAGGCTTCGTTTCTGTCTCGAAACACCACAAATGACGGTTCGAGAGGCTTTGCACTGTTAGTGAAAACGGCAAGCTGCGCGACTCCAAATGTAGGGCTGAGAAAGTCCAGCAATTCTGGCCTCGCTTGAGTGGGCCTCCCCTGTGCCCTGTGCCTGTTTCTTTCATGTTAATTCAATGCTGATTGCTTCCATAAGAAAGCAGGCTATGGAAGTCTTAATCCTGCAAGATTGTCTTTTCCAAGCTGCATGGACGCTTGCCTGTGTGCCAGTCGCCTCGTCGCGTAGCAATCAGGCGGGCGTGCCTCAAAGTAGAAGAATTCGCGACCCCAAAAATGGGGCCGTTTGGCGGCCCCATTTTTGGGGTCGGGCTTCCAGGCCTCCAACTCATGCTCAGACTATATATTTAGGGAGGCCGGGTGCATTTCGCAGCCTTGTTTCTGGGGCCGCGAAACGGCCCCATTTTTGGGGTCGCAAAGGTTCGGGGCCAACCAGCTGGATCTCGGGCGTGCGCCTGCCTTTGTTCCAGCAGTTTTGGGCATCACGCAGACACAAGATTGAAAAAGCCAGAAGGCTTGTCCAAGGCAGCTGCACGCTCACCTTAAATGCCACAACCAGCGGAATTGCACTGTGCCCTGTGCCTGTTTCTTTCATGTTAATTCAATGCTGATTGCTTCCATAAGAAAGCAGGCTATGGGAGTCTTAATCCTGCAAGATTGTCTTTTCCAAGCTGCATGGACGCTTGCCTGTGTGCCAGTCGCCTCGTCGCGTAGCAATCAGGCGGGCGTGCCTCAAAGTAGAAGAATTCGCGACCCCAAAAATGGGGCCGTTTGGCGGCCCCATTTTTGGGGTCGGGCTTCCAGGCCTCCAACTCATGCTCAGACTATATATTTAGGGAGGCCGGGTGCATTTCGCAGCCTTGTTTCTGGGGCCGCGAAACGGCCCCATTTTTGGGGTCGCAAAGGTTCGGGGCCAACCAGCTGGATCTCGGGCGTGCGCCTGCCTTTGTTCCAGCAGTTTTGGGCATCACGCAGACACAAGATTGAAAAAGCCAGAAGGCTTGTCCAAGGCAGCTGCACGCTCACCTTAAATGCCACAACCAGCGGAATTGCACTGCGGAGGCCCATGGTGGCGAAGCCAGATTTGCTTTCGTTTCGTGGGCCCAGAAATGGGGTCGTCCGGCAGCATCATTTCTTGTGCTTCATCCTGCTATTATATATCCGCTAGAGATCAGCGTCAGTTTGCAATGTCATCGAAGGTTCTCGAAGCTTTTCTAAGCCAATCGAGATCTTTGAGTTTTATTAGAAGGCATCGCTGCAACAAGATCATCGAGGCTTCTGTCTACGATTGCCAAGATTTATGGAGTCAGCAATAGCCAATAGCTTGCAAGATCATCAAAGCTTCTTGAAGCCTTTTTCCAGATCCACCAAAGTTCTCTGTAGGAAAGAAAGAAGAAAGGCAGCGGTCCGAGGCTTCTGGTGACCCCTTTAATAGTATGAGAAAGATTCGAGTCCCCGAGGCCTCGTAATCTTGCAAAAACAAGTGTCAACTCTCGAGCCTTGCCACACTACATTACCGCCAACCCTTGAAGCCTCTGCATGGTCCAAGGCTTCATTTCCCAGGGTTTGAAGCCGTTCGAGGCCGCCCGAGGCTTCATTTCCCAGGGTTTGAAGCCGTTCGAGGCCCATCCGAGGCCTTCCAGAACCTCAAAACCCCTTTAGCTTGCAAGATTACGAGGCCTCAGGGACTTGGGGCTTTATAATACTAATTGAGGAGTCCCCACCAGGCCTCGGGCTGCAACTGACCCTGCTTTCCCCCCTTTAGAATTTTAAGCCGCAGCTTGCTCGAAGTTCCCTTCAACTACGCATCTAAGCATCTGCAGCATCTGCTGGCTGCCCAGGAACAAGGTCCCAAGTTTGTCGGCGACGACGTAAACATGACCAAATCGCACAGCACCCTGGTATGTCTTGCCGGAGGCGGTATTTGGTGCCACGTGCGGCCGCAAGATGTTGAGGGCATCCTGTCCAGGTCGCTGGAAGGCAACTGCTAGATGAAGATAGGCGTGTAGATGGACTCGTTCTGGCGACGCACGCTCCATGGTGGCCGAGACCCCTGCTGCTGAAACCTTCTCAGCCAGGCGGCCAAGGTAAGAGACAAACCGGCCAAACAAGTTCTCGAGACGCCACCCAAACTCAGCAAACCCACCCAAACCCTCTCAAACCCACCCAACCCTTCTAAACATGGTCAAACCCACCCGAACCCAGCCCAAACCCACCCACGCCTTCTAAACCCCCTAAACCAACCCCCAAAACCCACAGGCCACATCAGGGCCACGAACGCCACGAGTGGGGCCTCGGAACCCCACGGCGGGAGGCTTTGGAAGGCTTCGTTTCTGTCTCGAAACACCACAAATGACGGTTCGAGAGGCTTTGCACTGTTAGTGAAAACGGCAAGCTGCGCGACTCCAAATGTAGGGCTGAGAAAGTCCAGCAATTCTGGCCTCGCTTGAGTGGGCCTCCCCTGTGCCCTGTGCCTGTTTCTTTCATGTTAATTCAATGCTGATTGCTTCCATAAGAAAGCAGGCTATGGGAGTCTTAATCCTGCAAGATTGTCTTTTCCAAGCTGCATGGACGCTTGCCTGTGTGCCAGTCGCCTCGTCGCGTAGCAATCAGGCGGGCGTGCCTCAAAGTAGAAGAATTCGCGACCCCAAAAATGGGGCCGTTTGGCGGCCCCATTTTTGGGGTCGGGCTTCCAGGCCTCCAACTCATGCTCAGACTATATATTTAGGGAGGCCGGGTGCATTTCGCAGCCTTGTTTCTGGGGCCGCGAAACGGCCCCATTTTTGGGGTCGCAAAGGTTCGGGGCCAACCAGCTGGATCTCGGGCGTGCGCCTGCCTTTGTTCCAGCAGTTTTGGGCATCACGCAGACACAAGATTGAAAAAGCCAGAAGGCTTGTCCAAGGCAGCTGCACGCTCACCTTAAATGCCACAACCAGCGGAATTGCACTGCGGAGGCCCATGGTGGCGAAGCCAGATTTGCTTTCGTTTCGTGGGCCCAGAAATGGGGTCGTCCGGCAGCATCATTTCTTGTGCTTCATCCTGCTATTATATATCCGCTAGAGATCAGCGTCAGTTTGCAATGTCATCGAAGGTTCTCGAAGCTTTTCTAAGCCAATCGAGATCTTTGAGTTTTATTAGAAGGCATCGCTGCAACAAGATCATCGAGGCTTCTGTCTACGATTGCCAAGATTTATGGAGTCAGCAATAGCCAATAGCTTGCAAGATCATCAAAGCTTCTTGAAGCCTTTTTCCAGATCCACCAAAGTTCTCTGTAGGAAAGAAAGAAGAAAGGCAGCGGTCCGAGGCTTCTGGTGACCCCTTTAATAGTATGAGAAAGATTCGAGTCCCCGAGGCCTCGTAATCTTGCAAAAACAAGTGTCAACTCTCGAGCCTTGCCACACTACATTACCGCCAACCCTTGAAGCCTCTGCATGGTCCAAGGCTTCATTTCCCAGGGTTTGAAGCCGTTCGAGGCCGCCCGAGGCTTCATTTCCCAGGGTTTGAAGCCGTTCGAGGCCCATCCGAGGCCTTCCAGAACCTCAAAACCCCTTTAGCTTGCAAGATTACGAGGCCTCAGGGACTTGGGGCTTTATAATACTAATTGAGGAGTCCCCACCAGGCCTCGGGCTGCAACTGACCCTGCTTTCCCCCTTTAGAATTTTAAGCCGCAGCTTGCTCGAAGTTCCCTTCAACTACGCATCTAAGCATCTGCAGCATCTGCTGGCTGCCCAGGAACAAGGTCCCAAGTTTGTCGGCGACGACGTAAACATGACCAAATCGCACAGCACCCTGGTATGTCTTGCCGGAGGCGGTATTTGGTGCCACGTGCGGCCGCAAGATGTTGAGGGCATCCTGTCCAGGTCGCTGGAAGGCAACTGCTAGATGAAGATAGGCGTGTAGATGGACTCGTTCTGGCGACGCACGCTCCATGCCGAGACCCCTGCTGCTGAAACCTTCTCAGCCAGGCGGCCAAGGTAAGAGACAAACCGGCCAAACAAGTTCTCGAGACGCCACCCAAACTCAGCAAACCCACCCAAACCCACCCTTCTAAACATGGTCAAACCCACCCGAACCCAGCCCAAACCTTAAATCCCCTAAACCAACCCCCAAAACCCACAGGCCACATCAGGGCCACGAACGCCACGAGTGGGGCCTCGGAACCCCACGGCGGGAGGCTTTGGAAGGCTTCGTTTCTGTCTCGAAACACCACAAATGACAGTTCAAGAGGCTTTGCACTGTTAGTGAAAACGGCAAGCTGCGCGACTCCAAATGTAGGGCTGAGAAAGTTCAGCAATTCTGGCCTCGCTTGAGTGGGCCTTCCCTGTGCCCTGTGCCTGTTTCTTTCATGTTAATTCCATGCTGATTGCTTCCATAAGAAAGCAGGCTATGGGAGTCTTAATCCTGCAAGATTGTTTTTTCCAAGCTGCATGGACGCTGCCTTCTGGCTTTTTCAATCTTGTGTCTGCGTGATGCCCAAAACTGCTGGAACAAAGGCAGGCGCACGCCCGAGATCCAGCTGGTTGGCCCCGAACCTTTGCGACCCCAAAAATGGGGCCGTTTCGCGGCCCCAGAAACAAGGCTGCGAAAATATAGTCTGAGCATGAATTGGAGGCCTGGAAGCCCGACCCCAAAAATGGCCGCCAAACGGCCCCATTTTTGGGGTCGCGAATTCTTCTACTTTGAGGCACGCCCGCCTGATTGCTACGCGACGAGGCGACTGGCACACAGGCATTGTCCAAGGCAGCTGCACGCTCACCTTAAATGCCACAACCAGCGGAATTGCACTGCGGAGGCCCATGGTGGCGAAGCCAGATTTGCTTTCGTTTCGTGGGCCCAGAAATGGGGTCGTCCGGCAGCATCATTTCTTGTGCTTCATCCTGCTATTATATATCCGCTAGAGATCAGCGTCAGTTTGCAATGTCATCGAAGGTTCTCGAAGCTTTTCTAAGCCAATCGAGATCTTTGAGTTTTATTAGAAGGCATCGCTGCAACAAGATCATCGAGGCTTCTGTCTACGATTGCCAAGATTTATGGAGTCAGCAATAGCCAATAGCTTGCAAGATCATCAAAGCTTCTTGAAGCCTTTTTCCAGATCCACCAAAGTTCTCTGTAGGAAAGAAAGAAGAAAGGCAGCGGTCCGAGGCTTCTGGTGACCCCTTTAATAGTATGAGAAAGATTCGAGTCCCCGAGGCCTTGCCACACTACATTACCGCCAACCCTTGAAGCCTCTGGATGGTCCAAGGCTTCATTTCCCAGGGTTTGAAGCCGTTCGAGGCCGCCCGAGGCTTCATTTCCCAGGGTTTGAAGCCGTTCGAGGCCCATCCGAGGCCTTCGAGAACCTCAAAACCCCTTTAGCTTGCAAGATTACAAGGCCTCAGGGACTTGGGGCTCTATAATACTAATTGAGGAGTCCCCAAGGCCTCGGGCTGCAACTGACCCTGCCCCCTTTAGAATTTTAAGCCGCAGCTGCATCTGCTAATAGCTGGTATGTCTTGCCGGAGGCGGTATTTGGTGCCACGTGCGGCCGCAAGATGTTGAGGGCATCCTGTCCAGGTCGCTTGGAAGGCAACTGCTAGATGAAGATAGGCGTGTAGATGGACTCGTTCTGGCGACGTACGCTCCATGGTGGCCAAGACTCTTGCTGCTGAAACCTTCTCAAGCCAGGTGGCCAAGGTAAGAACCAACCCCCTAAACCTACAGGCCACATCAGGGCCACGAACGCCACGAGTGGGGCCTCGGAACCCCCACGGCAGGAGACTTTGGAAGGCTTCGTTTCTGTCTCGAAACACCATCAATGACGGTTCGAGAGGCACTGTTAGTGAAAACGGCAGCTGCGTGACTCCAAAAGGGCTGAGAAAGTCCAGCAATTCTGGCCTCGCTTGAGTGGGCCTCCCCTGAAGCATAATTACACAGTTCAGACATTCATCAGTCGAGCTTATGGCCAGAGCTCACGAAAAAGACTTCCACCGAACAAACCTGAAAATGCACGATCTGCAAGAGCTCTTGGACTGGACGAGTTCTGTTAAGGCGAAAGGAAGATAACAGAGGCCGGAAATGAAAGAGTGGAGGTGCAGTTGGTTGGCGATGTGATCTGGTTGGTTTGTTGGTGGACCAGTCAAGCTTCTGATCTGGCGAATTTTTCGATCAGTGGTGGGAGATTGTCATCACAACCACTGCGAACTACACCCCTTCTCAGGCCAGTAGCTCGGACTGGAGAGAGGGCACCAAAAAGTTGCAGCATGCACGGCAACTGAAATGAGGTTACTCCATCGAGGAACCCATGCGGCTTCGACGGAAGCGGCAGTGTTCAAGTTAGAAGGCGGAAACAGGTGGCAGCTTCCTCGGTCCAGCGACAGAGCTCTTGGCCGATGAGCACCCTGTTCTCCACCACCTCCCTCGTGCTAGAGTGACAGTGGCCTGAAGTGTTTTGGCTTTCCTGTTGTTGCAATTGATGCGACGATGCCAACGTCTCCATGGTCTTTGTTTTTGTGAGGTACCCCAGCTTCCAAGATCGCTGCCTTTGTTATCGGCTTGTTCCAGGGTTACGCCTTCGTCTGTTTCTTGCCACAATAGTATGTATGTCTTGTACTGCGCCTGATCAGTGGCGTGCTGCTCTCGGTGCTGGAACGATGTTTTCCGGCACATGGCGCACGCCTTTAAGCTGCGTTGTGTGCGCCCTCTGTGCATGGAGGCTCGCTGTGTCGGCACTGGCCGCACAGTTCGCCTTTTCTGCGTCTCTACTGCCGGTTACTCGGTAGTGTGCTCTTTGACGCACACGCACATAAATATTGTCGGTTGTAACGTTTGGCTTGGCCTCCTGCTTGCTTTATCCTGATCAAAGAGGCGGACGCAGCATGTGGAGCGGCAAGTCGAACCACTTGGGTTGCCACGTTCTTAACTGGACGTGACATTGCAATTGCTACTTTCTGTACAACACGCTCTCTAGAGCTGTTCGTTGAAATGAACTTCTCACCACTTCAGAAGCTACACTCTTATAACAGTACAGCTGGAAACAAATGTTGCAAGAAATCACCAATTCCACCGATCCATTCCCACTTCCAATCCACCGACCAGAGTATCGATGCATTCGACCATTCCAATGTACAATGCAAACTCTCTTTCCAATCCGAATTGCAATTCTCTCGTTGATAACTGTGCAGCGATCAAATCAACTCTTGCTCTTCTCCAGATCACAATCTCGCAATTCAAAGTGTTTTGAGTGGTTTGCAAGCTCTTTAGCACGAAGTAACACCAATTTGACGGTCTGGAGGAGGTTTGGTTCAACACTTTTGGAACAAACTTGACTGTGGTGCTGCTTGAAGCTGCCGTGCCGCTGAACAGTGCACAAGAGCCACACGCCGGACTTCCAGGTTTGCAGCTCAAAGCTCCAACACACCCGCCGTGAAGTTTTGGAGCCAGATTCCGCGTTCGCCGCAAAGGCAGGTCGCTGCCGCAACGTTTCGGATGGTATTGCTGGACTGCAAGGCCGGGATGCAGATCGGGAGGGTGAGCGGCGCTTTGCAGGGCTGCCCTTGCGGAAGAACTCCGGAGCATGTGGTTGTGGTTTCGCACCTGGAAGTTCCAGTGGAATGAGAGACCCAGTAGGACGCGTAGCTTCGGCGATGAGACGCTGGTGTGCTGCCTCCCATGGGTAGTGAAAGGCCAAAATCGTCCACATAGCAAATATCCGTGGCCTCTGTAGAGTCCGCGCAAACCGTAGTCGTGAATAGGTCAACAAAGCCGCGTAGCTGTGTCGCTCTGAAGAAGCGCAACAAGAGCTCAAATTGAGCAAGAGCAAAGAAGCTGGAAAGTAAGTCCATTCGTTGATGTAACACTCGCTTCCACCCAAGTCATAGAAACCCTCCAGCCACAAAGAGAAACCAAAAAAACTTACATATCATAGTAAGTGGCATGAAGCACAAAAATTTGTCATGTTAGTTTTCAAACACATTTGGGAAAATGGTTCACAAGTTTGGGATGACAGTTTACAAATCAAGTAAGTTGAGAGCGGCATTTGGATGCGACAGACTGCTTGTATGGGTGCTGCAAAAAATCATGCAAACATGATCGTCGGCAGGGTCACAATCGCATGTGCGTGCTCTTCATGCTAAAATGTTTGCATTCGAAATTGAAATTCCTCTGATGTAAGATTAGTATAGTTTTTGAACGAACCCCTTGAAGCGTTTTCATCTGGCGGAATGGACGTTTCTATGCATTTCTTCGCGGCATGTCAGCGGCGAGTTACAGTCTAAAAAAGCGGCGGAATTGCAAAGCTTTCCAAACTAAGTTTTTGTTTTTTCGCTTTACCCCCTTAATACGTTTGGGGCGCTGTGGGAACGTTCGTTTTTTGTTTGTGATGGTTCCAAAATGAACAGCAAGCTTTCATGATTCCGAATCGTTCTTGCTTTCAAGCCGGATCAGCGGAAATTTCTTCACCCCGGGATTCGGTTCTTTTGCGAATTCTACGTTAGTGGCTCTTTAAGATTGCTGAAAATGAAAAGTTTAATCTTTTTTGAAGAAGGATGGTTCTTTTAGCTCCGACAGATTGGCAATGTTTGATGCGTCGTTGCGGGTTTTAGTATTGTTACTTCAGGATTTCAAGGTTTCAAAACTTTGAAAAGTTTAAAAATCTTCAAGGTCTTGTGAAATGCCGAAGGGGCTTAAAGCATCTTACACGATTTTCAGGACGTCTTTGTAGAGAAGTTTGAAGACGTTTCTGAGTTTCACCATTCTATTAGATAACACCAAGAGTAGCTTTTGGAAGTTTGTACGGGTGTTTTTATGGGTTCGGAAGGATTATTTCAATCCCAATACAGGGATACGCGCACGGGTGAAGCTACAGGTCGCTACGTCCTCCAGGAAAAGGGCTTGTTTGCAAGCTCAAGCTCGCGAGATCGAGATCATTTTTTGCTTCTGGAACCAGGGAGTTTGACGCCCGAACAGATCGCAAAGAGAAAATACCGAATCGGTTATCTGTCGAAGGCAAGACGTGACATTGCCGTTTCTCTTGAAGTAACACCTTGTGGACGGTTGGATGGCTGAGGATAGGTACATGGGTTACAGCACTTATAGCCCTTTCAGGCCAGACTTGCATTCTCCCAAGCTGTCATACTCCCATGTTTGGCAGAACACAGCTCGTTCGGGAAGCCTGGACAGGCATTGCCTGGAAGGCATGGCACTTTTGTTTGGAACGGAAACTATTGCTCCATGATGTTCTTCCCTTGTTGTTTTCAGGCTCAAGTGTGCAAATTTGGAAACCCTTCAGCTTTAGACTTAGCCTAAACCCTGAACCTTAAACCTTAAACCCTAATCGCATTCATTGGTGAGTTCGCGCAACGTGACTAACCCGAAGTCGGAATCGAATCCCTCAAACGGAGCTTTTTTCGCTTGGCCCAGTGCGCATCACCGTGCAATGCGCGAGTGGTCCGGTCTACAATCAGGCGGCTGTAACTAATGTTCATTGCTACTGATATTACTGTTACTATAATTGTTATTGTCATTCTTCCTATTGGATCATTCCCATTATGAGTAGCTTTAACCTTCTTATTAGGATTATTACTGTAGTCTTTTGTTCGATGTGGGTGCTTGTCGCAAGTCTTCAGTAGCTGGCAGCTTCAGAAGACTTTGCTGCATGTTCAGACTTTGAGGAGATAGCTGGATTGAACCCTAAACCCCTAAACCCTATCAAGCTTGTTGGACTTCAGGGTTCATGTTTGGAGGTTCCTCCTCAATCTTCACTTAAAGTTCAGAGTATTCAGCATCAGAGCCCCAACCCCTGTTGCTACGGGGCTTTGTGTTGTTCCCTCAAGATTCTATGTTGGGATAGTGCAAAGGCTCTCAGGCAAATCCAGGTTTTTGGGCCCGCTTGACAAATGAACCTCGGAGATCCCAATACCCTTCGTTGAGGAGTATACGTTTAGATCAGAACGTTACACATTACCGTTTGTATTTTTCGGTGTAGTCTTCAAATGACATATATACAGGATATTAGGCTCCCTGGAAACCCTGATCCCAGTTGCCTGGCTTTTGCCCTCGCTTCTGCTGCTATCGATCCTGCCACGAGGCCTCAGAGCGAGTTTGGGGCGGAAAATTCGGATTTCGTGTGTCGAGTGAGTTTAGGAGACCTACTTCAGAGTCTTGGGCATGCGCTGCTGAACCGCCAAGTTCGGAACGGACGAGTTCCAACCAGGAATGCGTGGTCTTGGGGGCGTAGGGTTAGGGTTTAGGGTATAGAGTATATCCATCATCCACTCTATGCCGGCAGTGTCGGACAAGCGCGGTGGTCTCTTCAAGTGAGGCCAGAAGCCATGCGAACACCAGGCAACACGTTGGCAGTGGCGAAGGAGACGGTGCTTCGGTACAAGACCCTAAACCCTCTTCACCTGCGAGCAGAAGCATCCTTCTGAGCGGCGCCCACATGGAGCACAGGAGACGAGGTCATCGTCGGAAGTGTGGGAAATCTGGAAACTGCTGGCATTTTGTTGGCAAGATGACAACCCCTTATGGAGGGTTTAGGGTGTGGGGTTCAGCAGTTTGGGGTCTTTTGGTATGGAGCTCTCGTGGGAGGACTCGAGGTTCAGCAAGGTCTGAATACATAGGAATGAGTTCTACCGTACTATACCATACATCACACCATGCGATACGATACGAAACGATAAGACACTACATGATACTATGCCAGGCTATGCTATACTACGCTGCGCTTTATTAACCGTCCCATGCCATGCCATTGTATACTGCACTATGTTGCATTTAACTATATAAGACTATACCCCAAGCAGCCGGCTCCACTTGGAACTGTGGATGCGGCAGTTGCGAACCACAGAGCGCCGGTCGCACAAGAACAAAAAGTTACCAAACAAACAGTTGTTTTTGTGGCTGCTGTGACTCGGCCCACTCTAAAGCTCTCTAAAGCTCCCTAAACCCTAAAGCCCAAGGCCCAAAGCAAAAGAGAGAACAGTCGCTCAGCTGCTCGGAGCAGGAGGCGACCGACAGCAGGGAACGGCCGTCGCCGAAGCAATGCTAGGATGGTGGAAGCTCCCCTAAACCCTAAACCCCGAGGCCACTGTTCCCGTAGCGTCATACAGCGAGCAGCCCGTGCTTGCTTCGGGGGTACCAGGATTCGTTGCTTGTCCAGAGCTGCCAAAAGGACGGCTTGCGAGAGCCCCGAGAAAATAGCCCCGTGAAGGTTCGAATAGGTTGTTTGGTTGCAAAGCTTCTAAATCCGTAAACGCCTGGACCCTAAACCCTACACCCTTGACCCCTAAACCCCTGAACCTCTAACCCCCCTGAATCAGCTCTACACCCTCAGATTCGTTTCTATGGAAGCTCTTAGGTTCATGGTTCAGTTGGGGTTTAGGTCCGCGATCTGGGTTGTGGGGTTTGGGGTTTATGGTTTAGGTGCTTAGGTTTTTTGGGGCGTAGGCCCAAAACCCCAAAACCCTAAACCCCTGGAGTTTGAATGCCAAGTCTGAAAGATGCTCCTGTGATGCCGTCAGTCTCAGAAAATCGTAGTCTAGGGACCTTCACCCACGACTAGGAATGCGGAGTTCACTGGGAGTTCCATAACTAGGGTTTAGGATGGTTTAGGGTTTAGGCTCACTGGTTCTTTAACAAAAGGTGCCTGAACAAGCCTTTTCCTTCAACTAGCCTGGTGTGGTGTTTAGCAGTTCAGCGTCAGTGTGTGTTTTGGGCCTCGGTCTTGTGATTTTCTCTCAGGTTTAGGGCTAGGGGTTCAGGTTCTTGGGTTTAAGGGTTTACAAATGGTTCAGGTCCTGGGGAAGTTGTATTTTTTGTTTTTTTGGAAGTTGGTTTAGGATTCAAGCTCCAGGACAGTTTGATTTTTTGTGGGGCTAGGGGGCTTGAGCAGCTTTCTGGGGTTTAGGGTTTAGGGCGGTATGTTTTTGTTCGGAGCGTGCTGCACCCAAGGAGTTGCAGGCATGTTGCATGCTAAAGGACCAACCCCAAGTTTCATGATCCCGAGAGCGCGCATGTCAGGAAGATGTGGTTCCTTCACAACGGTTGGATCGTTCCGTGGCTTCACAGATTCATTCCGGTTCGAGGCTGGGTTCGTCGAGATTTGGCAGAGAGTGGGGGCGGATGATGCAAAGAAAGACGGCCTTGTGACGACGGCCGTGATTCGTCGTCGTCGTCGTTACCGCAGCCGCCGCCGATTTGGCTGCACATTCGAGCCACCCTCGCTCGTTGTCACATGAGCGATCTACTTTGGTGGTTGTCGACACATGGGCGATCGTATTCGCCGTACTTTGTGGTGTCGGTGTCGTCGTCGTGATAGTGGTGGTGGTGGTGGTGGTGGTCATTGACGTCGTAATCCATGGTGACAGTGCTACTTCGCAGAACAGCTCTCAGGGCTATGCATGTTTCAGACCGTCCGAGAGAAACCTTCAGCGTTAGGTTTCGGCAAGCCCTGCCTTGCATTGATTCTCTTTTCGCTCTGGGACGGTGACAGAGATTTCGGTTTCGGTTGCAGGGTTTTAGCTGAAGCCTCGAATGGGGCCAGTGTGTTTCGGAGTGGTCACTGCTGTGAGTCCTTTGGGGCTGAGGTTTAAACTGGCACCTGTGAGGTCGCCATAAACCCGAAACTAAAGGCCAAGACTCCAAACGCAAGTCCCAGACACTACTTGGAGGACCATGGGACTTAGTAAGTAAGGTTATAAAAAGTACAATTCTTGGAGATAGAAGTAAGCATAACTTCAGTTATTTTATGTATGACCTGAGTTTATTGCGTCCCATGACATGATCCTCCAAGGAAACCGTCCACCCTCAGCTCTGATTCCCAAGCCCTCGCGCCGCACCACCTGCAAAGCCTGAACCTGCTGAACCCAACAATTTGTTCAGGACGGGTTTAGGGTTTAGGGTTGAGGGTGGGACGCAAGCGCGGATCAAGGACGACCCCATCCCCTATGGAATCTTCAATTGGGCTGCTAACAGATCTATCAACAGCTGAGGGCGTGCCACGTTACCGACTCTGGTTCCTGTGTGCAGAGCCAGAACTATCCGATCCTGGGCTTGTGTTCGCCGGTCTCTTCTTTTCAAGTTTTGTGTGATTTGTTTACCTTGAAACCGTCTTGGTAGTTGTAACGTTAAACGAGGGCTTTACAGGTTTTAGTTTCTATCCGTGGGAGTCTGTCATAGCTTTGTCAAGGGCGTTTTGGCCGATATGTAGGGCATTCTCAATTTTTGCGGAAGGGCGTTACATGGTTTTGACAAGGGTAGCAGAGGTTTTGTTCAAGGGTTTGGAGAATCTGGTTGTGTGTTTTGATGAAGGTGGGAAGGACTTTGACAGCTATCGTCATATGGATCTGCAGTGAATTGTGTAACATGTTTTCCCAATGTGGTAGCTCAAAAGAAGTTCCTTGACAAGAAGCAAGGAACCTATACACGCAGGATGACTCCAGCCACACTCAAGGACGCTTGGTCTGTCATTCTTCGAGTTATCTGCGTATCCGGGACCTTGGTCGGAGGTTCTGTGAGATTATCCTAAACCCAAAACGCTAATTATGCTCAACCCTTGCCACCAAAACTTGAGACTCGGACTTGTTTTCGTGATGGGCTGGTGAGTTGGCCGCGAGGGCAGGTCCAACCAGCTCGACGCTCCCAGAGCAAACCTGACATCCGCAGGTTTAGGGTTTAAGGTTAGGTTTTAGGGTTTCCGAAGAGCAAAATCTGACGAGGTAAGGTTTCGGATTTCGGGCAAAGGGGTGTGAACCCCTCACCTTCATCCCGAGGCCTGAAAGAGTCCAAGCCCCAAGCACATCGGAAGACCTTACCAGTATGTACCGGACATGAGACCAAGGGTCCAGCCTTCAGGATTTAGGGGTTCTCGATGTTTGCTTGAAGGTTCATGGGTAGTTATAAGTCGGGTTATAGGTCCACAGATTTGTTTTATATAGCTACTTCTAACTATAGTTATCCTACTTATAACCCAACTTATAGCAATAAACTTGCAAGTAGGGTGTCGGGTTTACCTGTCATGGTCATGAGCTGCGGGACATCGCGGTTCAGGTAGCAGGAGCCTGGGGGTAAGATGAGCCCGGCCTACTTCAAGACCTCGGTTTAGGGTTTAGGGGCTAAGAGAAACAAGTCTGAAAAAGAAGTCTTAATCTGAAGCAGCTTCAACCCACCATGAAAAACCAACCATTAGCCTGACCATCAAAGCCCCGCATGCAGACTGCACTCTCAACCCGGGCACGGGCAACGCGCAGGCGGCGCCGCGAAAGTTGAGGGTTCCGGATTTAAGGGAAACCAAGATTTAGGAAGCATCCTAAACCCTGAACCCATTAAACTATCTTTGTGCACCCTTGAACCCCCTAAACCAATCCCAGCCTCAGTCCAGAACCATGCAACAGCCCCGGCCCGCGCCCAGCCCCAGCCGCCAGCCCCAAGCCCCAGCCCCCAAACCCCCAAGCCCCACCCAGCCCCCAAGTCCCACCCCCCGAGCCCCCAACATCCAGCCCAGCCCAACCCAAATCCCTAAACCCTAAACCCTACACCCTAAACAGGTGCCACAGCTAGTTGCAGCAAGCTGCAGCCTGTACTGTGGCTTTGACCTCTCTCGTGACCCTAAACAGGTTGCAAAAACATCACTTTGGCTCGTAGCTTTCGGTCAAAATTTTCGCTCAACTCTCGTCGGCAGCCAAACCCCTTGGCTATGTCTATGAGCCCTAAACCCTACTTGCCAAGAGGTTCCCGGGTTCCGTTAGCCCGCCAAAATCAGCAGTAAACTGAAACCCTAAACCCTGGGTATCCTGTGTATTCCTTTCTACCAAGCCTAAGCTCGAAACCGGAGCACCTGAACCCTGAGCCAGAATCCAAAACCACGCATGCATCCGAAACTTCAAAGAGTTTGTGCATACCTAATGTGTCCCTAGTTCGAAGAGAGTGTGGGTCCGGAGCTGTGTTCTGCTGCCGTGAGGTCGAAATAGGGTATGGAATGTCGTGTTTCAGTGCTGGGAATCTCCTTTCGGGGTCCTACCGTTTCTGCAGGCAGATGCATTGGCCCCGTTCGTTGCAAAGCCCACATATGAGGGGAGCCCAGAGGTGTGATTTTTTTGTCCAGACCCTAAGCTCTAAACCACCGAACTAGTCCAAACCAATCAAATCCTATGCTCTCCCATAAGTCTTTGTAAACCCGCAAGCCTCCGCCCAAACAAAACCCTAAACCCAAAGTTTCCACCCTAAACCCTGAACCCTAAACCCCAAATTTCAATCCTAAGACCTCAACCATAACGTCCACACTCGCAAGGCGCTCCACGTGGTGGCTTTCACTACAGAATCGGGGTTTGACTCGCTTAGAGCCTCGCCGCCAATGGAAGCCGGTTCTGCTTTTGTCTTCGAGTGCTTTGGAGTCTCGGGTTTGAGGTATACCTATGGGGGCCTTAATGCTTACAATAGGGTTTTGGGTATATTTACTATAGCTATGATAAGGACCCCCCGCTAAACCTTACTTTAATTCTTAAGGCCTTCACCTTATTTTGAGGTTGATGGGTAGTTGTAAGTGGGCTATACGTAGGATAACTATGACTTTAACTTTAATCCACATGAGGGACGTATAACCCCACTTATAACTACCGTAATGACCTAGAAAGCCTAAACCCCATAGCGACGACGACGACGACTACCACTACTACCACTACCACCACTACTACCACTACTACTACTACTACTACTACTACTACTACTACTACTACTGCTACTATTTCTTCTTCTACTACTACTACTACTACTACTACTACTATTTCTACTACTATTTCTACTACTATTGCTACTACTATTGCTACTACTATTGCTACTACTATTGCTACTACTATTGCTACTACTACTACTACTACTACTACTACTACTACTACTACCACTCCTGCTGCTGCTGCTACTGCTACTGCTACTGCTACTACTACTACTACTACTACTACTACTACTACTACTACTACTACGACTACCACCACTACGGCGACGAGTGCAAGTACTAGTACCAGTACTCTACTACGGCGACGACTACTGTTACCGCTATAACGAGTAATGGAGGCATCAATGGACAAGCGTACAGTGGCCCTTCGAGTATCACCGTCGCGCCGCCGGACGGTGCCTGAAATGAAGCATTGTCTTTGGCTTTAGCTGCGGGAGTTTGGGTTTAGATACGGTCCTGGGCTTTAGAACCTTTAAAGTCTTGAAGCTTTGGCCCCGAAGCCCTAAACCGTAAACTCTCTCCCCTAAACCTCTTAAAGCCCAAGCCCCCCAAAACAAATTCTGAACCGTTTCGTGGTGTTGGAGGTTTCGGGGCGGGTCTTCATGATCCATGCAACGTACGCTCCTGACGAACAAAACCGAGTGTTTGTCACAAGGATTAGGGTCTACCGTCTAGGGTTTAACGTTTAGGGTTATATGGGTGGTTGTCAAAAGTAGGGTCCCTTTTTGGGTCCCTATTATAGTAACTTATAGTACGGCACATAATAGTTAGGGTACCCAAAAAGGGACACGCAGAGGTTCGGGGTATTGCAAAGTGTTTAACGAAGATTGAGCTCGGGATCCGATTTTGATGATACTATGGCCGGAGCCCACCATGAAGACATTGTTTTTGAGGTCAAGAGAGAGACAGAGAGAAAGAGAGAGAGAGAGAGAGAGTGACAGAGCGAGTGAGTGATAGACGGTGGGAGATACAGAGATAGAGGCTGAGAGTGAGCTTGACAAGCAAACGGTGCCATTGACGATTCGCGACCTAGGCAACAGTTGCATGTTCATACTGCTAATGTTATTGTGCCAAGGTATCATTCCCAGTGGCGATATGCCATGGATAACCGTGCCTGGGACTAGCAATACGGACTGGCAAGTGCAAGACTTCAAAGGTGTGCGCTCCAGTAATTCGTTTAGGCTTCGAGGCTTAGGAATCGGCTTAGTGCTGAGAGTTTGTGTTCGGGCGGGTTTTAGGGAACAGATAGACTATTGGAGAGCCAAACAACTTGTTCCATTTCTTGCAAATCCCTTCCTTGTCTCCTCTACATGCCAGCCTTTCTTCGTTTGTCTTCCTGCCCTAGTTGGATTCTTTCTGCTCCTTATTTACAGCTGTGGAACACAGTACGAACAGGCTTTCACTTCCTCCGCCATTGACCCACCTTTGAGAAAGCTGGGTTTCTGCACACCGGCCGCGTAGCCAGTGAGTCCCTAAACCCTAAACCCTAAACCCTAAACCCTAAACCCTAAACCCTTTACGAACTGAAAGTTTCACAGTCTCCGGGTCCCCAGGCCCGAAAAACCTCCCTAAACCGCCAAACTGAAATATCCCAAAACTAAGCCCCAAAACCTTCAGCAACCCTAAACCCCAAGGAATAAACCCTAAACCCTAAACCTGTTGTGAAGGAAAGCAGGCTGTGAGTGTGCGAGACGTTGCAGTGGAAGTGCTCTGTGTACACAGATGTCAGAGTACTAATGCGATCGTGACTGTGGCTCAAGTGAAAAAGTCGTTTGCAAGGGCGACATACAATTCGATAGGGTTAGCTGAAGCAATGGAGGCTCCAGGCCCTGATGATCAAGAGCCACCCGATAGAGGGCCATTTGAAGGACTCCCTGCTGTATATCAGCAGGTGATGAGCCCAAGTAGTGGGACTGCGCAGGTGACGAGAGTACGTCAGGGAGAAGAACAACGACCGAACGGTGTAAGCCGAGAGGTTCGAGAAGTCTCTGCGACAGAACCGGATTACGGTCGGGTTTTGACCGGCGCGGCGAGTGCAGCCGGACACGGAACGACGAATGCGATTGATACGCCAGACGCTACTGGAAGCCTTCTCGCGGAAGCGAATGTGGAACGAGGAGCCGGTGGTGTTGGGCAGTCCGATGTGCAGCATGGGAGAAGGATGGCGAGATCGGGTACCGGGATGTTGAGGTCACCTGCAGCAGGAGGTCGTGAGAGAACAGAGGCACCATTGTTTCCTCATGCGGTGCGACAAGATACGACGCCTGCAGATGGATGGGACGGTGGATTTATGTGGCCTTCGCCGCTACCATCGCCTACCAGATCGGTGAATGGAGATGATGTGGGAACCTCGAATCCTGGAAGTGTGTTTGTGCAACAAGGAGCAACAGCGATGAAGTGGCTTACAAGGCTGGGTGAGTTTGTTCAAAGAAGGGTCTCGCAGCAGACCAGATCTGGAGAGCAGACGACGTTGGTTCAGGAGACATTGTGGTCCCCTGGCGGAAACACTCAGCAAGAGCGAGAGCCGCTCTTTGATCGCTCTCAGTCTCGGCGTCTTCATGAAATGGCGCTGGCAGCTCCGCAGCTCTATGGGGCTGTGCAGAGGTCGGGAGGCGGGTCAGACTCGTCGAGGTCCTTTACAAAGGAGCAGCTGGAGAGTGAAGTTAAGAGGCAGATAGATCAAGCGATGAGTGAGCAGCGAGCTGTCAATGAGGAAAATCAGCGCTTGAGGCTTGAAGTGGAGCGGCTGAAAGCAGAGGCAGAGAACACCTCGGCTTCTATGAGGGCAGCTGAGCAGCGATCAGACAATCCCCCTGCGGCTCGTGATCTTCTTGTTCAGCGGCAGGCGGAACAGATTGCGGAGCGGCTCGAAGGTAATCTTGCAGGACTTCCTGGACATGGTCGCGAGCATGGGGGTGGTATATTAGATGCGCTGGGTTCTGATCCTAGGGGCAATCCTGTTGGACTTTGGGAACGTGATGGAGGGCAGAGTAGTGATCGGGCTCTGGGCTTTCATGGAGTATCTCGAGGCAATCCACCAGGACTCCAAGGACGTGAGCAGCAGCAGCGGCTTGAAGCTGGTCAAGTACCCCAAGGTGCTGCGGTACCTGGAGGCAATTCTGGAGGACTTTCGGGGCGTGACGATCGCTGGAGTGGTCAGACTTCAGGGGGTCGCGGAGCGCTCGGGGGTAATCTTTCAGGACTTCCGGGACATGGTCGTGAGCATGGGGGGCCAGTTCGAGCTAGAAGTCAGAGTCCACAGAGAACCAGTTTTCTTGGGCTTGCCGGGAAGTTTGGAAGTTCGGAAGGACATGCAGGACGGGATATGCCGACTATGCCTACGACCCTTGGAAGCGGACCCAGTGGAAGCGATTTAGGTAGAGATCGTGATGTCGCCGGAGGTAATCTTGCAGGACTTCCGGGACACGGTCGTGAGCATGGGGATGCTGGTTTTAGCAATTTGCCGGGCATCTACAGTGGTCCTTTTGAGGTTAAGCCGGGCATCTACAGTGGTCCTCCGCCCGGTCTTGATGAAGGAGCAGCAGGCGGACAGGGTACTTCGGCGAGTCCTTTGGATGCCCTGGTTCAGGGTATGACCCAACTTCAGGCTGCGATGGCTATGCAGCTGCAAACCACTGCAGCAAAGCCTGAGGCAATCAGGCCCGGGACGAGTGCGGCTGAGTTGCCTAAGTTGAGTGAGGCTGACGAGATGGCGGCGATCAACGTGGGAGACTGGCTTCATGGACTCAGCGGGCCCATGGGCGATCTCACGGATGGGAGCGCAGTGTGGTGGTCCCAGGTCTTGGCGTCGCTCGAGGCTTACTACCGGGACTATGTGAGCGCGTCGGCGGTCAAGAAGTTGCAGTTGAAGGCTGATGACTATGCGGGGGCCATGTTGCGAGAAGCTAAGTGGCTTCGTGTGGACAAGCGGGCCGCGTCGATGTTGCTCCAGGCGGTCCCGGAGAATATCCGGGTGGAGATCTTAGCAAACCGGCACCAGACCACCTTGGCGATGCTTGCGCGGATCCTGACGATCTACAGACCGGGGTCATCGGTGGAGAGGCAGCAGGTGTTGAAGGCACTGGAGTCACCGGGTGCTGCAAACACTCCAATGGAGCTGGTGGAAGGGCTGAGGCGATGGGCAAGGTGGCTAAAAAGGGCCCAGGACTTGGGTCTTCAGGTGCCGGATCCCTCCATTCTTCTTCGAGGGCTGGATCAAGCAGCGGGGTCGCAACTCGCTAAGAATGGCGAAGCGTCCTTTCGGGCGAATATGTTGCGCTATAGCTTGGAACTGGACTCGGCTCCGTCTTTGGCTTCAGTGATTAAGTTTCAGACACACCTCCTTGGCGAGTTTGAGCAGTTGGCTTACCGTGGCAGGACAACAACGAGACCTACTACATCCACGAATCCTACGCTGAAGGCTATGGGAGCAAGTGGGGCAGAGAGCAGTGGAGCGGGCTCTCCCAAGGGGCCTATATCGCCAACCACTTCGACGGCGGCGGTGAAGCCATGCAAGTTCTTTGTTTCCGAGGCTGGGTGTCAGCGGGCTTCATGCAAGTTCGGCCACGACTGGTCGAGTATTCCTCGAGAAGAAAGACATGAGAGATGCAAGAACTGCGGCGCTAAGGGCCACATGAAAAGGAACTGCCCGGTTCGAGCTAACCCACATGAGTCCCAAAGACGAGAAGATGGGAAGGGAGCTGCACCACCGCGACTACGTCCAGTTGGAAAAGGAAACGAAGGAAAGAGGGATGATGGAACGGCTCCCACGGCACCTACAGCTACTTCATCAGGAACCACTGGAGCAGCTTCGTCTACGGGACCAGCGTCAATGGGAGCCTCGACGGATTCTACTACCAGTACGACCGGTCCCGGGGGGAGCGAAGGAACTCAAGGACCCAGGGATGTAGATGATTTCTTGCGCAATGCCACCCAGATTCTGAAGCTTATGACGGAGCAGCAGTCTGTGCCCCGACAAGGTCCGTCTATGAAGATGCTGAAGAAAGCGATCAAGGACTATGAGGGGAAGATGGCTTTGGTGGATTCTGGGGCAACGCACCCGTTGAGGGCGGCATCAACGGAGGAATGGGGTTGTGCCGCTGAAGTAGATGTGGTGGTGGCCGGAGATGGTGTTAAGCGAATGCGGCAGAATGATACCGGCACGTTGCTTTTGGAACCAGCGGCTACCCGAGCGCAAACAATCCTACCTGTGGGAAGTTTAGTGGCGGTGTTAGGCTATGAGCTGATTTGGACTAAGAAGAAGTGCGTGCTGAAGGGTCCGGACGGCGAGGAGCTGGCATTGAAGGTGACCTCGGGATGTCCAGAAGTGAGCGAGGCTACGGCGCTGGAGCTCATTGCGAAGATCGAACAGGAGAAGTTGGCGACGCTGGCCCGGAACACCGAGGAAACCAAGCAGGCAATGGTTCGAGCACGAGAAGTTCAAATGGAGCCGTGTTGGGAGAAAAGCATGAAGGAGTACCTGTCCAATGGGTGCTTCGAGGATGGTTTCAGGGCACTGGCGTCGGCACCATGGGCTACTACTGAGATTCGAGAGGACCTGGCGCGCATCTTGACCGACCTTCCCAAGGACGACAAGGACGCTTGGCAGTTGATGCAAGACCTGGGGTTCAACAGAAGAATGCGAAAGCGTTTGATGAGCAAGGACTGGGCCGTGAAGCTGTGCAGTGGGCGGCGAACTTCGGTGGATAAGGTGTTCAAGGCTGTCGAGAGCAACGGTACGGTCGTGTTGGATGTGGATGTTCAACGGATGCCTCTGCTCGACTTGCTGAAGGTGGGTCCGGGAGTGATGAGGTTGCTTCTTTGGGGCGCGGCTACGGGAAGAGTGGCCAGTATCCTTTGTGGTCTTCCGAGGCACAACGCTTTGGAGCATACGTTGCGAGCTGTCGTGTTGAATGAGGTGGCGGTAGCAGGACGAGAAGCGATGTGTGCGGATGTGGACGTTCCATGTGATGGCGTAGCTTTTTCCTTGTGGTCGTCGTCTGAGGCAGAGCAGGATGAGTCGTCGTTGGCATGGGCGTTCAAGTGGTTTCGGAGATGGATTGCGGAAAGGCCCATAGACTTGCATCACTTCGAGCAGGGCGGCTTGGGACATCCCTATCGTCGACCTACAACGATGGCAACGAATTTGGATGTTGCGGAGCTCAAGGATGTTCGGGATTCACGGTGTGAGGAAGATGACAAGGGCTCGTGGGCTGCATGGGCTCCTATGATGGTGCGAGTCTTGGTTCAGGGGCTCAAACGGTGGAAGCGACGGCCTGGATGGTACCCCAGGTTGGTCAAAGCCCTCAAGGCGGTGGACAGGCGAGCCTGGGAGAAACACATTGCCAACGACCACGTTCCTTATAGAGCAGATTGCTTGCAGTGTATTCACAATGCAACGGGCCGACCGCACCGGAAATGCTTGCATCGGGACTGCTACGTGATGAGTGCAGACACGCTGGGCCCTGTCCGGGTCCAAGGAGTGAAGGGTGAACGATACGCTGTGGTGTTCACCTACCAGTTCCCTAAGCAGCGAATGGTTCCTGAGGACCAGCCTATTCCTGAAGGAGATCTTGGTGGATGGGGCCTGGATGTGGAGGAAGGTGGCAAGGGAACCGAGCCCGAGACTCTTGATGACTGCGACTACTCCTTTGATGAGGGACCTGATGTTGAGCTTTCTCCAGGCGAACTTGAGGAGTTGAGAAAGGTGCAGATGGAGAAACCCGGGGTGTTCTTGACGGAGCCGCGGGACGATGAGTTGCTGGCAGCAAGGGCGGCCAAGAAGAAGGAGGTGTCGGATGATTGGTGGGAGTTCAGAGAGTCCACGGGGGTGTTAATACGTCATCACCTCACCCCTCGCAAGGCGCTATTCCGACCTACTTCGTGGAATGGGTGCCCGGTTCCTCCGGCTAAGTTGGACTTCACGCGGGTGACCGAGGTGAAGTATGTGGGCGGTGGCGTTGACACCGAGACTTCGGATTGGCATGGACCGCAATCGGGCTCCAGGGCACTGGAGCGATCATGGACGGGAAGAACTACTTTCCGGATCTCAGCCGCGGAGGTTCCTGAAGATGAGGCGGTGCTTGACAAGGACGAGGTGGATTGGGAAAAGTTGATTGGTGATCTCACGAAGCCGGTGGAGATGGACACGATCTACATGGTCTACCCAGTTCGGGCAAGGCGTGGAGGTGATGTAATGCTGGCGGTGCAGGAGGCGGTCCTACGACTTAAGCTGATGGGTCTTCCTGTGGCGCGACTTCACTCAGATCGGGGCTCAGAGTTTGCTTCGAAGGGGCTCCGGAAATGGCTATTGGATCACGACATCTACCACACCCGCTCGGAGGCTCTAGTTCCCCAGACCAATGGTGCAGCAGAACGAGGAGTTCGTTGTTCAAGACAATGGCCAAGGTTCTCATGGCGGAGGCGAAGGTGGGCTTGAAGTATTGGACCCTGGCAATGCAACACGCAGCGAATCGCAGGATCTACGAGCGACTTGGAGTCACCAAGCCAAAGTTACTGCCATTCGGGTCAAAAGTGATGATCAGGAGGAAGGTGTTCGGGAAGAACAAGAAGTACGACCTCACTGATAGATGGGAGGAGGGGACCTATCTGGGCCTTTCGGACACCATCAAGGGAGGCGCCATTGTTCTGCGAGCGAGTGGAGTGCTGACCGAGACGTTGAACCTGAAGTTTGATGTGATTGATCCTCACGCTTTGTTAGCGGAGCGAGAGGAGGACACTGGAACCGGAGTGGGAAGCATTCCAGCTGCAGAGGTCCCAGTGGTGGATCTTCCTGAACCAGACCATAGGTTGAAAGAGAAACAACCACCTCCTCGACTACGAGCTCTAAGGTTGGGCGGCGATGGTGCACCATCCGGGTGGACTATGAGGTCGCTTATTCAGCAGCAAGAAGAAAGGGCGCGCTACTACTACAACATGGGCCAGTTTGATGGAGAGACGTGTGCCAAGGTTCTTCAAGATGTCCATGTGGGACGCAAGTCCAGAAGGAGAACGAGAGGGGCAGAAACTTCGGCTTTGGTGTTGGGCGGCTACGTTCATGGTGGTATGCGGGGTTCTATGTCGATCACATATCGACGGCCGTGGTTGACCAAGTACCTCAACATGGTGCTGAGGCAGAAGACAATCGAAACTACGAACCGTGAGCCTAAGTGGGCTACTTTGGGAGTGTTTAAGGCGGCAGAGATACCTCCACATCGTGACCTACGAAATCAACCTGGTATGCCTAACTTTGTCATGGAGGTGGGTGCTGCGAATCCGGATGGTTTGTGGTTGTCCGATGCTCATGAAGTTGTTGAGGGTGATGGAACAGCTGGAGGTGATCTGCAACGAGAGCTTCCTGACGGTTCTTGTGCTGAAGGACGACTTGTGGATATCAAGAACAAGGTTGCTGTGTTTGACCCTAAGAAGTTCCACTCCTATGTGAAGGGCGAGGACGAGGGCCGGTGGATCATAGCGGGATTTACACCACTTGGGGTGGAAAATATTCCGTCAAGGGCGACGGCCTTCCTGAATCGTTGCGGGTTTCCTCTACAAGGTACTGGGGCTGAAGTCTATGATGTTGAAGATGTGTCGTGGAGCGAGTACAGCGAGGACAGTGAATTGACCTCAGACCAGTCTTCCGGTGAGGAGGAGATTGAGCAGCAGGCCCGTGTTCTTCGATGTGAACTACAGGAGGAGTCTACGCCAGACCAGGAGGAGGATCTTGAATCACCGTATGTGCAAAGGTTGCAGAAGGCGTTCGAGAAGTGCGCTAAGGAGCTTGAGGACTTACAGATCAAGACGCTGCGCAAGGTGTTGAAGGTGTCCCCGGGTGAGGCTAAGGACGTGGAGGTAGAAGAACTACTACGGGTTCTATCAGGCCCCTTGGAGGTTGTGCACAATGTCAGTTTGCCGGAAGTCAAGAAGTATATCCACCTTTGGAAAGAGGCTATTCTGAAGGAAGTTAGTGCACTAGTGGATTCCGGAACAGTGAAGCGGTTGTCCCCAGAGCAAACACGTGAGCTGAAGAAGGCCGGCCTAGTGGTGTTGCCAGGCAAAGCAGTTTTCACTGTTAAACCTCCTACGGATGCTCAGAGTTCTACGAGGTTTCGCCGGAAATGCAGGGTGGTGGTCTGCGGAAACTTCCTACCGTCGCAAGGTCAGAATGTTTACGCCTCGGGCACATCGGCGGACACGCTGCGTATTGCAGTGGCACTGGCTGTTAAGATGGGCTGGTGTTTGGGAAGCACCGATGTGGCAAATGCTTTCACGCTGGCACCTATGCCTGAGGAGTTGCTGTATGCGCTGACTCCGCCTACGATAGTGGTTCTGGCGGGAGCGGCCCAGCCGGGGGAGACCTGGCAGATATCCAGGGTGCTCTACGGGTTGCGGGAAGCGCCGAGACTTTGGGGTGACTTCAGGAACGGCAGGCTCAGCGAAGCACGTATCTCGGTTGGCGAGCGCATTGTGGTTTTGACCCCTACGACTACTGACGAGAACCTTTGGAAGGTCACCTACTTGGGCGAGGATAAGGTTTTAGGCCTGGTCCTGGTGTACGTGGACGATATCCTTATGATGAGTACGAGGGACATTGTCAAGGGCATCTATGCTTGGTTGGTTGCTGATTGGAAGTGTTCAGAGTTGGAGTGGGTTGAAGATGGCTCGTTGAGGTTTCTGGGTATTGAGCTGAGGGTTTGTGGAGACGGTATACACCTATCTCAAACCGGATATGTACGGGATCTCCTTCGACAGCATGGAGTTTCGGAAGAACCTGGAGGGGGTTTAACGGTGCCGTGCTCACGCGAATGGCTTCAGGACCCAGATAGTGACGAAGAGATCGAAGCGGCTGAAGAAGCCAATGTGAAGTTGGCTCAGAAGGCAACTGGGGAAGCCTTGTGGTTCTCAACGAGGAGTCGGCCGGAGCTTGCACATGCTGTGGGATGTATGGCCTCGTGTGCACTAAAGAGACCCCTGAAAACCCTGGAGATCAGCAAGCGCGTCATGAAGTACCTGGCCAGGACAGCAGAGTACGGTATTTGGTACCGTGTTGTTGAAGATGATCCGATGATGGTAGTGTACTCTGATGCCAGTTATGCACCTGGTGGAGGCCGGTCCTACGGTTCAACGATGGCGCAAATTGCGGGCATGCCGGTCGCGTGGAGGGCGTCAAAGCAGCCGATAATTACACTGTCGGTAGCCGAGGCGGAGTTGTATGAAGGGTGCTCTGCTGTGCAGCTTGGACTTGGAGTATGTGCACTACTGACTGAGCTGTCCTGGGATCCAGTGATGCATTTGCGGATAGACAATGCAGCGGCCCAAGGACTGGCGAGTGAGTCGCCAGGCACATGGAAGACCCGTCACCTACGTATACGGGCGAGGTTTCTACGACAAGAAGTTGCGGCTCAGCGGTTGGTGATATCTCATGTGAGCGGTACCTTGCAGAAGGCAGACTTGGGCACGAAGGGGTTTGACTTGCCGAAGTTCAAGGCTTTGATGGACTTGTGGCAGATAGTTCCTTTCTGTGCTCAGGAGGCTGCGAATGCTGCTTTGAGGGCTCTGAGGGTGACTAATCAACGTGGCCTTTTGCTCTTCGTCGTGATGTGCCTATGTTTGGTCAAGGGAGTTCAAGGGAAGGAGGATTTGCCTTTGGATGGTTCCATGGAGTTCTACCTTGTGATGATGCTTGCGGTGATTGCGGCCGTAGGAGTGTGGGAGCTTCTCAAGAATGTCAAGGCCAAGCTTGATACGTGGTGGAGGGCTAGGCAGCGACGACAGCAACGAAGTGAACGACTAAGGAATCGCACACGGGATGCGATTCAGGAGGAGCTAAGGCGGCGAGAAGTCGAGATGAGCCCGAGAACGCCGGCTACCAGGATGACTACCACGAGTGCAAGAACAACGCCGCCTACAGCTTCAAGGCGGCACATATCGGAGGCGAGGTCCTCTGATGATGGCTGGACGGTCGGCAGGAGCATTGGGGTGCAAACCGATCCTCAGCCTGCGATGATACCAGCGAACCGCCTGGAAGCCTACGATGGCCCGTTCTACATAACCACCCACGGTGATCGAGTGCATTTGACCTCCTACTGCCATGGACAGCGGAATGCAACCAGGGCATCAAAGAGGTATGAGTTGTGCGATTACTGTAATCGTGCTCGAGGGCTGTATGTTCTCACGGAGCCGAATGGGTGATAACTTTGAAAGCCTGCGAAGACTTCACATGTATAGACACCTCAGGCCTTCGAGTCATGAGGCGAGGAGGAGTGTTGTGAAGGAAAGCAGGCTGTGAGTGTGCGAGACGTTGCAGTGGAAGTGCTCTGTGTACACAGATGTCAGAGTACTAATGCGATCGTGACTGTGGCTCAAGTGAAAAAGTCGTTTGCAAGGGCGACATACAATTCGATAGGGTTAGCTGAAGCAATGGAGGCTCCAGGCCCTGATGATCAAGAGCCACCCGATAGAGGGCCATTTGAAGGACTCCCTGCTGTATATCAGCAAAACCCTAAACTCCCTGGGTTATGGAGCTTCGGAAGCCCTGGGTAGGCACCCTGAGCTTCGAAACTTCGACCTTCCCGGCTTCTCCTATCCCGAGCTTCGACCCCGTAGGGTTCTTTTAAAGGGTTCCTTTAAAGGGTTCCTTTAAGGATTCTTTTAAAGGGTTCCTTTAAGGGTTCCTTTAAAGGGTACTCGAAGGATTCCTTTCAGGGATCTAGAGGGTTTTCGGAGTCCCGGTTTTGGGGTTGAGGGTTTGTAGGGTTTGGGGTTTATGGGTTTAGGGTTTAGGGGTTTAGGGTTTATGGGTTATGGGTTTAGGGTTTAAGCAACAAAATCCTAACTCTGAGGACACGAGCGGCGTGCGCACTGGCTGGAGGCTATGCTTGGAGGATCGGCTTTGTTTACACCATTTAGGCTTCAGGATTTTCGGGTTTAGGGTTTATGCTTCAGGACTTTCAGGTTTAGGGTTTAGGCTTCGGGATTTTCGGGTTGAAGGTTTCGGCTTCGGCATTTCTGGGGTTGAGGGTTTAGGATTCAGGTGTCGTGAGGGTCCCAAGAATGCAGAGTCCTGCAACCTCCCAAAGCCCTGCTGCCAAAAGCCATGTTCATCCAAAACCTTCCGTTCATAGAAGGGCCTTAGCAAAGGGTTCTTTCTGAATTTCTGCAAAGTATCATATACGCGTAGGGTTGCTATACCCCAAGGCCCCTATATTCGTCCCTAAACTCCTAAACCCTAAACCATTGGCTTGTTCTGCTTACCCAGAGACTCCGATATCCTTTAATTAAGGAATATTCCTTACATTCTAGTAGGATCCCTAGTATGATTTAAGGAATATTCTGTAATTAAGGGATATCTTGGAGTCTCTGGGTAGGGAGGCACCGATTTTAGTTCCAATAGTGTCTACCTCGCAGGATGCTGATCCGGGAACTTGGACGCAGGCTTGCCCGGCTGAGTCGCTTTTTTGGACCATTATAGACCCCCCTATAGATCCCTTTAAGGAACCCTATCATAGAGCCCTAAAGTAAGCCTAAAGAGGAGCCCTCATTGGATATCAGAAGCAGGGAACTCAGGGCTAAGGGTAAAGTGACCTTAGGGCTTCGCTTTTAGGGTTTAAAGCAAAAGCCAGGAAGTTGGTAACTATAAGGGGTTCCTTAAGGGCCCCTTTAAAGGGATCTATAGGGATTCTATAAGGGTATAGGGTTTAGGGTTTAGGGTTTAAAGTAAAAGCCAGAAAGTTGGAATATGGTTATCCTAAACCCTTTATGGTAAATTATAAGGTATCTTACCCTGAAACCATACTCCAAGTTTCTGGAGTTCCCTGTATGGGGCTTCGGATTTAGAGTTTCGGGTTTTCGGGAGAAGAGTATGTAGCAGCCTCAGCCCAACTGTCGGTTCACGGCTCTTGCGGGTCCTCACACAGGATTCTTGTTACAAAGGACTCCATTAAGTAATAAGGCCTGCCCAAACCCTGCTCCAATGATTCCTGTTTCCAGAGACTCAGTTGTATCATGATTTTGTAGTCGCTTCTTCAACGCCCTGGGCCGAATCTGCAGCACCTTCCACTTGGAGGTTCAGGGGTGGTTACAAGTAGGGTCATGAGTAGGATCACGATCGCTGCTGCAACCCATATGGCAGGACTTATGGCCCCACTCAGAACTAACCTTAAAGGCAACCCTAAACCCTAGAGCCCTACCTATATACCTACCCATGGACCTCCAAGCACCCCACACCCAGAGAGCCCAATACCCCTTAATTCAGGAATATACCTTAAATTAAAGGGGGATTCATATTATGATTTCAGCTAAATTCCTTTATTAAGGGGTATTGGGCTCTCTGGGCAGCACCTTGAAGTCGGCAGATCGACTCGACTTCTATTCCACCGCGGGACGATCAGTCCTTGGTGTGCCAGCTGCATGGGGGGCTGTCGCTGTTGAAGGTTCAGGGCCTTTAGGTTTTAGGGCTTTGGCGGAATAAATGGTGTAGGGTCCTAACGGTTCGGGACAGTGTTTTCGCTTCATTCGGACCCGGGATGGAGTCTTCTGGGCTCTTGAGGGTTTAAATGAAGTTACCAGACATGTAGTATGTAGTAGAGATCCCGGTTGTTAAAACTTAACCTACATTTCTTAGCAAGAACCTGGGCTACTCATCTAACGCGTCGGGACCAAGCTTGGCAGTTTGCTGGAGGCTTTTGTTGCAGGGCCGTTGGCCTGAACTCGGATAAGGGTTTGCTTATCGTGAAACCCCGAAGCGCAAGAGCCAAACAGGATTTGGAGATTAGGCTCGACCCTAAACTCCTAAACCCCCAAACCGAAAACCCCTAAACCCCAAAACCTGAAGCCGCAAACCCCAACCCTAAGACCTGCACTTGGCCCTTCGGGTCGCGACATGAGAACTCTACAGTTCGAGCCCTCGCACTGAGCCCTCGCACGGGTCTGAGGTTGATACGTGTTCTTGGGCCCTAGCTAAAAACACTACAATTTTGAGGGAGTTTCCGATAACTAGGAATACCTTATTTTGGTATCCTTAGAGTAAGGATCCTAGTATTAAGGGTATTATATTCGGGTCCTATTTTCGGAAACTCTCATCAGGGTTGAGGCTTTAAGCCCTTGAAGCCTTAGATCTGCACTCCACACTGCTAAACTCGAAGCACTCTGCGTGGTTGCGGCTGTTGCACGTGCACTTGAAGATTTGTGGTTTAGGGTTTGGGGTTTCGGGTTTAGGGGTGTGGGGTTTAGGATTTAGGGTTTAGGGGTTTAGGGTTTAGGGTTTCGGGTTTAGGGTTGCGGTTAGAGCTGTACGCCTTCATCCCGAAATCCGAAATGCAAGACCCTCTAATGCTAAGATAGCCTAAACCAGGTCTCGACCGGGACAGTGCTGCTTATGTTTGGGGGCACGTACAACGACGGACGCTTGGTGTGTTGGAGTCAAGAAGAATTAGTAGGGAATGGGGGAATGGATCCCTATAGTAGCCCCTCTATAATCCCGAAGAGTCTCCATAATCCATTCCTCCATTCCCTACTAAGAACCAGATATAAGAATCCTATAGTGGGTTTAGGGTCCAGGGCTTAAGAGCTTAGGGTTGAAGGTTTGAAGTTTTGGGGCCCAGGGGTGTATGAAGCGTGTACTTCCCTCTAGTAATTTTTCTGAAGCGCATAGCACGCTTTGCTGAGGTTGTTCTTCCCAGAGAGCCCAATATCCCTTAATAATTAGGGGATATAGCTTAAATCATTGTATGATTTCCTTCAGAAACCCTAAACCCTAAACCCTAAACCCTAAGCTATGTTCCATAATTAAGGGGTATTGGGCTCTCTGGGTTGTTCTTGGTTGAAGGGGGCTGCGCTAGCCAGGCCAAGGAGCTTTCATAGCCAGGAGCTGAGGAACGATGGAGGTCTGAACAGCCAACCTTAGGCATCTAAGGACTCATATATTAAGGCTTCTGGGCCCAAAGACCATACCATATAAGGCTTTTGGGCCGTTTTGATGCCCAGGGCAATAAGCATAATTCAGCATAATCCCTGATTCTCTTTATTCCCCAAACAGTCTGGTGACGAATTGGGCTTCTTATGCAGCAGCTGCTGCACATCTGGTCCATGCATCCTACAATTTGCACAGGATGCTCGCAAGCGCATCTCCCGCTGTGGTGCGCATGCTGCACACTTTTCGCTGGTGTCCGCTTTTTTGCAGAGGTTCATAAAAAAGAGTATTAACTCCCATGTATCTTTGTGCAGCCGAAGAAGACCTGCATAAACCCCTGAGAAAGCCAGCATAAAGACCTGTATAACACACGTATGAAACCGTATACAATACAGTATACAACTTGTCGGCCCAAACCCAAAGCCCTAAACTGCCCGAGGGTCGCAGATCTATCGGAGCGACCTCTGGCAGTACGACGGGAGTGTGTCCTGGGCTGCCTTTGCCTTGTAGGGCGTCGTAGGGTCTACGGGGGTTGGGGTCCCTTAATGAATGTGGCTGTGATTATAAGCCTACTTATCAACCCTACTTCTGATTAACCATCACCTCCGAACCTCCAAGTAGGGTTCCTTTGAGTGTTCCAATCAGGGTTTACGGCTTTTTGGGGGTGGGGCTCGGTTCAGGGTTTTCAAGTCCCGTCACATACCAAGCCAAGCAGCAAACACTGAAGCACATGTGCGCAGAGAGCGCAATACTCTTGACATCAGGAAGAATGAAGACTGCTTAAATCCTAAATGCAAAATCCCAAACCCTAAGCTTTGAGCTTGGCTCGGATGGAGCCCACTTTTGGCCGAGGTGTGGTCGAAGCTGAACGAGGGTACCATCCCCGGGCGCCACGGCTTCAGGGAAAAATCTTTGAGTCTCCGGAATTCAGGGCCTCAGCTGTCTGGTGCTTAGTAGGGAATGGGGGAATGGATTCCTATAGCAGCCCCTTTACATTATCCCCCCTACTCTAACGACTCCAATGGTTGAGGTCCCGACGTAAAGCTCTGAAACCTACTGAATCTTTTTTATCGAAGCCGTTACAATCTTAGGTAAGACTCCCTTTAACTCGAAAAGCAAAGCCCTTTGCAACCCTCTAGGCATTCAGGCCGCTGCATTTGGTATCTCTGGCCTTAATACCCCAAAGCCCTAAACTCTTAACCCTACACCCGAAACGCTTTAAACCCTAATCCCTTTCTAGAACCCGTTCTAGACACCCAAGAGTGCCAAATGTAAGGGCCAGACGCGTATAGTCATACCGTAACATCCCCCAAAATGGTTTAGGGCTTACGGGACCCGAATTATACACTATGCCCCCGAACCCGACCCTAAACCCGCAACCCCAAATACGAAGACCCTCTATGACATCACAGTACAAACCGGCTCTGCAGAATCCAGGCTCCATGGGCACACGGCCGTCTACGATCCTGTCAGCAACGGGATGTTGGTCTTTGCCGGTTATGCTTCTTGCCATAAGGATTTAGGGTTAACGATTTAGGGTTTAGGAGTTTGGTGAAGATAAGGTTTAGGGTGTCTATCGAGTGCATCTGGCCCTGATCATCAGAAAACGGCTTCGTATGGGTGATGTCAGAGCTTAATGTAGGTCACGAGGCTTTCGTCTTTCCAGTCGCCAGAGAGAGAGGGTGTTGTGCTCAGATGATTAATCTTGTAGTTGTTGGCGCGTCTCACGGATGGTACGGCCTACTGAAGGATCGCAACCCCAAACTCCAAAAGAATCCTTAACCCTAAACCCTAAATCCAAATTTTGGGTACTCAAGCCATGTCTCTCGGACCTCAGCGAGGATTTGGCTGACATCCTTTTCCCGAAAACTCACAACGAACACTGAACCTGGGATCGTTCCCAAAGGATTTTTGCCCACAGTTTTTGTGCGCAAGATGACCGTGTGATCCGTGTAGGATGTCTCAATCCGATCACCTATGGCCGCCTCACTTGCAAGTGGTTCACAGCCGTGTTGCCAAACGTTTTGCTCTGTGCAGCCTTAGCAGATGGTTCGTGACGGCGGCCTTCCCTAAACCCTAAACCCCTAAACCCTAAACCTCTAAACCCCTAAACCCCTAAACCCTAAACCCCTAAACCCTAAACCCCTAAACTCTAAACCCTGAACCTCAAACCGTCCTAAGTCCAAGGCAAGTCCCCAATTTTGAACGCTGAACCCAAATACTATAGGGGTCTTAATGATCAGAATAAGGTTTTTGGGTATACTATACTATAGCTATAATAAGGAGCCCCCCTCATCCTTACTTTAATTATCCGGCCCTTACTTTACTTGGAGGTTCATGGGTAGTTATGAGTAAGGTTATAAGTAGGATAGCCATATTTATAACCCTTATCAGACTTATAGCGCCACGTATAAGTATCCATGAACCTCCAAGTACTAGACCCAAAGGCAGGAAGCTTGGGCTGGAAGAGCCAGCGCACATGTTGGGCCAAGTTTCCTTCATGCAATCTACTTGGTTCATGGGTAGCAATAAGTGGGATTATAAGTCCCTCGATATGGGTTATAACTGTAGCTATCCTACTTCTGACCCTACTTATAACGAACCATGAACCTCCAAGTACGAGTTTTCGAAAATGGGGGACCTCAACAAAAAGTTCCCTATTGAGGAGGATCCTTCTTAGAAGGTCACCAAAATACGGTACCCCTCATTTTCGGCAACTCCCATCTCATCCTTCAAAGCTCTAAGCTGCAGTGTTCAAGGTTTTTTAGGGCTTTGGGCTGTAGAGGTGTATTGTCTAGGGTTTAGGGGGAATCGGGTTGATGATTTAGGAGGCCACATCTGTACGAACGGCCCTGGCAAGGCCAACGGCGTGCTCGGCAACAACTTCTATCGCTGGAGAATACAGGTGCCAAGTCTGTCTGGTTCTTAGTAGGGAATGGAGACATATTATTGGGGATTATATAGGGGCTATCATAGGGATCCATTCCCCCATTCCCTACTAAGCACCGGACAGAAGTAGGAAAATCAGAGGGCTGGTTATGGGGTTTAGGGTCTGGGGTTTAGGGTTCGGGGTTTAGGGTTTAGGGCTTGGGTTTAGGGTTCAGGGCTTGGGGTTTAGGGTCCAGGGTTTAGGGTGTAGGGTGTAATCTAGAGGCCTACCAGTGTTATTCCCTTGGGTTTTTTCGTATACACTATACTATAAGATACTCGATCGTCCTGCTCTATAATGACACTTTTGGTATCCCTTGAAGGACCCGTTAAAACGAACCATCGTTCAATCAATACGACCGGATTTAGGGTTTAGGGTTTGGGGTTGGGGCTTAAAGTTTAGGTTTTAGGGTTGTGGCAGGGGTGCCGGGATCGTTCGGATTAGGGGAAGCCGAATTGAAGGGTGCCTGGTTCTATCCCTCGCTGGCCTTCCCCTCATGCGCCCTATAAGCCGAGATCGCGTGCTTGAAGATCCATGGTCCAAGTAGGGTTGTTGTTTTGAGTTCCTTGTCAATTCGGGACTATAAATACCTATACTATACCTCAGAACTACCGTCACCCTACTTATACCCGTGGCACCGAACATAAAGTTTCCTGATACTTGAACCTGCCACCTGTCAGTTTGGACATTGGGTGGTCGTGTCTGGCACCGGAACTGTACCCGATGCGAGGGAAGGGCATACGGCAGCTGCTCGGCTGTGAGAGCATGCGTGCTACTATAGGGGGCCTTAATTATTACCTATACTGCCTTATTATCATTATAGTATAGTGCGCCCCAAAACCCCATTCTGACCATTAAGGCCCCAGTGTTCTGCAGGAAGGCTTTGGGGATGATGCAATTGCTTGTGTGAATGGTGTCAGTGAACAAGCCGCTTTAAATTCTACACCAGGTCTAGAGTTTCTCATTCTCGCACTACTTACTTCTTCGTCTTCTTCTCGTTCTGGTTGGCATCTCCATGCGTCCCTTGGGCTCAGATTCGGTCTAGATGTCAATAATTTCGCCTAGACGGCATCACCGTAGCTGCAGAAGCCCATGTTCAAGAAACAGTATCAAAACTGCTGCTGCTACCGTGACTGCTGCTACTCTACTACTGCTGCCACTGCTGCCACTGCTGCCACTGCTACCACTGCTACCACTGCTACCACGGCTACCACTGCTACCCTGCTACCACTGCTACCACTGCTACCACTGCTACCACTGCTACCACTGCTACCACTGCTACCACGGCTACCACTGCTAGCATTGCTACTGCGCTGCTGCTGCTACTACTGCTGCTACTACTACTACTACTGCTGCTACTAGTAGTACTACTGCTACTCCTCCTGCAACTTCTGACACTCCTGCTCCTGCTCTACTGCTACTGCCACTGCCACTGCTACTGCTGCTACCACTGCTACTACTACTACTACTACTACTACTACTACTACTACTACTACTACTCCTGCTACTACTACTACTACTACTACTACTACTACTACTACTACTACTACCACTACTACAACTAAAACGCCATAAATGTCCCAATCTGATCTTGTACACTATAGGTTCCTTCCTCTGCTCTTCCTTAAGCACAAGGAAGTAAAGCGATCCCTCTATTCTAAGCTCTAACAGAAGAAGAACCCCAAAACAGCAAGCAAACTGCTATTGCGGCTCCGAGGTCTATTCAAGTGTCAACACGTGCCTTGTCTCATCTTTCAACGTTCCGGATAGGGTTCTGCAACGGTTCTATAAGGTTCCATGAGAGTTTTATGGGGGTTCCTACAGGGTTCTGTCAGCCCATGGTCCTAAGATTCCATGAGGGTTCTATCTGGGTGGGTGGGAGGGTCCCTTTGAGGGTTGTACGAGGGTTCAGTGTTTGAGGTTCAGGTATCTTCCTTCAAGTGAATTCCTTGGAGCGGAAAAAGTTGAGTGCCTGGAGATCGGTTTAGGGTTTAGGTGTGCCTTGATCCTGAGGTACATGTCTACGGACCCGAATATCTAAACCAGTACTAGGCCTCGTCGCGCAGGATTTGCAAGGTTAGTGATATATATATATATATACACATATTTATATGTGTATATATACACATATATGTACACGTTGTTCTACACGTTGACATGTACATACAAGATTATCGAATGCAAGGTTGTCGGTTGGGGGCTTCAAGAGAGTTTGTTTTGTTTCCGGACTCCAGGCGAACTGCCTTGGTAGCATGTGGGAGTTTCCGAAAACAGGGGACCCTAATATGGTACCCTGAATACTAGGATCCTTACCAGAAGGACCCCAAAATAAGGTACCCCTAATTTTCGGAAACTGCCATGTATCTCTCGGGCATGGGATTCGCCTGGGTGTAGAGATGAGAGCACAGCTTCGTGGGTTGATTGACTTTGAAGATCTGTTGGCGAAATGTTTCGCTGCAGGTTAGCATACATGCGAGTTACTGTTGCCTCGAGGGCCTTATGTGTCATGCGTAGCCTCTACGGTCTGGATTCTTGATGCTGATATAGTAACTATGCGAATGGTATTGATGTGAGTCTCAAATGCACGATGTTGCTCGTTGAAAGATTGCATCGAAACAATACTGATAGCTTCGTGGCAGGACGGTTAACTGAACAACAGGAAGTATTAAGTCTAGAGGGGCAGTGCCTGCAATCAAATCACCAGCATGTACTCAATGTTGCAATCAGTCGCGGTCAACTGACCGTGGCAGGAAAAGGCAAAACATAAACATAAACTTTTTCTCCAAGGCTTTGGGATAAATTCTGAACCCCAAAACCCTAAATCCTAAAATTTCGAACCGCGAAGCCCAAACCCCTAACCCCACAACCCTCAACCCCAAACCCGGAACCCTAAACCCTACAACCCTGGAAGTCATATCATGGGGCCTTAATAGTTAGAAGAGGGTTTTGGAAAAAAGAAATACACCTCCAAACCCTATTCTAATTATTAAGGCCCCTATACTAGGTGCATGCTGGTTTTCGGTGGCTGGGATTCCAGTGCGCACCGGAACGATCTCGCCTGCTGGGATGTCACGGCGCGTTTGGGGCATGCTTTGGGTTTAGCGGTTCGGGGTTTGGGGTTTAGGGTTTAGGGGTTAGGGTTGGGTTTAGGGTTTGGGGCTGTGGGTTCGCGGGGTTTGCCTGGAGGAGGTGAGTTTGGGATGCAGTTTTCTTTTTTTCAGTGTAAGTTCCCTAAACCCTAAACCCTAAGTTGCTGGGTTCGGTGCGGATGAAGTTTGCCAGGCCAGTCACTGCCAAGCCAGGGTTGTTGTAGCCATGCCGAGCAGTTGCTAAACCCGAAACCCTTAAACATCCTTAAACCCTAAAGACCCTTAAACCCTAAACCCTTAAACCCCCCAAACCCCGAAATCCCCCAAACCCTAAACCCTTAAACTCAAGGCCGAGGCCTCGGCCGCCCACCTCCGTGGGTGGGCGGCGCTCACGGGCCCGCCTCTCCACCCACGCCGCCCCCGGTACCCCTCGCGACCCCAGCCTTGGGTCCCTTGCACTGGGCAGGAGGCCCCCTCACAAACGGATCCTTTAGAAAGGCCTGGTGCCTCCGATGAGCAGACTTCGGAGCTTACAGGCCGGTCTTACGTCTTACGACCTGGTCAAAAAAACAGCGGCGGGACGCCTTCCGAAATGTTGGCGCCCCTATGCCTGGGCCCCTCTGGCCTGCGCCCTGCCCTGCCCTGGAAATAGAAAGAGACAACCCCATAGAATGAGTTTGAAGGCGAAACCCAAAAAGGAATAGGTTTGGGTGGTGTGGCCGCCGTAGACCGTGGGGTGGGAGAATCTTATAAAAGAAGGAGCCATCCAAATCAGGCTACGACGACGCGCTCGAAATTACAATGTGGCAAGAAAGTTCCGCTTATGCACCGCTCTACGGCAAACCCTAAACCCTAAAGCCTAAACCCTGGCTGTGACGGCTAGACACTAGTGCAGTCGCAAAAAAGCCCTCAAAAAAAACATCTTAAACCCTGAGCCAACGGACATGGGAGCCCCCAAACCTAGAGCCGGCAAGAAGTGTTTGAGGCAAAGATTGCAGAGGCAGCTTGTGTTCACAGACCTTCGGGTTTATGGGCCTTAGGGTTCAGGGTTGAAGGTTCAGGGTTTGTGGCTTCGGTTTCGGGTTTAGGGTTTAGGGGTTTAGGGGTTTAGGGATTTAAGGTTTAGGGTTTCGGGTTATGTAGGTTTTTGGGTTAGGGTGGAAGGCGGTTTGGGTTTAGGGGGTTTAGTTTCTTATATTGCCTTGGTAACCTAACACCCAAGTGTCAAACCTCAAAGATCCACCTTAACTTTGACCCCAGCCCCAAACCCTATAGTATAGGGCCTTAAGAATTAGAATAGGGTGTTGGGGTATGTACTACCTGTAAATACAATCAGGAACCCCAAAACTTTAGAAGACGGTGTTGGGGTATGTTCTACTATAGATATAGTAATAAGGAACGCCAAAGCAGTACTGGTGATGATTTAGGCCCCCTTATTAAGCCCCATGTCCCGAGCCCTAATCCCGACGCCGCAGCCTCTTTTCCGTTAGGCAGACGCTTGGATCAGCAAAGCCGCTCACTCAACATCCGGGCGATCCCATCACATAGCCGTGGTGCCGCCCAGCTCGAACCTAAAGGTGTAGGGCGTAGGGTTGGAAGGGGTTGAAGGCTCGGTGTCATTCTTGCCTTGTTTTTCATGCAGGCTAAAGGTTAAGGTCAATGGTGGCGTCCCGATCACGGGGGCGAAGCGCTAAGTGGAAGGTTGATTCACAGTTTCCATCCTTGTGGCCCCGTTCGGAGTCTTCAAAGTCTTCCTCCAGTCCGTGCCGACGAATGCAAGATCCCACGAGACCTAGGGGCCTTAATCGTTAGAATAGGGTTTGGAGGTATATTATGCTTTCATTTCAATAAGGAGCGCCCAAAATAGTATTGGCAATTATTGAGACTCCTAGATTACACCACAAGTTCCAATCTCTAACTCCTAAACTCTAAGGCCCGCAGTTGCCCTTTGCAAGACATCCTAGGAATTCTGATGGGACGCAGATGCTGATGCACGGAGGTGACGATGGAGTGCTTTGGAGCAAGTCTTTGTGGTATTTGGGGCTCATGGGTCATGAAATTCTGGATGTGTGCGGCGCAGGGGTGTGGATCTAAGCCCGCTCCATTTACATTTCTAACGACGAAATAGTCTATGCTCCAAGGCTAGAGAGGAAGTGTTGTCACCAGCAGAAGCTTATGGTATCTGTATTGGGTTGGGCCAACGCCTGCATGCGATGACAGTGTCAAGCCGCGCTAAACGCTAAGCCCCAACCCCTTTTGCCTGGCATACCTAAACCCTAAAACCCTAATCCCTAAATCCTACGCCCAAGCAGACGATCGTGGTTTCCAGTTCCGGAAGGTACCTGAACTTGTTTTGAGGATCCCTTCACAGGGTTTAAGGTTTAGGGTTCAGGATTATTTGAGGTAGAAGGCACCAGGTAGCATTGCTCAGGTTCTATCAGCCAGGCAAGGTGTAGCAGCTTTCTCCGACAGTTCGAGCCCTTCTGAGACTCTCGCGTTGCAATCTGCTTGTTAGTATTTACTGCCGAGATTTATCTGCCTTTTCTGCGACCGCTACTTGCTACTGCTAGTTGCGACTGCCAGTTGCTAGTGTTGTGATTCTAACTGCTGCCTACTGCTAAGACGACGATGCTACAATGCCACCATACCGCGATACCACCATGCGGGAGTTTCCGAAAATAGGGGACCCTAATATAGCACCACAAATAGTAGGATCCTTAATATTGTATCCCCCAAAATGAGGTAACCCTAATTGTCGGAAACTCCCATACCACCACCACCATTTCATTCCCCCAGGGCCACATGAGTCTCCGAAACAACGCCTAGCCGCCCAGTCTGCGAAACGCTCCGACTTCTGGCGCTATGATGTCGCGGCAGGGAGTCGAGTCGGGAGGGAATGTAAGGTTTAGTTGATGTTTGTTCCTTCGACTGTGGGATAATGTAGGAACCTGATTACGCAACCCCCAATATATATATGTAAGAGAAACCTTTATGTATTATGTGACGCTTCTCTTTCTTGAGGGCAAGGTTTCATTAGTTTCAGAAGTTTCAATAGTTTCAAAAGTTTTGAAAATTCGGCCTCAACCCGAGAACTATTGAAAGTTTTGAAACCCTGCCCACCCTCATCCCGTACCTTGCAAAACTTTTGAAACTATTGAAACTACAGTATTAAAACTTTCAAAAGAGGGAGGGCAGGGTTTCGATAGTTTCAAAAGTTTTAGAAGTTTCAAAAGGCAGCCCGCCCGAGAACTATTGGTTCTATTAAAACTTTCAAAAGAGGGAGGGCAGGGTTTCAATAGTTTCAAAAGTTTCAATAGTTTCAATAGTTTCAAAAGCTTGAAAAGTTTCAAAAGGTACGGGATGAGGGTGGGCCGGGTTTCAATAGTTCAAAAGTTTCAATAGTTTCAAAAGTTTTAGAAGTTTAAGAAGGCAGCCCGCCCGAGAACTATTGAAAGTTTTGAACCCGGGCCCACCCTCGCCCCGTACCTTTCAAAACTTTTGAAACTATTGAAATTATTAAAACTTTCAAAAGAGGGAGGGAATAGTTTCAAAAGTTTCAATAGTTTCAAAAGTTTTAAAAGTTTCAAAAGGTACGGGATGAGGGTGGGCCGGGTTTCAATAGTTTCAAAAGTTTCAAAAGTTTCAGAAGTTTAAGAAGGCAGCCCGCCCGAGAACTATTGAAAGTTTTGAACCCGGGCCCACCCTCGTCCCGTACCCTTCAAAACTTTTGAAACTATTGAAACTGTTAAAACTTTTGAAAGAGGGAGGGCAAGGTTTCAAGAGTTTCAAAAGTTTCAATAGTTTCAAAAGTTTCAAAAGGTACGGGATGAGGGTGGGCCGGGTTTCAATAGTTTCAAAAGTTTCAAAAGTTTCAGAAGTTTAAGAAGGCAGCCCGCCCGAGAACTATTGAAAGTTTTGAACCCGGGCCCACCCTCGTCCCGTACCCTTCAAAACTTTTGAAACTATTGAAACTGTTAAAACTTTCAAAAGAGAGAGGGCAGGGTTTCAATAGTTTCAAATGTTTCAATAGTTTCAAAGTTTTAAAAGTTTCAAGAGGTACGGGATGAGGGTGGGCTGGGTTTCAATAGTTTCCATAGTTTCAAAAGTTTCAATAGTTTCAATAGTTTTAGAAGTTTCGAAAGGCAGCCCGCCCGAGAACTATTGAAAGTTTTGAAACCGGGCCCACCCTCATCCCGTACCTTTCAATACTTTTGAAACTATTGAAACTATTGAAACTATTAAAACTTTCAAAAGAGAGAGGGCCGGGTTTCAATAGTTTCAAATGTTTCAATTGTTTCAAAAGTTTTAAAAGTTTCAAAAGGTACGGGATGAGGGTGGGCTGGGATTCAATAGTTTCAATAGTTTCAATAGTTTCAAAAGTTTCAATAGTTTCAAAAGTTTTAAAGTTGCACAAGGTACGGGATGAGGGTGGGCTGGGTTTCAATAGTTTCAAAAGTTTTAGAAGTTTCAATAGGCAGCCCGCCCGAGAACTATTGAAAGGTGTGAAACCGGGCCCACCCTCGTCCCGTACCTTTCAAAACTTTTGAAACTATTGAAACTATTAAAACTTTCAAAAGAGGGAGGGCAAGGTTTCAATAGATTGAATAGTTTCAAAAGTTTTAGAAGTTTCAAAAGGCAGCCCGCCCGAGAACTATTGAAAGTGTTGAAACCCGGCCCACCCTCACCCCGTACCTTTCAAAACTTTTGAAACTATTGAAACTATTGAAACTATTAAAACTTTCAAAAGAGGGAGGGCGGGGTTTCAATAGTTTCAAAAGTTTCAATAGTTTCAAAAGTTTTTTTAGAAGTTTCAAAAGGCAGCCCGCCCGAGAACTATTGAAAGTGTTGAAACCCGGCCCACCCTCATCCCGTACCTTTCAAAACTTTTGAAACTATTGAAACTATTGAAACTATTAAAACTTTCAACAGAGGGAGGGCAGGGTTTCAATAGTTTCAAAGGTTTTAAAAGTTTCAAAAGGTACGGGATGAGGGTGGGCTGGGTTTCAATAGTTTCAAACGTTTCAATAGTTTCGAAAGTTTCAGAAGTTTAAGAAGGCAGCCCGCCCGAGAACTATTGAAAGTTTTGAACCCGGGCCCACCCTCACCCCGTACCTTTCAAAACTATTGAAACTATTGAAACTATTGAAACTATTAAAACTTTCAAAAGAGAGAGGGCAGGGTTTCAATAGTTTCAAATGTTTCAATAGTTTCAAAGTTTTAAAAGTTTCAAAAGGTACGGGATGAGGGTGGGCTGGGTTTCAATAGTTTCCATAGTTTCAAAAGTTTCAATAGTTTCAATAGTTTTAGAAGTTTCGAAAGGCAGCCCGCCCGAGAACTATTGAAAGTTTTGAAACCCGGCCCACCCTCATCCCGTACCTTTCAAAACTTTTGAAATTATTGAAACTATTAAAACTTTCAAAAGAGAGAGGGCAGGGTTTCAAAAGTTTCAATAGTTTCAATAGTTTCAAAAGTTTTAAAAGTTTCAAAAGGTACGGGATGAGGGTGGGCTGGGATTCAATAGTTTCAATAGTTTCAAAAGTTTCAATAGTTTCAAAAGTTTTAAAAGTTTCAAAAGGTACGGGATGAGGGTGGGCTGGGTTTCAATAGTTTCCATAGTTTCAAAAGTTTCAATAGTTTCAAAAGTTTTAGAAGTTTCAAAAGGCAGCCCGCCCGAGAACTATTGAAAGTTGTGAAACCGGGCCCACCCTCATCCCGTACCTTTCAATACTTTTGAAACTATTGAAACTATTAAAACTTTCAAAAGAGGGAGGGCAAGGTTTCAATAGATTGAATAGTTTCAAAAGTTTTAGAAGTTTCAAAAGGCAGCCCGCCCGAGAACTATTGAAAGGTGTGAAACCGGGCCCACCCTCATCCCGTACCTTTCAAAACTTTTGAAACTATTGAAACTATTAAAACTTTCAAAAGAGGGAGGGCGGGGTTTCAATAGTTTCAAAAGTTTCAAAAGTTTTAGAAGTTTCAAAAGGCAGCCCGCCCGAGAACTATTGAAAGTGTTGAAACCCGGCCCACCCTCATCCCGTACCTTTCAAAACTTTTGAAACTATTGAAACTATTGAAACTATTAAAACTTTCAACAGAGGGAGGGCAGGGTTTCAATAGTTTCAATAGTTTCAAAAGTTTTAAAAGTTTCAAAAGGTACGGGATGAGGGTGGGCTGGGTTTCAATAGTTTCAACAGTTTGAATAGTTTCAAAAGTTTCAGAAGTTTAAGAAGGCAGCCCGCCCGAGAACTATTGAAAGTTTTGAACCCGGGCCCACCCTCATCCCGTACCTTTCAAAACTATTGAAGCTATTGAAACTATTAAAACTTTCAAAAGAGGGAGGGCAGGGTTTCAATAGTTTCAATAGTTTCAAAAGTTTTCAAAGTTTCAAAAGGTACGGGATGAGGGTGGGCTGGGTTTCAATAGTTTCCATAGTTTCAAAAGTTTCAATAGTTTCAATAGTTTTAGAAGTTTCGAAAGGCAGCCCGCCCGAGAACTATTGAAAGTTTTGAAACCGGGCCCACCCTCATCCCGTACCTTGCAAAACTTTCGAAACTATTGAAACTATTGAAACTATTAAAACTCTCAAAAGAGAGAGGGCAGGGTCTCAATAGTTTCAAAAGTTTCAATAGTTTCAACAGTTTTAAAAGTTTCAAAAGGTACGGGATGAGGGTGGGCTGGGGTTCAATAGTTTCAATAGTTTCAAAACTTTCAAGAGTTTCAGAAGTTTTAAAGTTTCAAAAGGTACAGGATGAGGGTGGGCTGGGTTTCAATAGTTTCAATAGTTTCAAAAGTTTCAATAGTTTCAAAAGTTTTAGAAGTTTCAAAAGGCAGCCCGCCCGAGAACTATTGAAAGGTGTGAAACCGGGCCCACCCTCATCCCGTACCTTTCAAAACTATTGAAACTATTGAAACTATTGAAACTATTAAAACTTTCAAAAGAGGGAGGGCAGGGTTTCAATAGTTTCAATAGTTTCAAAATTTTCAAAAGTTTCAAAAGGTACGGGATGAGGGTGGGCTGGGTTTCAATAGTTTCAAAAGTTTCAATAGTTTCAAAAGTTTTAAAAGTTTCAAAAGGTACGGGGTGAGGGTGGGCTGGGTCCTCATCCCGTACCTTTCAAAACTTTTGAAACTATTGAAACTATTGAAACTATTAAAACTTTCAAAAGAGGGAGGGCAGGGTTTCAATAGTTTCAAAAGTTTTAAAAGTTTCAAAAGGTACGGGATGAGGGTGGGCTGGGTTTCAATAGTTTCAATAGTTTCAAAAGATTTAAGGGTTTCAAAAGTTTTAAAAGTTTCAAAAGGTACGGGATGAGGGTGTGGGCTGGGTTTCAAAAGTTTCAATAGTTTCAAAAGTTTTGAAAGTTTCGAAACGACCTGCCCCCCCGCGCCCCTCCCCTTGCCCCTCTGCCCCTTCCCCTGCCCTGCCCCTGCTTTTGCCCGTGCCCCGCCCCTGCCTGCCTCTGCCCTGTGCCCTGCTGCCTTGCCCTGCCCCTGCCCCTGCCCCTGCGCCCCTTCCCTGCCCCTGCCCGCCCCTGGCTCTGCCCTTGCCCTGCCCTGCCCCTGCCCCTGCCTATGCCCCCTTCACTGCCTCTGCCCTCCCCTTCCTTTTTGTGCCTGCCTGCCCCTCCCTGCTGCCCTTGCCAAGCATTGACACTCGTCCCACCATCCAGGCCTGTGACGCCGGTTCAGGCCGAATTAAAGGGAAATTCCCCTTATTTGTTCGTTTCTGAAAACCGCTTTTCGGATTTCCCTTCCGATTCCCTTTCGAGTTTGGCTGGCTTCCTTGTTATCCAATCAAAATTCCCCTAGTTTCCCTTGAAGGGTCGTCGATTTCCCTTACGGTTTCCCCTAAACCGTCATTGATTTTCCCTTTACATTTTCCCTCAGCTGTACAAAAAAAATCCCTCTGTTTCCCTTTATGAATTCCCTCAATCTTGTCGGTTGACGAGGAAATAACAGAAAGTTGTGATTCATTTCACGCACCGTTGCCGTATTGCACGGCTGCATTTTCCGGAGAGTTTCCTTCACAAGCCTGGTGCTATCGAAGCGCTGCGTTTTCCGACAATGAGGACAGTAAAGGGCGGTTCAATAGCACCAAATTTTCTAGATGGTTTCCCTTAGGAAAATCTGCGCTATCGAACGGTTGCGTTTTCCAGATCTGAACACAGCGGTTCGATAGCACCGAGTTTTCCGGAAGGTTTCGATAAGAAAGTTCGGTTCTATTGAACCACTTTGTTCTCCATTAAGGTCTGGGGAGCTTCATCCCTTCTTCTTGAAGCGTACGCTCCCTTCCATTTTTTGTTTGAAGAGCAAGAGGAGATAGTCTTCTTCCGCTTGCCAAGAGAGAAAGAAGGTTTCTTGTTGCCGACTGATGGGTAAACGGAGCTCTCTTCTTTCTCGGTGGTTTGGCGGGGTCTGTCTGTATTTTGGATTTGGAGCTCTCCTCTTTCTCGTGAACTTGGAGGAAGCTCTCTTCTTCTTGTTGTAGGCTGGAGGAGCTCTATCCTTTCGTGCTTGGAGTGGGAGCCCTTCAGTCTTCTTCAAAGACAATGAAGGTTTACCAAAAAGGTTAGGGAGGTCTCTTTTAGAAAAATTTTCTTTCTCGTGAAGTTCGCGAGCCCTATCTGCTATTTTGAGATGGGGCCCTCTTCTTTCTATTTATGTTGGAGGAAGCTCTCTTCTGGTACAGGATGAGGTAGAGAACTTATAAATTCTTGTGGAAGACTGGGTGAGCCCTGTCCATACTTGCTATCTATTTACTAGGACCAGGAGCGAGCTGTCTTCAGTCTTCTTAAGATTAAGATGAAGACTTACCAAGAGGTCAAGGAGCTCTCTAGACAGAAGCTCGCATCTTGTACTAAGAATAACTTGGAGTGAGCTCTCTTCCGGTTTCCAGAGGATCAGGTACAGGGCTTCATCTCCTTTTGAAGGCCCCGGGGAGGACCAGACTTCTCTTGTCAAGTTTTTTTGAAGTTGGGAAGAGCTCCATCCTTCTTTCTTGATTGTAAGCTTTCTCCATGTCTTGAAGCGGAGGAGGGGGTGGTGAGGAGCTCTCGCCCCTGACTAAGAGAGAAAAGAGTTTTCTTCTTGTCGACAGAGAGGTAGGCAAAGCTCTCTTCCTTCTCGAGAAGTTAGAATGGCCTCTCGTCTGAGTTGCTGAAATTGGAGGGAGCTTTCTTCTTGTGTTCGATGATAAGGTAGAGAATTCATACGTTGTTTTTGAAAGCGGGGGGGGGGGGCTCTGTCCTCTCTTGCTGGGAGCGAGGACTGAGAGGCGACTTCCAAGAGCTAATGGAGCTCTCTTCTCTTGCCACGAATAACTTGTCGGGGTCGCTCTTCCTGTTTCAAAGCATGAGGTGGAGGAGTTCTCTCTTTCTTTTTGAAGATTGCGGGGCGGACCAAGCTTCCTTGTTTGCAGGTTGAGGGGAGCTCCACCCTCTCTTCTTGAGCGCATGCCCTCCTCCATCTTTTGAAGAAATCAAGTGGACAATCAAGATCCTTATCCTTTACCAAGAGAGGAGGTCTCTTCTTGGCGGCTGAAGGGTAAACGCAGCTCTCTTCTTTCTCGATGATTTGGAGGGTCCTGTCTGTCTTTTTACGATGGAGCTCCCTTATGTCTCAGCAAATTGGAGGAAGCTCGCAGTGACCTCTTGTGGAGGATGAGGTGAGGACTTTTCTTGTTGGAAGCTAGGGCAGCTCTGTCCTCTCGTGCTAGGAGCGAAATCTTTTCAATCTTCTTGAATCGAAAACTCTCTTCTTGCTTTGGAACATGAGGTGGGGAGACTTACCTTTCCTGTTCGAAGGCTGGGGGGAGGACGAGATTTCTCTTTTTGAAGCCATTGTCGCCTGGGGAGAGCTCCACCCTTTCTTGAGCGTATGTTCTCTTCCGTATTTCGTTTGAAAAGTAAGCGGAGTAGTCAGGATCTCGATCTTTCCCTTTGCTAGAGAGAAAGGAGGGGTTTCTTGCCGACTGAGGGGTAAAAGAGCTCTCTTCTCTCTAGATAGTTTGGCAGGGCCTGTCTGCTTTTCTGAGATGGAGCTCTCTTCTTTCTTATGAACTTGGAGGAGGCTCTCTTCTTCTTTTTGTAGGCTTGGGGAGCTCTGTCCTCTCGTGCTAGGAGTGGGAGCCGTTCATTCCCCTTCAGATAAAATGAAAACTTAGCAACAGGTTCAGGAAGTTTCTTCTAGAAAAAAATCTTCTGTTGCCAAGACTAGCTGGGCTCTTTCCTTGTTCCAGAGGACGAGGTAGAGGGCTGCTCGTTTTGTGTTGAAGATTGAGAGGAGGACCGGACTCTTCTTGCAAAGGTCAAGGGAGCTCTGTGCTCACTTTTTGAAAGTTAACTTTCTTCTATCTCTTGAAGGAAGGAACATGGGACGTCAAGGAACTCTTCTCTCTCTTATTGTCGATTAAAAGGCAGCCGGAGCTCTTTTCTTTCTCGTGAAGTTGGAATGGGCTCCCGCTTCTTTGAGATGCTGCGGTGGAAGACCTTCCGGCAGATCTCTTCTTGTACGCATAGAGAAACTTTTGCCCATGACGAGGTAGAGGAGAGCTAGGTTCGTGTTTGAGACTGGAGAGGCTTTGTCTTGTTTTGCTAGGAGCGAGCTCCCTTCAGTTCCCTTCAGAGGAGTCGGAGATTTACCAAGAGGTCAAAGAGTTCTTGTAGACAGCAACTCTCTTACAAGGTAGGTTGGAGGGAAATCTTTTCTTGCTTTGGAACATGAGGTGGGGGACTTACCTTTTGATTTTGAACGCTGGGGGTAGAACCAGATGTCTCTTTTTGAGCTTGGGGGCCATTTCACCCTGTCTTGAACGTATGCTCTCTTCCGTCCTTCTTTTGAATAAGTAAACGGGATAGTCAGGATCTCGATCTCTCCTTTATCTAGACAGAAAAGAGGTCTCTTCTTGCCGACTGAGCGGTAAACGGAGCTCTCTTCTTTCTCGATAGTTTGGCAGGGCCTGTCTGCTTTTGTGAGATGGAGCTCTCTTCCTTCTCGATAGTTTGGCAGGGCCTGTCTGCTTTTGTGAGATGGAGCTCTCTTCTGTCTCATGAACTTGGACGAAGCTCTTGGTTTCTTTTTGTCGAGGATGAGGTAAAGGACTTGCCTTCTTGGAAGCTAGGGGAGCTCTGTCATTGTGTAGCCACCGACTGAACAACACAGTCCACGAATAATGCGGATACATCCGGCTTATTCTAAGCGCAAGCACGGTGCTGCGCAGCGAGCTACCATAATCAGGGTTGGTTTTCCTCCTTGTTGAACGTTCTGTAGCCCCTGGCTGCACATCACAGGAAGCACATAGTCTCCGCGCAGCTCTCGCCCGGCATGCTGTGCGTAACATGGTTCTATGAATTTCTATGTGTTACATGTTAGGGCGTTCGCAAATGCGGATCTCAAACAATGTGTTCCGAATCAAGCCTGCAAAATGCTGTCGTCCTGATGGAAGGCTTTCCAGCCACTGACTGAGCGCCACAATCTGTACATGTTCTCCTTGAACATGGTATGTGGGCTATCATGCGAGGATATTTGCCAGTGTGTGTGTGTGTGTGCGTGCGTGCGTGCGTGCGTGGGTGGGTGGGTGTGTGTGTGTGTGTGTGTGTGTGCGTGGGTGCGTACTGTATGCTCTCATGTACGCCCTTCCTGTAGTATAGCACAAGGGACATGTCACATTATACGTAAAGGTTCCTGCCACATATATATATATATATATATAATATATATATATATATATATATATTGGGGTTTATAGGGTCTCGGATCGAAACCACTGGAAAGGCAGTGGTTATAGCCGGCGTACCCCAAGTGCCGATACGGTAGGCACGACCGCGTAGTGCCATACGGCGAAATCTCCGCCCTGGCACCGACGAGAAAGGCTGCGCAGGTCAAAGGCACGTGCTGCCATCAAAGCTGCGCGCCAACGAGGTCTTCCTGGCCCGAAAAGAGCAGTGCAGCTGCTCGCCAGGCACCACAGCCAACCTTGCTACCGTGAGTCCATGGGACGTGGTGGCAAAGCGAAATGGGCTGGATGGACCGACGAAGATTCCTCCTGGTCCTCATCTTCATATGGGTATCGCAATCCCAAGAGTGCGGGCAAGGGCAGGAAGTACAAGGAGCAGTGGCCGGAGTCGGACAATGGCCAGCCACGCGGGGGAGCTTTCCCATCCTTCGAAGAGATGCAACCCTCTACGGCACCTCGAATGGCTCCGATACCACGAGAAGAGCCAGAGGAAATGCTGGAGCTGCCCGAAACCGGCCATTACCTCAACGGGGTCCAGCGAGGACTCAATGGAGTGAGAAAGGCGGTTACCCGGGCTCGCAAAGTGGAGGCAGAAGCGAAGCAACTCGATTCGAAGTGGGACCTCTTCAAGCAGAGCCTCCAGGATGCATACATGACCGAACGCAAGAAGTTCAAGGAGAAGAAGCAAAAGCTTGCGGAGGCGATGGAGGACCTGATGAATGCCAAAGAGCAGGCCCTGATCGAGCTCAAGGAGATCATGACCAAGGGCAAGAAGGTGGCCAAGCCCAAGGAGACCCCCGACTCCGAGGCCCTGGAGGAACTACGACAACTTCTAATGGAACCTGGACAAGAGGAAGAGGAGGACTTTGCCCAGATACTCATGGAAGCCTGCCAAGGCGAGGAGATGACGAAGGAGACAGCACGGTCCAACATCCTTGCCATCCTCCAGGAGCACAGCCGCAGGAAAGAGGGCCCTGCTACTCCCGAGAGACGCCCTGGAAACCCGGCCCCGCGGACACCACCGGCACCCTCTTATGCCCCGAGCAGAATGTCCATGGACCTGGGCGAGACTGGAACCGGCGAGAGCAACCAAGCCCATCGCGATCCTTACATGTCTTCGCCCTCGACTACCGGTCTCCTTCCATCCACCTCACCGCGGGAGCCACGTTCCAGGTCGAGATCCTCAACCCGTACGCCCATCAAGTTTGTGGGGAGAAAGCCGACGCTGGGCAGCACTACAGGAACCCCGCTTTCCCGCAAACTTTCAGAACGGAGGGCAGCCGCCATGGAGAATATCCAGGAGATTGGCGATGGGGACACGGACGAGGACATCAACATCGCCGAGCTCGAGCGCGGGACCCGGGCGGAGAACACCAAGTAGTGCGGACTACTGGTGCAGTGACAGCGAATTATGAACGGGATGGCGGGCTTTTTCGGTTTGTCTTGCCTTCACCTGTGACGAAGCTGCACTTTTTTGAGGACGAGGCCTGTGTTGACACCCAATCTCGGTCACCCAGGCAAGATTTTGTTGTCACAACTGGGCTTCTTCGGTGTGTCCCAGACAAATTCGATAGGAGGCACGGCCCTTCGGGAGGCCACGACCTCGTAGATTCTACATTGGCCCCTGGTTTCGAGTGGAGCCTCAGAGATTGCTGGAAATGGCTGCCAATTTGGCAGAAGGCCAGCGGCGACTACGACATGAATGGAGGCTGTCTCTGTAGCCCTACTCTTAGGCTTCCAGAATGCAGCCCCTCTCAGCAGCGACTTGAGCGGACAGCGCCTCTGCTGCTGCTCCTGTCACTACTTGGTCCTCTTCTTTGTGGATGGCATGGCGGCTTTCAACTTATCTCAGGTTGTGCCTTGCTGGCACTACTACTGCTCCCTGTGGGTTGCAGTTTGTCTCGTGGGCGCCAAACCAGGCGAGTGACTATGGCCATGAACGTGAGAGTTGTCCTTGCATTTAGCATCCTCAGTGTTGTATATGCAGGGCCGTCTCATGCATCTCCAAGCTCGACCCCACGACACACAGCATGGCGAGATGATGTACAACCAAGAGTACCGCGACAAACTGATCTGGAGCTGTGGGCTTCTGGCCAGCTCACAGCACACGAACAGCTACTTCAGGCTGCTGATCGGCGGATTGCCGGCAACCCACTCCTCCACTCAGAAGGAGAACTAGCATCGCCAAATCTACTTGTGACAGCGGAACCAGAGGACCTAGGACCTGCCCCGCTTGACGACAACGAGCGACGAGCAGTCCACATATCAGTTTGGGTGGCTTCGCCCTTCTACGAGGTTGAGGTCCTTGACATTGGAGTCCCCTTCCCAATGTCACAGCAGAGTTTCTGCGATGCGGTACGCGGGACTGCACAAGCCATGCCCGAATGGGCCGAGACGGTGATCCCAACGGTGCCACAGGTTGGCCCCTATTATGGAAGCTGTGTGATGGTGCCCTCTTGGATACCAGCAGCTGGGCGCTTTGTTCTGATTATGGACAATCGGGCCATCGGTGGCGAGACCTTTCCCTTCTACCATGAAGGCCCCCTCAACAGGGAAACGCTTAGGAAGCAAGTACCTGCGGATGATGAGTATGAGGTCGATTTCTATCTGTTTGGCCGACGACACCCGTTGCAAGACGGAGGCCAAGCAGCAGTTCAAGGAGGACTAATCAAGGCTGTATACAAGGACCAACCATGTGATTGGGAACCACCCCTGCAGCCTCGACTCGAAGATCCGCGATGGTGGTGCCCTCGTGCCGGAGTACCCCAAGGCAACAGAGCCACCCATGTGGTATATCAAAGCCCTGAGGACCAGCTGGTCTACGAAGACCTACCAGGGGCAGCCGACAACCGGGTTGAGCTGGCAGAGCAACTGATGGGTTATCCTGCTGGCCAATGCTGGATAAGGACCCCTGACAGCCCACTAGAGTCCCTGTGCCATGCTGGGCGAAGCATCAACATGCAAGTTGCTGTCAACCCGGGACCAAGATCCACCAAGGAGGGCGACCCCAATGTCACAGTTGTCTTCCTCGATCTGAGGGGTCTGGGGCACTTTCCCCAGTGGGTCCACCTACCGGGACCGTTCTTCAACACTGTTGAGTACCTTGAGGGCATCCAAGTACCGACAATAGAGGGATGGACTGTACTCATCGAAGGCGGCGAACGGACAAATGACCCGACAGTTCTCAAGGTCAATGATGGCGAGACGCTAAACTTCTTCATGAAGGAGACTGGCGAGCTTACGCCTTCGGCGGCTTCGTGTTCTATTGACGAAGGAGGTGATGATGGTTCCAGCGATGACTCCATGGGGCGCCCACCTGAGTCCAGTGACGAGTCAACCGCCTCGCCGCCTGCCCCAGACAGGCCGAATGGACCCCCTCCTCCACGGCCAGTAAACCGCAGCAGGTCACCGAGAAGACATGGAGATGATCAGAATGATCTGGTCATCTGTCTTGCAGACGTGGTACCACAACCCACCTTCGACTTGACCCGCACTGTCCTACCATGGCCGCATTCCTTCCAGGACTTGTGGCCTCTCTTCTGTCCGTGGAATCCTGCCTGGATGCAATGGAAGTTGGATGGTCTAAATTTGCACAGTGAAACCCAAGCTGCTCTCAAAACTACCGTGCACTGGGCGGACCTACTGCCAGACTTCATGCAGGGCAAGGGCGAACTACAGATTTTCACGGATGGATCCGCGCAGGAGAGTACTGTGCGTAGTGGATTTGCTGTTGTGATCCTGCTCAAAGTCGGTGCCCTTGCAGCGATATTTGGCCTACTAGGCGGACAAGTTCTCGGAAACCTTGAGACGCCATGGGCTAGTGAAGAAGCCCCAGCCCTCCATGCGGAGCAGGTTGCACTGGCAACAGCGATGTTATGGCTACTACAGATGCGAGCGATCTTCCCGGTGATTGATGGAACTATTTTCGTCGATTGCCTCTCTGCTGGATTTGCCAGCACTGGGCAGTGGGCCACCATCAACCAACTCGGAGCACAGACCCGCGATCTGGAACTGCTGCTTCGAGAGATTGATGGAGTCTCTGTGCGGCTACAACACATACGCGGCCACTCAGGCCACGCTTGGAACGAACTTGCGGACAGTGTTGCTAAAGGAACAATGAAAAGACAATGTTGGTTTGCAGAACCCCCAGACAATGTGGTGCGGACCTTCCTCGAGTCTGACCTATCCTGGGTTGGAGTTGAAGCATCAGCCCGTAGAACCGGAGCTTTGTGGGTCGATGCTGGTGGACTATGTTGGGATGAACAGCCGTATGCACAGTCCAACCTTGAGGCGCACGAGTTGATCCCCACATGTGGCCCCACGCCCAGCTCCCCGGCCGTTGAGGACTTCTATGTTGAGGCCTGCTCCTTCAATGTTCAGGGCCTCGGAGGCAACCATCGTTACCTGGAGGAGCAGTTTGAACACTGTGACCTCGGGATCATTTTCCTGCAGGAAACCAAGCAAGCAGGAGGACAATGCACCAGCCAAAGATACCTCCGGCTGGCATCTGATGCCAATGTGCACTGGGGCACGGCGGTTTGGTTGCGGCGTAGCCCGGGCTTCCTCACCATTGGTAACAAGGCTGTTGTCCCCAGAGAAGAGAATGTAAGCATCATCCACCAGGAACCCAGAATGCTGGCTGTGGTTGTCAAGATTGGTGATGCTAAGATTGGGCTCATTGCTGGACATTGTCCTCATGACACCAAACCACAAGAACGTGACCTCTTCCTACAGCAACTTGCAAAGATTTGCGAGCGACTACGGAATGTCGCTCTGCTCTTTTGTGGAGTGGACCTAAATGGGAGAGTGCCATGCAATGTCTGCCCTGTTACAGGTGATCTGGAAAATGAGGAGCCAGATCGCACAGGGCGTGCATTCGTTGAACTTCTTGGCAACTGTGGTATGTGGATACCAGCCACATATGGTGCCCTACATGAAGGTGATGTACACACTTACAGTCACCCCTCTGGCACCGCCAGCAGGATTGACTACCTGACTGTTGGTGGACGAGCAAAAGTGACAGAAACATGGAGTGCTGTCAACTCCAATCTGGATAATGGCAGCCCCAATGATGATCATAGAGCTGTTGTTCTTCGTCTACGTGGCCACCTTCCAGGACCTGCACCGGAACGAAGACTTGAACGACTACGTTTCGATATGCAAAAGCTCTGGACTGATGAGGGCAAACAGCTGCTTGAGGAATCTTGCCGATCATTTGTACAACCCTCGTGGGAGGTGCATCCTGATCGCCATTGCCAGGCACTGCAACAGCATGTTGTGAGCGCCCTCAAGGACAACTTCGAACGCAAACAGCAGTCATTCCGCACGAGGTCTGGGAGTTGAGAATGACAAAGAACCGACTCCGATGGCGCACCCGCGGGCGCAGACACTATGGACGCCTCGCACAACAGCTAGCCTTTGATCGGTGGCGCAAGGGTGAACCACTTTCCTTTGACAAACCGAGTGAGCGACAGCTTCTCCTCTATGAGATCACGGCAGCTGCGGTCAGGTTTGCTACTGGTCGCATCAAAAAGCTGATTGCTGACTCAAAGGACCGGTTCCTACGAGGGGTCGCTGCTGAGGGACATCAGAGTGTTTCCGCAATTATGAACCGGGTCAAGATGGCTGGCCTGGGTGCCAGGGCCAAGCGGGCAGTCGCCAGAACCCTCCCGAGGCTGCTTGACACGACCACTGGAAGCGATGCGACCAGTGCGGCCGACCGAGACCGCATATGGCTCGAACACTTCGGTACACAGGAGGAAGGCGAGACGATGTCGACCCAGGACTTCCTCACCAGATGTTCCAACTGGCAAGAGGACAGAAGCGCTACTTGGACATGGAAGGAGCTACCGAGTGTTCGGGACATTGAAGGCGTCATGAGGAAAACTAAGCGGGGAAAGGCACCTGGTTTGGACCAGCTCCCAAGTGACGTCTTTGCGGCCTGTCCGGCTGCTTTTGCTCGTCTTCTACATCCGCTGTACATCAAGAGCCTCATCAACGGTCGTCAACCGGTGCAGTGGCGTGGAGGCATCCTGTATGAGGCTTTCAAGAAAAGTGGCCATGCGTGGTTGCCTGAAAATCACCGCAGTCTCTATGTGGCAAGTTTCGCCGGCAAAGTTCTGCATCGAGCGATGCGGACCAAAATTGGGGGTGACATCAGCTCCCTCTTACATCCTCTACACTGCGGCACGCGCCCGGGAGCCCCAGTGCTCTTTCCATCACTCTACGTGATCTCGCACTTCAGGAGGTGTGCGCGACAAGGCCGCAGCGCAGCCGCGGTCTTTATAGACACGAGAGCGGCGTACTACAGGGTGGTCAGAGAACTGATTGTCGGAGACCTGAAGACGGATAGAGGTGTTGAAGCCCTTTTTCACAAGTTTGGCCTGGATGGTGATGATATTTCTGAGATGAAGGACTTGATCTCACAAGGAGGCATGTTGAATGTCGCGGGCGTGCCGGAGCCGATCCAGTACTGTGCAAGGGACTTCTTTCGCTACACGTGGTTCAGTTCCCGCTTTGCCAATGGCGACAACGTGTGCGAAGCAGCTGCAGGCTCCCGCCCAGGGGTTTCCTGGGCGGATTGTATCTTTGCTTTCCTGTATGCGATTATCCTTTATCGCATACAAGAGGCTCTGGCTGGTGAAGACATCGGAATGAGGATGCCCTACGATCCAACCCTGGGTCCTTTTGGACACAACCCGGATGCTGAAATGCAGGACATGATGGACTCCACGTGGGCGGATGATTCTGCCTACATCATGGAAGATGAGTCGGCGCTGACTTTGCTTGACAAGGCCTGTCGTATTACGACAATCGTGATTTCTACCTTCCGGAGCCATGGGCTTGACCCCAACCTCCGTCGCAACAAAACCAGCATGATTGTGCGACTGTGTGGCGCAGGCTCAACCAAGGCCCGAAGAGACTACTTCCAGACCGGCAAGCCGGTGTTGTACTTACCCGACCTTGACGAGGAGATCCACATCGTTCCCTACTACAAGCATCTTGGTACCATGGTGGACCCAAAAATGTCCCTTCGACAAGAAAGTCGGTACCGAATGGCCCTTGCCCAGTCTGCCTATGAGGCAGCAAAGGACCTTTTATTACAGAACAGGGACCTCTCCTTGCCCACGCGTACTTCGCTTTACCAGACAGCGGTCGTCTCCACCTTCCACAACCTCGCTGTCTGGCTTCCCAAAGGAGAGGCTTGGAGGAGACTATGTGATGGATTTTCTCGCCTCACACGACGTCTCCTTTATCGACACGGACGGCCCGAGGACATATGGAAGATGCCACTCCCCTTGGTGCACTGTGCCACGGGATGTTGGCCGCTCGGCTACTTCGCGCGACGATCGCGAGTGTCGGCCTTGATTTCGTTGGCGAAGACGGGACCACCCCCTCTCTGGGCGATCCTTCAGCACGAACGAGAATGGCGTGACACATTGGTGGACGACCTACGATGGCTTTGTTGGGATGCTGGTGCTGGATGGCCTACTATCACGGAGGCCGATTGGCCCAGATGGCTGCATCTCATGCGGGATCACCCTGACATGATCAAGCGGACAGTGAAGAAAAGGCTACGAGGTGACTTTGAGCACTTCCAGGAGGACGCCTTAATCCACGTTTGTCACTGGCGCCTGCACAAGACCCTAGTTGAGGGACAAGAGAAGGACAGTGCGCCAGAGCCATGGGCTTGCAGAGTATGCTCGAGAGTCTTCAAGAAGAAGTCTGGTTTGGGCGTGCACTTCTTCAAAGCCCATGGAAGACGAGCCGATTATAGAGACTATGTTGAAGGCAGCTTTTGCCGTGCGTGCAACAAGGAGTTCTGGACGGTTGGCCGTCTTGAAGATCATCTCCGCTACTCCGGCAAGTGTCTTCGAATCTTGCGCCGAAACTACGAGCCAGCTGCGACAGCAGTGCCTGGCTATGGTAGTAAAAAGCGCCGACAAGCTGAGACCGACAACTACACTCCAGCTGCACCGGTTCAGACTTGTCCCCCCAGCCTTCTGGATGTTGAATCTGACTGGAACCCATGGCAGACAAAACTGCATGAGGAGCTGTGCAACTTGTTGCTTGATGACCAGTCTGATGGTGAAATTCCCCAGATGATTCGAAGGGAGGTTGACAGACACCCCCTTTTCCCGGAGGAGATTCGCAAAGTGTTGGACTTCCTGACCAGCGAGGTCGATGAGATCCACTCTGATGCGGACCTACAGCAGTGGAGTGAACCGGCGTACCACTCCATTGTGCAAGCCCTCCATGACTGCCTGAAGCCCTCCTTCCTGATTGAGGCTGACCCAGTAGTGCCCGATGTCTCACTAGGCATGGTGGAATTCACCGGTTTGGTGGAATCGTTTGACTGGGAAGAGGCAGTTTCTACTTTTCGAAGAAGCCACGTGACCCAGACCGGTTCACTGTTTATCTTGGACGATTGCTGGAAAGCTGTTTGGTGTCGTTCCAAGGGTGCACCGTTCCCTACAGCCGTGGCGTTCAATCCGTTGATTGCATTCCCAGCTACCTTGATGGAGCTTTGGCAGGAACTGCTAAAGGGACTGTTTCCAACCCTGCGTGCTCCCAAGGATTTCTGGGCCCACCCGCTGGCACGACCATTTGTGCCGTTTCGGGTTTGTTGCACACCTAATTAGGCCGCGGACAACCACTGAATGCACGGAAATGCGAAAAATTGGGGTTTATAAAAGGAACCCGAACGAAGACCCAAGGTTTCTTCATCAGGTTCCTACATTATTATAGTACCCTTATAGATCCCTTATAGTACCCTTATAGACCCCTTTAAAGGGACCCCCCAAAAAAGGCCCCAGGGTTTCTTCATCAGATTCCTACACTAGTAGTTCCGGCCCAGTGAAGGTCGGATCCTCAGCCCTACACCCTAAAGTTTCAAAGGTCTTCAGGTTTAGGGTTTAGGGTCTAGGTTCAAGGGTTTAGGGTTTTTGTGAGATGCCACGTGCAGTACTCAGGGTTTCTGCACTTTGGATGCAGGCTTCAATGTTTTGGGCTTTGGCCTTTCGAGCTCGAGATTTGATTGTGTGGAACTTTTGGGAGACCTTGTAGCTCGTGAAGCCTTAGAGTTGAGTTGGTACACATCCGTGAAAGGTTTCCGGGTTTAGGCCTTGAGGATTTTTCCCCGAAGCCCTAAAACCTAAACTACCCTGCACCCAGCTTCTCTTGATTTTGGGCCTCTTCTCGAAGCAGCCCTGAACCCTTCATCCACACATCTGAAGACGAAGCGCCCCGAAACAGCGCGGGCCAGAAACCGAGTCTTCGTTGCGGTTTAGGATTTAGGGATTCGGGCTCACGCGTTCAGGGATTCATGTTTAGGCATTTAGGGATTCGGGATTAGGGCTTAAGCATTTAGGGATTAGGGTTAGGGTTTAGGTTTTAGGGCGTGAAGACTCCAGCGGAATGTGCGCAGGCTGATTCGTGGACGGCTCTTTACCCAACAGCGGGCAGGGCTTACACCAGTTTTGACTTCTCGCGCTGGAAACATGCTGCTGCATGGGCAACGGACACTGGGCACAAGGAGTAATTTCTTGTCAACCCTGAACCCTAGGCAGTAGCCCCTTAGCCCTTAAAGGTTGTTTGCTCCGTTGGGCAGGCACAGCTCCCCTACACATCCCGACTGCATCACTCAGTGCTCGCGCTTGCCTGCCACGGTTGATGTTTCGGGTTTAGTGTTGTATAGTGTTTAGGGTTTAGTGCTACTACGCCGACAACCGAAAACCTGCTCCGCGCATTCGCATATCTCCTACCCAAAACACTTCCACTGTTTCCTGAAGCAAGCCAAGTTACTCAGACCGTGTTGTGGGTCGCAAACATCTTGGCAATCCAGTCCACCTAATGTAGGAACCTGATTAAGAAAGCCTGGGCCTATAACCCCAAAATAGTAGGATTCATATAAGGAACCCAAATAAAAGCCCAAGGTTTCTTAATCAGGTTCCTACATTAGCAACCCAAGTATAAGCAGGAGACCCAAAAGCCCCAGCCCTAAGCATTAAATTTCAAAATGTCGATTCTCGTATTTCAACCCTACAGCACCACGGTGCATCCCAGGCCCTAAATCCATATCCGAATAGCCTCCGCTTCAAGGACCCGGACTGTCTGATCTTCTTCGGAGGATTCGACACTTCCAGTGCAACCCCTGACCATCACGTGTGGTGCTACAGCATGGAGGCACGTCTGCTGACAGGTTTGCGGGTGCGGGTGAGGGCTAAAGGGGCCAACAACCCGAAAACACCAAACAAACACCTGGAACCCCTGAGACACTATAGGGCTATAGGGGCCTAAATAATTGCCAATAATTGTGATAAGTATAGTATCAAGGCCTCTAATGTGGGAGTTTCCCAAAACTAGGGCTACCGTATTTTAAGGTCCCTATAATAAGGATCCTATTATTTAGGGTACTACATTAGGATCCCCTATTGTCGGAAACTCCCATCTTTGTGTCTCTGGGGTTTGGGGTTTGCGGCCTAAACCCTGAGTTCTAAAACCCCGAGATTAGGTTTATGGTCACTCTCTGTTGTTTTCCTGCCTTGGGAGTTTCCGAAGATAGGGGAACCCGAAAATAATACGCGAAATAGTAGGATCCTGATTATGAGGACCGCAAACTAATGTACCCCTAATTAATTGTCGGAAACTCCCATTTTGGGTTTGGGCTACAGCGTTTCCAGCGCGGAGCTCAGAACGAACATCGAAACTTACCGACCCCCGACCGGAGGTTTTCGGTAATCACGCCCCGTTCGTCTTCTCATTTTTATCACCATACGGTTTAAGGGTTTAGGGTTTAGGGTTTTGGGGGTACTATGGCTGCGAAATAACAGCTGGTACTTGCCATTTTTTGCACCACTATCATTGGTATTGTTATTTGTTTCAATCTCAGTATTCGTATTTGTATTCGTCTTCAATACCTGATTATCGGTAGATGCCTTCGCTCCGGATGCCCAATGCCTCGAGCCCTAAACCGCTAAAGTTGAAAATCCCTAAACCCAAACTCAAAAACCCTAAGCTCATATTCCTCTCAAACCGGAAACCCCTAAACCTTACACGCCGTAAGTGCTGTCTTGGGGCCCCTCCCAAGGCAACTTACCTTTGCCTTCGTAGGGTTTCCTGTTCCAGTTTAAGGTCTGGCACACTTCTTGTCTCAATGGAGTAGGTTGGGCTTCCTGGGTAGCCCAACCCCCATAAAGCGAATGTAAACCTCTTACTGCATCGCTTTGAAACCCTTTCACCCCCTTCTAAACCCCCTTCATCAAGACCCCGTATACAGCTGGACGGTCAGGAGAACAAATGGAAGGCAGACGGGAATCCAGGACATGCCGTTGCTTTGGAACCTTACTTCAGGGTTTAGAGTTTAGGGGTTTAGGGTTTAGGCTTTAGGGGTTTGAGGTTTAGGGTTTAGCGTTCAGAGCCTCGAAAGCTTTTAGCCCGAAAGACTGTCGGCCTGAAGCGGCGAAGTTCGCGATTCAAAGGCCGGTTAAGTCTACATTCAGTGCTGCCGGGGTTTAGAGCTTCGGAGAGGTCGCGTTGATCGTTGTTGTGAGTGTCTTTGCGAAACCTAGTGCGATGTCTTATACTATAGGGGGTTTAATCATTCCAATAGGGTTTTGGAGCCCATACTACCACAGCTATAATTCGGAACCCCCCCAAAATAGTATGAGTAATTATTAAGGCCCCTGTACTGTATCCTCATCATGGCCCTTACAGGAGCCCTGAAAGACGCCTTCAAAGGAACCCTATTCTGAGTATCCCTACAGTAAACCCGATAGCTCCGAGGCCTCGAGTTCAGAGCTTCCGACTGTGATTCTTGAAGTCCAGGAAACAGCTCCGGATCTTCATCACCGCCATGCCAGCATTAATTTAGGGGCCTGAATAGTTACCTATATTATTCTGCGAGTTCCTTATTTTAAGTATACCATAACGGGAGGGCACCAAAACGCTATTCTCAATTTTAAGGCCCTTACATCACTACGGACTGGCAGTGGCAATCGCCATCTCCCTGCGATTGCTAGCATCACCGTGGTCGGCGTCCTCCGCCCTAAACCGTCTATATCCATCTGGGTGGTTGTCCAAATTATGGTCCCTTTTGGGGTCCTTATTATAATACGGCACCTAATATTTGGGGTACCCAAAAAGGGACCCTAAAATTTTGACAACCACCCATCTATTTATATAAATACATATATACACGCACACACACTCAACCCCTCAGTTCTCCTCAACCCTCAGTTCTGAACCCTAAATCTTATAAGCCCTAAGCCCTGCTAAAGCCCTAAAGCCCTAAACCTAAAGCCTAAACCCTGAACCCCTGCACTCCTAAAGCTCTAAACCTAAAGCTTAAACCCTAAACTCCTTAAGCCCCAAAGCCCTAAACCTAAAGCAAAAAAAGCCTAAACCCCCAAACCCTTGAGGGTTTAGGGTTTAGGGGTTAGGGTTTAGGGTTTAGGGTTTAGGGTTTAGGGGTTTGGGGGTTTTGGGGTTTAGGGTTTAAGGGTTTAGGGTTTAGGGTTGCAGCCCGAGACGCGGCTCCTACAGGAGGCTCACCACCCAATGGTGGCACTGGAGATATTCGAGAGCCACTGGGATTGAATTTTGGTCTAAGTGGGTGGGGCGGGGTCTTAACATAGGGGTTCAAATAAAGGGGCTTGAAGTTTTATGAAAGTCATTCCTTAGGCTTAGGGTTCGTCTAACTTTTGGGTACCATAATATACAGCACAACCCTACAACAGTTCGCCCGGCCCCTTTCATAACCTACCCTTGTAGTCTAATGATGTGTCCCAGAACCCTACTATATTCGTCCGACTACTCGGGCATTCGGGCGTTTGTATTTTGAGTCTATGCCTCATGGCTACTTTTTAAAGGACTTATATAAAGAAATCATATTAGGGAACCCTAAAAAGGTAGGTTCCTTAGGGTCCAGGTTGGGTTTCAGCTAACGGCTCCAAGCGAGTGACTCGAAAGGCTTCCGGCTTTGTGGGGTTTGTATAGTATCGTAGAGTATAGTATAGCAAAATTATAGAATACAGGATATTATAGTATAGTACTATAGAACACTATAGTTCATGGTTTAGGGTTAATACAGGATATTATAGTATAGTATTATAGAGCACTATAGTTCATGGTTTAGGGTTTAGGGTTTGGGGTCGGGGCGTCGCTTCTGGGGGTTGGGTGGCCTAAGCCCTAAATCCTAAACTATAGTGTTCTATAATACTATACTATAATATACTATAGCCTATATTTTGCCGTACGATGCTCTGCTATACTATACGATTTAGTGGTGAAGTCTTCGAGCTCTGTAGCTTTTCAGGGAAAGGCTATAGGGCCACATGCCGTGTCGGGCAACAGATTGCTGTCCGCATCTCCGTCTCTGCTTTTGCTGGCTGAATGTAGGAACCTGATTAAGAAAGTCTGGGCCTATAACACCCGAAACAGTAGGATTCATATGGGTGGTTGTCAAAATTAGGGTCTCTGTTGGGGTACCCTAATTAATAGGTGCCGTACTATAATAAGGACCCAAAAAGGGACCCTAGTTTTGACCATCAGGAACCCTAGTGAAGGCCCAGGGTTTTCTAAATCAGATTCCTACATATGGCCTGGGAGAGGTGCCCAGAGAGCCCAATACCTCTTAAATCAGGAATATAGCTTAAAGTCATAGTATGAGTCCTCTTATAATTTAAGGTATATTCCTTAATTAAGGGGTATTGGGCTCTCTGGGTATTGTTCCCAGCGCTGACAGAAGGCACCTAGCCATCAAAGCCTCAACCTTAAGCCCTAAGCTCAAGCGGCGGCGTTTCAGGGGACGGTAGCACCAAGCGCGACCCGGTACGAAACGTATTCCCTTCAAGACCAGTACTGGTTCCTTGAAACAACATTAACCGTGAGACTCTGGGTCATGAGGGGCTACCTTTTCGGAGCCCCTACGAAACAGTGCTTTTTTTTTTTTTTGGGGGGGGGGCGCCAGAGGGGAGTGGCTTGTCGTATCCTTCAGTGGTATGTTTGTGGAATCTTGGGGAGCGTTGGGTGGGTTCAGGGTTTAGGGTTTAGGGTTTAAGGTTTAGGGTTTAAGGTCTAGGGTTTAGGGTTTAGGGTTTAAGGTTTAGGGTTTAGGGTTTGGGACACTCCTTGGAAATATCATCTCCTCAGACGGGTGCTAAACCCCCGACGAAGCCTTCGGAAACCCTTGTAGCAGCACACTCTACGTATATCAAGTCCCTGATTAAACAACCCCCAAAACCCCCATTAATAACATTTAGAACCCTCCTAAGAACCCTTCTCACACCTCAGTCTCCCTCACAACCCACAACCCTAAACCCTGAACCCTAAGCCTCACGCCCTTCAATCCTAAACCCTACACCCTAAACTGCACCATTCCCGCAACACACAGACTCCTTACTCCTTCCAAGGGCGAAGGGGGCCATGCTGGGCCAAGAGTTCTACATCTTCTACGGAGATACGCAGAGATCTCAGCGCCGCAGGGTTCAAGGGTTGCGAGGTTCTGGCTTCAGGGTGGTTTGGGTGGTTTGGGTGGTTTGCAGGGTGCCCCTAAATCAAATCCATTGGTTTACCCTGAGGTTCATGGGTAGCTATAAGTTGGGTTATAAGCCCCTTAATATGGGATATAACTATAGTTATCCTACTTATAACCCTACTTATAATTCACCATGAACCTCCAAGTAGGGTCTAGGGTTTGGGGCCTATGTTTGCCTCACGCTTGCAGCCTAGAGCTTCTCGGAGTCTATTCGATCGTGACTCCGACACGCCAGAAAGACGTAGTCCGGCACCTTGTTAATTTACATGCCTCCCAAAGAACGCGCAAGAGAGAGAGAGAGAGAGAGAGAGATAGAGAGAGAGAGAGAGAGAGAGAGAGAGAGAGAGAAAGAGAGAGAAAGAGAGGGGTAAACCCTACACCATAGCCCTGACGAAAGAAAGAGAAAGAGAGAGAGAGAGAGAGACCCGCTGCCCCGCATAATTAATTACGAGCTGCATTCCTTGATTACGGGCATTGGGCCATGAAGACGGCTCCAGCCTTGCCAGCCTGCTGTCGGCAGCCAGATGACGCGGCTTAAGGTTTAGGGTTTAGGTCATGCACTGGATCGCTTTGGGTTGGAGTATTGTTGGGCCCCTTTTCAGGGCTTTAGAGTGAATTCGAACTCATGTTGAGTAGCTGTGGAAAGGGTGCTGGCTCTCAGACGTCTGGAGTACTGGCCTGGCATTGCTGCAGAACCGTCTTTAGGTTTTGGAAGGACATTACATCGACGAAGATAGTCCCAAGCCAGCTCGACCAGAAAGAAGCTCGAACACCAGTTTACAGAGCTTTTTTTGCACATGCCAGGCAGGCCGAGACCTTCAAGTACACCGTGCCGAACAGCTTCAAAACTCAGGCCAGCTGAAGTAGTCTTGCGTGGTTTGGGTCGGGGCTCCACCGTTGGTTTAGAGCTTACTTCTATTGTTGTTGTTATTGCTTCGCCGGTGTCCACTCCTCCTGCTCCTCCTCCGACGACCGACTACGACTACGACAGGATAAACTACCACTACTAGTACCACTACTACTACCACCACTACAACTACTTCTACTACTACCACTACTACTACTACTACTACTACTACTACTACTACCACCACCACCACCAGTACTACTATCCGATCTCTTTTCCAGTACGGCCATCATGCTTTATTTAGACTCTTAGGATCGATAGTGGCCGTCGGAGTCACCATAAGGCAAGTGATGGCCCCTATCTTACAGTGACTCACTTCTGTCTCACATCTTTGTAGGTCGTGGAACTGAGCTCGTGATGACTGTAGATTGGTAAAGGAGTCACCAACAGGGTTGAGCGCCGATGGCGCCGGGTCGCACGAGCCCTCGTCGCCAAGGCGAACTCCGCTGCGTGGAAAGCTGAAAAGCCATCGTCACAGGGACCCTTAGTGGTAGGGGCCTTAATGCCCATGACAAGGACCTTTTAAGGCTCATTTACGGAAGTATAGTCCCTACCCCCGTCCCCCTTCTCCCCTAAGGGTCCCTCTGACATCGCTATGGCAAACAGGGAACAGGACGGAGCAAACTCACCCATTAAGCGCGGACACAAGAAGGGCGAAGCAGTTAACTGTATGCAGGAAACCTACCCTCCAAACCGTATAGAGTGCGCAAGGAACCACATACATCATCATCAACATGATGGCAAGGGCGCTGCCAGTTCTTCTTGGCCATGGCTGATGACTCACGTACTCTAAGCACAAGCCAGAAAGGCGGCAAATCCTCCCCACCCCACCCCCGGCCCCCTCCCCCCAAACCCTCCAGGCACCCACCCTGCAAGGACAGAGTTCAGAAGGGGTGGTTGGCCATGGCACCTACTACCACCACTGCCCCCACTACCACTATACTACCACTGCTACCACTACTACCACTACTACCACTACTACCACTACTACCACTACTACCACTACTACCACTACTACCACTACTACCACTACTACCACTACTACCACCACTACCACTACTGCCACTGCTATCACCTTCCTACCACTCCTTCCCCTTCTTCCACTGCTTCCCCTTCTTCCACTGCTTCCACTGCTTCCACTGCTACCATTGCTACCATTGCTTCCACCGCTACCACTGGTGCGTGTCCGGCTGCGAAAACGACTGCGAGTCCGAGTGCGAGTGCGACGGTTATAGATATTTTTGGATTACAAGACCAAGAATATAAAAATAGATTACAAGTAGTAAAAGCAATGGAGTTTAATGAAATTGCCCCTGCTATCACTACGGACTACAGCACGACGACTACGACGGCTATCATTCGAGGAGAACTGCTTCTACGACGATTAGGGGTTGCTACTGCGCGTGTTGATCTTTGCCGCTACTGCACGAGACTGTTTGGACCTGTTATTCGTGCGTTTAAACTGGCGTTACGATATGCAGTTCTTTACTTGGCTGCTTTAACAGCAAGATGCGACACAATGTTGAACTTCCTAGATTTCACGATCGCCAACTCGTCACACTGATATTGACAAAGCTGCATCTAGAGAGGCTCATCAATAAAGTGATGCGTGCCCGAACGGTACGTTCTAAGATTAGTTGCGGTCTCCGCTGTGGTTCGGATGGTTGTGTCTTTCTTTTGACCCCAACGATCGAGAACCTAAAGCCCCAAATAGGTTTGGCATTGCGTGGACCTACACGAGCTTCACCCGTGAATACCTACTTGGAGGTTCACGGTTAGTTATAAGTAGGGTTCATAAGTAGGCTAACCACAGTTATAACCCAGAACCCCTACTTATAACTACCCATGAACCTCCAAGTAACCCCCCCCCCCCCCCCACCCGCGCTGTCAACCTTGCACTGCTAAACCCTAAACCCTAAATGAACAATGGTGTCGGAGGGTCGAAGCATTGCAGAAGATGCCGGCAAGCTCAACAGGGTCTACCTTCGAAGGGCTTCAGCCCACCATCTACCCGACCGAAATTGACCTGGGAGACAGCGTGAACACAGCTTTGGGTTCGCCGTATGACCAATGTGAACAAGGGTAAGAGAACAGTGAAGAGACACAGACATCGCACGCACCCACGGCAGCTTCGCAGAGTACTGAGAATTAGAAGGTACCAAGGCCTTCCGGTCACACGGATTGCGCAGTTAGAAGACTCTTCTGGCAGTCGCAAAAAGGCGTTCAAAAAAAAAAACCCTGAACCCCAAACCCCTAAACCCTAAACCCCACAGATCACAAGCATCAAACGCTTGATGAATAAACTGGCTCCTCGAGATGCGGAACGTAGTAGTGATCCTAACAGTTTGGGGTCCTTAAAGCAACAGGCGTCTTCAATCTAATCCCTATAAGCCTTATGAAGTCCTTAAACCTGTCTATTTGACCCTGAAATCAAAACGACCGATTTGGGGTTCTGTTCCTTCCCAACTATCCTATAAGACATACCAAAAGCGCCGTTCTGATTATGTCGGCCCTCGTGGGAGGGGGGAGGGGGAGGGAAGAGGCCCTACACGCTAAGCCACTGAAGAACCCGGAAAACCCTACACTCCTACACCCGAAACCCTGTACGTTCATCCGCAAGGCGGCCAGGAATGTCCCTCGGCCAAGCTGGAAGGTCACGGAGGAGGATTTTTAGTGTTGTTTTGGTTGTTAGGGCTTCTCAGTTGATTTACTTTCTTTATATTAGGTTTTTTGGTGTTTACAGGACGTTTAGGGGTTTTAATTGCTTTGTGTTCATTTTTATACCTCGTTGGGTTTGGTTTCTGGTGGTCTCAGCGGTTTTGGGGCCGGGGGTTTAGAAGTTTTGTGGTTTCAGAAGTTGTAAGGGTGCACGTGTGTTTACTGTGGTATGGATGTCGGGTTTAGGACACTGCACCCTGAATGCCTACACCCAAAGCACTGCACCCTGAACCTTGAGCTCCACCCCCGTCAACTCTGACACCCTATCCCCAAAACCCTAAACCCGAAAACCCCCAAACCCCACACCCTAAACCCCTAAGCCCTACACCCTAAAAACACCCGAAACTCCAAACCTAAGCCCGTAAACGATGGGAAATGCTTTCGTATTCCCTCTTGTGAGTAATGCAGAGCTATGAGACATATCACCCTTCTAGTTTTAATTGGGCGCATCTTAATAAAGAGTAGTAAGAAAGAATGCCTAGAGGGGTTGGAGGGTTTAGGGTTTGTTGAAGAGCTTTGGGTTTAGAGTTTAGGGGTTGGAGGGTTTGAGCGTTTAGGGTTTAGAGGTTTGAGTCTAGCATTTAGGATTCAACGGTTGGAGAGATTGCGAGTTTAGGGTTCAGGGGTTGGATGGTTTAGAGTAGCCTAGGGTTTAGAGTTTAGGGGTTGGAGGGTATAAAAGTGTAGGGCTTTTGGGGTTTGGGGGTTTGATGGTTTAAGAGTTTCGGGTTTTTGAGTTTAGGGTTTAGGGTTCAGGGGTTTGAGGGTTTAACAGTTCAGGGTTTTGAGGTTTTAGGGGTTCGAGGGTTTTGGAGTTTAGGGTTTAGGGTGTAGGGGTTTGAGGGTTTAATGTTTAGGTGTTGAGGGTTTAGGGGTTGGAGGGTTTCAGAGAGTTTAGAGTTGTATGTTTAGGGGCGTGAGGGTTTGAGAGCTCAGAATTAGAATTTTGAGGGTTCAGGGGTTGGAGGGTCTAGGAGTCTAGAGTTTAGGGTTTAGGGGTTTGAGGGTTTACGAGTTAAGGGTTTTGAGGGTTTAGGGGTTGGAGGGTTTAAGGGTTTAGGTTTGGGGTTTAGAGGTTTGAGGGTTTTAGAGTTCAGGTTGTTGGGGTAGTAGGGGCTTGACATTGGGGTTTCAGGGTTAAGAGTTTAGAGGTTTGAAGACTTTAGTTTGCTTCTGTCTTCGGTTTTAAAACCTTAAGGGGCTGTTTCATGGTTTAGGTTGGGGTTGAGTGCTCAGGGTTGCGACACCCGCCTAGGAGATGGGAGTTTCAGAGCAGAAGGGACTGCTGGAGAGGAGGAGTACAGGCTACTATGGGCGTACTATAGCGGGTATGGTAAGTAGTATGACAAGGATCCATTACAAGGGATATTACGATGAGTACGGTAAGGGGTACCAAGCTTCGGAAGCCCTGCAAAACTTTAAACTCAAGACCCCTGCACCCTCAGAAAGGCCTTGCCATGAGCCCTGCACCCTAAAACTTAAACCTTACAATCCTAAACTCCAAACATTGAATCCCGTACCTGAAACCATAAATCCTGAACACTAAATCCTAAACCCGTGCAAAGCCGTTGTGGATCCTCAGCTCGAGCTTTCAAACACCGCGAGCATTCAGGTTGCAGGGACCTGGACGGAGGCGGTGTCATACGGAGTTTTAATCTTTTTTTGGTTCTAAGGAGTTCTTTTTGGTTTTTTTTGGGTTCTTGAGGGGCTTATAAGGGGGTTTGGGGGTTTAGGGCGAGGGACAGGGGGGGGGTGTGGAGCTTGGTCGGCCTTGGAGCCTTGGAGCTTTTTCTAGGGTTCCATTACAAGATTCATTCAGGGTTTGGAATGTGGGATTTCAAGATTGGACCTCCGACACGATCTTTGCACGGTGTCTTTTGGGTGGAAAAGCACCGGGCGGTCTGAATACTTAGTAGTAGACATCGTAGTAGTAGTAGTAGTCGTCGTAGCGGTAGCAGTAGCAGTAGCAGTAGCAGTAGCAGTAGCAGTAGCAGTAGCAGTAGCAGTAGCAGCAGTAGCAGTAGCAGTAGCAGTAGCAGTAACAGTAGCAGTAGCAGTAGCAGTAGCAGTAGCAGTAGCATTATCAGTAGCAGTAGTAGCAGTAGTAGTAGTAGTAGTAGTAGCCCACCAGCAGCAGTGGGAGAACCATGTAAGTGACCAGCGGCGATATGTTTCGGAATGCGATCAATGATCCTCAAGGCTCCATGTACCTGCATGGTATATACCTAGGCTGTGCAGGGTTCCGATGTAGGTGCTTGAAGGCCTAAGTATGCACATGGAGCCTCAGAGGAGAGGAATGATAGAAGATTTTGCACAGCAGCTACCGTCAGAGTCGTGATGACAGTTGCAATGCTGACAGCCTTGGCCATGACAAGATCTGTGAGCCGTAGACGGAGCATGTACCAATGGCATCGGCAACTTACAGATGCATCAAGCAGAAATGCTGCTACAGTTGTGCACACGGGATGCGATTGGAAGGACTAATGCTGAAATGCACAGAAGCACTTGTAATGACGATAAGCTTAGCATGAGCCCGCACACACACATACACACACACAGAGTTCTTGCAGCCAATAGTGGACTGCTTTAGACGACAATTACGATCTTCAACATGTTGGTGACTGTCTGATTACGATGCCGTGCTCTTGCACACCAGAAACGGCGGTGAAGCAATAGGACCCGGAAGCTTACCAAATTCTCGAAAGTTGGAAAACCGACGATGTGCAATCAAGTACTTCACCCTGAACTGTGAACCCTAAGCCCTAAAGCTTAAACCCGAAACCCTAAGCCCTAAACCCTAAACCCTAAACCCTAAGCCCTAAGCCCTAAACCCTAAACCCTAAACCCTAACCCCAGAAACTCCAGGGACCCGAAAGCCTAAACACCAGACCCAAATCTCTTGCCAGATCACCGTGGGCGCGAATCCTCCGCCACGTTATCTTCATCAAGTCGCGACGCTGGCTTCGTGTTGATGAGAACACAAGGGCTTTCTTATTGGTCATTCTCGGTCCTCTTTAGTAAGGGCTTACTGATTCACTGAAACTCCATGTCCCAAACCCTAAACCCTATGCCTGATCATCGTGGGTCCTTTGTTTGTTTCATAAACACTCAACTCTGAAGCCCAAAACGCTGAAACTCTGCAGACCTAAACCCTAAACCCTAAACCCTACATCCTAAAGCCTTGAATCTGTAAAGCCCAGGAGCCCGATAATAGCCCTAAACTCCTGGCCCCTCAAACCTTGTTTAGGGTTTAGGGTTTAGGGTTTAGGGTAATTAAACCTCTCAACCCACAAACCCCGAAATCCTACACACCGATAGCCTTAAACCCTCCTCAATTTCCTGCGGCAAATGGATGAGCTAGTAGGTCTGATATGGAAGGTTTCGTTTTGAGGTTTCAGTTTAGGGTTTAGGGTTTCAGGATTTTCTATCTTTTGGGGCTTTGGTGACTTAAGGTTGAGGGTTAAGGGTTTAAGGATTTTCTATTTTTTGGGGCTTTGGGGACTTCAGGTTGAGGGTTTAGGCTGTTGGGGTTGGGTTTAGGGTTGAGAGCCAGGTGTGAGAGTGTTCTGAACTTCCTCAAAGCAGACCACCTGAACCTCCGTCCCGAAACCCGAAACCCGAAACTTTAGATTCCAACAACCAAAACCCTAAACCCAAAAAATCTAAACCATCAACCCTTAACCCTACACCCCAAAACACAGCGCCCTAAACCCTAAACCGGCAGAATGAATGAACCACTTACCCCTGAAACGCGAACACCTGGTTGCGTAGTTCAGGGATCAGTGTCCAGGGTGGAAGGGCTTTGGAGGTTCAGGGTTCTTAAGGAGTTAAGCCCCTAGGCCCCAATCCCGAGACCATTAAACCCAACACCCTCAACCTCAAACCCTTCAACCCTAAAACCTAAACCCCAAATCCTTAAACCCAAAGTCCTAAACTATCAACTCTCTAAACTTTAAACCCTAGACCCTAAACCCTCCCTGATCCTTAGGGACACCCGCCCTTCCGCAAAGAAGTCCTGGCAGGTCGCAACGCCACACGGCATGTTGCTACACGGCGGAGTGTATGACAACGCCAGCTCCTGGAACTGAACCAGGGGGCGGCGCTTCATGCATATTTGCACTGGGTTCTTGTGAAGTGCCCCAGCCCATAACAACTCGGAAAGGGTTTTCACTCTTTTGCTTGTCTCTACTGTTATACTTTTCTCGCTCTTGCTACTGCTCTTGCTCGGGCTCTTGCTCCTGCTCTTGCTCATGCTTCTGAACCCCTCTAATTCAAAAAAGGCTTTAAAAGACAGGGCTGATTTCGGCAGGATTTTCCCCCAAAGTGTTGGTATTATTATGGGGGTTTAATGAACGGAGAAGGCGATTATGGTAACTTAAGCTAAACTAACCCAGCAAAACCCCGAGACACCAAACCCAGTGATTTATGTAGGATTACACTTCTGTAGTTTAACGTACATGCCTCGATTGATTATAGGGGCATCTCCGCCCATCAGGTTCAGGAACACAAACCATGCAAGCGGGGAATCGCATTAATAACTGAGGTCTATTTCCACTTAGGGTTCCTCACTCTAAACATCGATAACACACCCCCAAGACTCTGTTCTAACCATTGAGGTCGACGACAAGCCCTTAACTTCCTACCCCCCCTAACGTTTTACCCTGGAAGAAGCATGAAGTATCCCAAGCTTGATTGAAACCTTAAACTATCAGCCAGTGGTGCACTTGCAGTCGTGCTTGTATTTGGACGGTTTGGGTTGTCGAGGTCTGTCCTTATGACTATCGTCAAACGATGCCCAGAAGCTGCATTGTGTTATGATCTCATTCACGATGCAAGTGAACTGCGACGATGGCTGCTATGGCTAACAAAGAGAAGCATGCGACTGGTAGAGATCAGAAGCATGATAATCCTCATTGCACTATAGGCAAAGTGTATCATGTATGAACTGTGGCTTCATACTGAGATAGCAACCCAGCACCAAATCTTAGGTTGTGAACCCGGTATTTCACAATGGTACTGGCGATACTCATGGCGATGCCGAGACTAGCAGCCACAATATGCTGACGCCGGCAAGTCTTACTCTCAACCTGAGTCGTCTAATGCCCTCATCAAAAAAAGCCTTTAAACCCAGTCTGCGATCCTGTCGTTTCTTTCATAAACTCCTTCAGCCCCACCTGAACACGCTCATTGCAAGACACACAAGTCCTTAAAACCACCTCGGCGTTCAACCCTGAGGCTACAGCACTGTGCCGTACACAACTTATTATGCCGACTTATGGAAACTGAATTCTGGAGCAACTCGACCTTGGTCTTGAGGGTTTTGGGTTTTGTAGGATTTTAGGGTTGAGGGGCCAAGGTTTTGGGGATTTTGGGGTGTAGGGGTTTATGGTCTAGGGTTTCGTTTAGGGTTCTTCCAAGTAGGTCCGCTTGGATCCAGCAGGCTTTGTTCAGAGCCGTGGTTGATTTGCCAGGCTATGACAGCCGGAAAGCAGAATCTTGATGTCGAGTAGTACACTACTGTTTCTATCAACACTACAGACCCTAAGCCCTACGCGTAAACCGCTGTTTCCTTTGAAGTATCGCCATGGCGTGGCAGCTGCACTCAGTTTTAATGTAGGAACCTGGTTAAGAAACCCTGGGCCTATAATCCGAGAATAGTAGGGTTCATATAGTGAACTCTAATAAAGGCCCAAGGTTTCTTAATCAGGTTCCTACATTAAGCAACATTGTCAGCATCCACAACCGTAGCCGGAAGAGGCAAAAGGAAATAAGCAGGAATAGCCTTAGTGGCAAAATGAGCTGTCTTCACAAGAGGCTCGAACAGCCACGACAAGCGTAACAGTGCCAGCGATGAAACAGAAGAATGACTGGTGCAACTGGAAGAATCGCCAGAAGAGCGCGACCCTACTTGGAGGTTCATTGGTAGTCATAAGTGGCAATAGAAGTCCTTTTAATATGGGTTATAACTATAGTTATCATCCTACTTATATAACCCCACTTGTAACTAACCATGAACCTCCAAGCAAACAAAGGAACCAACAGCCAGAGCCAAAGCACAGTGAACAATTCTGCAGAACATGGTTTCCTGTAAGGGCTTCGTAAGGGTTTGGGGGGGGTTCTGAATGGTTTAGGGCTTGGGTTTTGGAGTCTTTTTAGGGTCTTTTTGGGGTTCTGGGTTCAGCTTTGAGGCTTATGGGTCAAGTCTGATGAGGCTTAGGTTGTCGGGCGTTCAGAAGTAGTTGTGAGTCTGTGGCCAAGATTTGAAGTTGGGGAACCCGATTTGTCCGCTCAGCCCCAAACCCCGAACGCCAAGTTCCAACAACTTTCTGAGCAACAGAACAACAAGATTCTTGGTCGCTGCGGCGGCAGCAGCATTCAGTAGTCACAGCGATGACAAGCCTCTTGTTCTCGGAACTGTCTTTTGCGGCACTCTAGCATCGGTCGCAAAAGTAGAAATACCAATGCAGGAGCCGATACTGTGCGCACGGCCACAACGGCTAGTGACAATTCTGCTGCAAATGGAAACCACAAGAGCGACAACAAGAGATATTGTACCAATGGTTCTCAGTCTTGTCATGGCTGTCCCCAGTCTCGTGGCTTCATCATCACGGTCAGCATGTTCATCTTCGTCACCGTTGCCTTCTGCGCTGCAAGTGCCGTCATAATCGTGATCTCCTCTGCGCGTGGGAGTTTCCGAAAATCAGGGATACCTCATTTGAGGGTCCTCATAATAAGGATCCTATCATTTAGGGTACTATAGTAGGTTCCTCTATGTTCGGAAACTCCCGTTTCGTTACCATCGCCGTCACCACCTGCAGGAGCCTTCAGCATCTGCCTTCAGCATCTTCAACATGAGCACCAGCATTTTCACCGTCATTTGCACCGATGCATCGTCAGCATCATAGTTCCCATCATCACTAAGTTCATTCCGTCACCCCCCCGCTCCTCCCGCTCCTGCTCCGCCTCCTTCTCCTCATCATCTTCCTTATCCGCATCATCATCGTCGTCGTCATCATCGTCATCATCATAGTCATTATCATCATTATCATCATCATGATCCCCATCATCATCACCACCGCTGTCGTCACCATGGGCATCCCTTGAATTCTCATCACGGTATCCAGTAGCGTGCCCGTGACCTGCGATCACAAGTACAATCGCCATCGCCCTCACCACACAAGGCATCATGTTTAATATAGGGGTCTGAATAATTCCCTACACCGTTTTGGGGTTCTGTCTTCTACTTAAACATGCCCCACAACTCTAGTTTAATTGTTACGGTCTCTCTATCACGGGATCGGCGCCTTCTGCTGTAGCATCTTAGAACAAGTTCGTAGAGACTCCAAAATACTGTCATCAGGGAACATGCATACCTCAAATCATATGGGTAGCTAGGGTCCTTTTAATAAGGGTGCCGTACTACTTTGGGAGTCTCCGCACCGCCACAAGGCCTAAGGGCCTAATCTCTGAGTTGCAACCTGAGCTTGTGTTCTCCCAGGTATGGACGGAAGTGTCGACAAGTAACGGTCCGGGGACCTTCCGGAAGTGTCTCAGGGGCACATACTACTACTACTACTACCACTGCTACTACTACTACTACTACTACTACTACTACTACTTTCACCACTACTACTACTACTACTACTACTACTCCTACTACTACTGCTACTACTACTACTACTACTACTACTACTACTACTACTACTACTACTACTACTACTACTACTACTACTACTACTACTACTACTACTACTACTACTAGTACTACTACTACTACTACTACTACTACTACTACTACTACTACTACTACTACTACTACTCCTACTACTACTGCAATTACTACTACTACTACTACTACTACTACTACTACTACTACTACTACTACTACTACTACTACTACTTCAGCCATTGACATTGCTGTTTTCGGTGTCTCCGGGTTTTGGGGCTTGTGAGGCATAAGCATGACAATCAAGACATCCTTAAAGCACATTAGGGACCCTACTCTGTTTTAAGGTTTTTTCCTTAATTATACTATATTTTAACGTGTCTTCCTTAATTATAAGGTGTAGGGCTTCAGGCTTTTAGAGTGTGGCAAGGGATCCTGAAGCTCATCATGGCAATGATTTCTTGCAGACGGGTCAGCACAGGGCATGCTGCGGCTCATGGTGGTGGTAGTGAGAACATGAGAGCACGGAATGTATGGCAAGCGAGCATGGTCCAGAGTACGAAAGCCCTGAACCCTAAACCCTGAACAGTAAACCCGAAACCCTAAACCCTAAACTTCAGAAGGAAGGCGAGACCCTTGGGCTGCAGCGTTGGTGAAACTGACATCGGCGATCACAAACTTAATTTCAGCATGGATGTTGACACTAACTGTAGCATGAGCAATCAGAGCGGCACTTTCAGGAAACAGTTGGGATATGTAGACTTGATAACCATGCTAGAGAGTTATCTAGGTCTAGTAACTAGTATCCATATTTGCATCGGCAATACTGGTATGTGCAAGAGCAGTGCAGAAGAGTTAGAAGCAGAAGTAGAACTAGAAGTAGAAGTAGCAGCAGCAATAGTAGTCGTCGTCTTCGTAGTAGTAGTAGTAGTAGTAGTAGTAGTAGTAGCAGTAGTTGTAGTGGTAGCAGTACTTGTAGCAGTAGCAGCAGCAGCAGCAGCAGCAGCAGCAGCATGAGGAGCAGGAGTAGTAGTAGTCGTAGTAGTAGTAGTAGTAGTCGTAGTCGTAGTCGTGGTCGTAGTCGTAGTCGTGGTGGTCGTAGTAGAAGTAGTAGTAGTAGTAGCAGTAGTAGTAGTGGTGGGAGTAGTAGTAGTGGTAGTAGTAGTAGTAGTAGTAGTAGTAGTAGTAGTAGTAGTAGTAGTAGTAGTAGTGGCGGTAGTGGTAGTCGTAACTAGTAGGAGTAGTAGTAGCAGCAGTAGCAGCAATAGTAGCAGCAGTAGTAGTAGCAGTAGTAGGAGTAGTAGCAGTAGGAGTTTGTAGTAGTAGGTAGTAGTTCGTGGTGATAGCCGGCAGGAGTAGGAGCAGTAGGAGCAACAGTAATCCCTTATATCCTCCAAATCCACCACTGGCAGCAACTAGAGTGCTCTCTTCCCAGGAGATGGTACCATTCGGCAGTCTACGACCCGGTCAACGATGCGCTGGTCATCTACGCCGGGTTGGCTGCTTGGCTGAGCAACTGTCGTTTTAAGCCACAACCCCCTCTCCTAAACTAGAAGAAGCGAGGTAGTATTGGTTCAACTAGAACAAGCTACTGGTGCCGTCTACCACAACGACGACTGCAATGACCACTGTTGTTACTTCTATTCTGCTGCATGCTATCGCTACCGCTCCTGCTCCTGCTACTGGTGCTGCTACTGCTACTGCTACATGCTACAGCTGCTACTGCTACTGCTACTGCTACTGCTACTGCTACTGCTACTGCTACTGCTGCTGCTACTGCTGCAGCTGCAGCGGAAGTTGCAAGCACAACCACTACGACGACTGCAACGATGACGACGAGCACCACCAAAAACCCAAAGCCACAGAGGACGCTTCACACAATCGGCTGGCCGATATTCAATCGTGCAGCTTGCAGGCCTCCAGTCGCTTCAAGATCTAAGTCGGGGGTGGCTGCTAGTTCTATCAGGGTTTGTATGGTTTTGTAGCTTCTTATAGGAAAAACGGTGTTTTATGATTAGAAAGGGGGTTTAGTTATCGTTGTACTATGTCTGTGAAAGGATGATAAGGATCATCTACTGGCAACGGTTCAGACTAGCAGATTAGCTTGGTGCATGTCGTAACTGGGTTTAGAGCTGGGAAAGGTGCGGTTCACAGCTGCTGTGTGTTCGCCATTGATGGTGGTCGTCGTCATTTCTGGGTTGTGATCGCTGCTGTTGCTGCTGCTGAATGATAAGTTTTGATGGCACCGAAGAAGATGCAACAGCCTCAGCCTCCAGAAGCCTTCTGATGCCTCACCCTGCAAGCTTAAGGCTTCAGTATAGGGCCCGTCCAAAGTTGGATCAGTAGTCCAAGGATAGAGCTCCTTGACTTGATGATTGTATCATGTACCCCAACACCCTGTTCTAGTTGCCCGGGCCGTTCTCTAAACGCCTCAACCCTAAACCCAAAACTCCAAAACCCCTAAACCCCAAACCCTAACCCCTAAACTTCATACACCCCTATAGCGCCTGAACACCGGCTCTTATATAGTTGGATGCGTTGAACTCGTCCGATTGTTCCTGGCAGACCGGGCAATGGTCGCTGTGGACGCCGGTGACTTCAGCAAACACGCCCGTTGGAAGATACGGTCACTCTGGGGTGGCTTGGCGATAGGGAGCCTTGGGGGGGTAGGGGGAGGGGTGTAGGGGACTGTACTTCCTGAAATAGGCCTTATTAGGTCCTGATTATAGGGGCCCTATGATTTGCTAGAAGCACATGTCAGAAAGTCTGAGATGCCATAGACGGTAGTGTCTCTAACTTGGGAGTCTATGAGTATATGAGTATACTATCATGCCTGCTACTAAGGGAAACTTGCACTCTGCTTCCCGGGCTCTGAATCTTAGACCCCCCTACGTCCTGAACCCCAAAACCATGGACCTTGAACGCCTAAACTGTAGTGCCTCAAGGTCGTCAAGGTACAACCAGCTTTTAAAACTTTGCATTTACTCTGGCTGTTGTGTGTTGGTGCGAACTTTGTCGGGCTTGTGACAGGACTCGGTGGACGACGACGACTACTACTACTCCTGGAGTAGGAGTAGGTGTAGAAGTAGTAGTATGAGTAGGAGTGGGAGTAGGAGTAGGAGAAGGAGTAGGAGTGGGGGTGGGAGTGGTCGTGGTCGGGGTTGGGGTCGACGTCGGAGCAGGAGTCGGAGTGGGAGTCGGAGTACGGGGTCGGAGTCGGCGTTCAAGCCAAAGTAGGAGGAGGAGTAGCAGCAGGTGTAGCTGCAGAGGAAGCAGCCGCACGAGCAGCACCAGCAGGTCGCAGTAGCAGTATTCTGTGATTGGTTTTCCTCATCGGAGTCTGTTGGCTTGTCACGTCCATGCTATTTGGTACCAACCCCAAACGAAGAACCCTAAACCCTAAACCCTAACCCTAAGTTCGTTTTCGGCAAGCTTTTTTGAGCTGTAGTTTGTGCACTCGCTCTCATGATCGGTCCGTCATCACCTGAGGTGTATGCAGGCTCCAACAGGTGACATGGCTTGTCTTGGAGTTTGGTGTTTAAGGGTTAACGATTGTGGTTTAGGCTGACATCAGTGACATAAGCATCTCTACGCACACATTCGTCTGTATGTGTCTTGGGGATTAGGGTTTAGGGGTTTAGGGTTCAGGGTTTAGGGCATATACCCTTCACCCAAAACGTACAGCCAGAGCCCAAAAGCATTTACGTACCGCACTCCCGAAAACACATAGGCTAAACCGTAAAGCATATACCCTGATCCCGAAAACATGCAACCCAAATCCAGAGCTTTCAACCGCCCGAAAATTCAATGGAAGGAGTTACCCGAGACCTCCACTGAAATAGTTATCATAGTATACGGCCTTGAACACTTCGTAATACTACTCTTCACTAACAGGGTTTGTGGACTTGGTAGGTGTGGCCATAAGCACCACCATTAGTGCCGCAATTGTGAAAAACTCTGGTTATCCTAATTCTTACCCGAGACCCGAAACCCTAGCCATAGACCCTACTTACTGAATCTCCTGATCCCTGTCTCCCTGATCTTTCGTATAGTATAAAAACCACCGAAGCAACTGCAAACAAGACTGGGCCACGAGCAGAAGAAATGCTCGCGCCTTAGATCCGCAACTTGGCCCTAAACCTAAACGCTTTAAGCCATAAAACACTACACTCTACAAGCCCTAAGCCCTAAACCCTAAACCCCAAAAGCCCCAACCCTAGATGCCCTCACCCCTAACATAGGGGCCTTAAAAATTACCTATACTATTTTGGGGGCTCCTTATTATGATTTTTGTATAATGGGCCCCAAAACCCTATTCCAATCATTAACGGTTAAGGCCCCCAAAATATAGTACCCTTATGGATCCCTTATAGTAACCCTTATAGACCACTTTAAAAGGAGCCCTTTAAGGGAACCCCTCTTCTAAATATTAAGGCCCCGAATGTACTGCCCTCAGCCTTGATAACACTCTGAACGCCCTGAACGCGTTGTTAGCCCTGCAATCTTCGAAGCCCCCGAAGCACCCAGAAAGAGATCACCGAAAGCCTGAAACCCTAGGTTTAGGGTTTAGGGTTTAGACACAAAGCCCTGCGAGGTGCATGCTGGTTTATGGTGGCTTTGAGGCCAGTGGACAGCACGTAAACGCCTTGTACTGCTTCGACATGGCAGCGCCTCGACCAGCCGAGGTTAGGTTTTATATTCGGTCATAGAAATGGGAGTTTCCGAAAATTAGGGGTACCTTAGGGGTACCTTTAAAGGGATCCTTTAAGGGTTCTTTAAAGGGACCTAGTACGGTTCTACACAGGGTTTGGGGTTTAGGGAGTTTCCGAAAATTAGGGGCACCCTACTTTGGGTCCTTATAATAAGGATCCTACTATTTAGGGTACTATATTCGTGTCCCCTATTTTCGGAAACTCCCTATTGTCTAGTAGATATCCTGGGTTATATCTTTGATCAGAAATACATTTTACCCTGTGTATTACACTTTGTATATTATCGGTTTGCTGGGTTTGGGGGTCGAGGTTTTGATACTGCAGGCATGATGTTGGGGTTCAGGGCTTATGGGGCCTTCATGGCGTAGAAACTTGCAATTTCAGGTTGGTTTAGGGTTGAGGGTTTAGGCTTTAGGGTTTAGGGTTTAGATTGGCTGAGCTTCCAGTTCACATTCCAACTGCGCTTCCTTAGAGGGCTTGCCTGGTGCAGCGCCGTAAGGCCCACTCCTCAGCAACCCCAAAAAGCCTAAACCTAAACCCTAAACTCATGGGATCCGTGTTAATGTTAACAAGGAAGCCGTGCACCGAGAAATGGAGGGATTTCTCGAAATCAGTCCTTTGGGGGCACTCTAGGGTCCCGCAAGGGTGCTCTTAGAGGCCTCGGAAGGACCAGAGGCGTCATAAGTCCTCTGGGCTCTCTTAAGTCTTAACCTTCAGTCCTGAGCCCTAGAAGCGGTTTTAGGGTTTGGGGTTGAGGGTTTAGAGTTTAGTCCTCCGGCATAGCGCGCAAGGTTTTCCAGATGCAGTTCCTTTGTGGAATTGAAGGGTTTTCTGTTTAGGGCCGGTCATTCAGGATGCTACATGGTACCTACAGGTGCTACGTTTCATGAAATAAATCCTGCATTACCCATAACATAGTACGGAATATACCATACGTCCCATAGTTTAGGGTCCTTAAGGTACGTACTGCAGGATGTATATGGGAGTTTCCGAAAATAGGGGACCCCAATATAGCACGCTAAATAGTAGGATCCTTATTATAACGATCCGCAAACAAGGCACCCCTAATTTTCGGAAACTCCCCAGGGCCCTGAACCCTTTATAGAACCCTTATAGGTCCCTTTAAGGAACCCTTAAAGGATGCCTTTAACGGTACCCCTAATTTTCGGAAACTCTAAAGCCTACACCCCTTATAGAACCCTATAGATCCCTTTAAAGGAACCCTTACAGAACCCTATAGATCCCTTCAAAGGAACCCTTATAGAACCCTACGGATCCCATTAAAGGAACCCATGTATATCATCAACCGTACACCCTCTCCTAGCGGACTGCCGGCCTTCGCGCGGTTTGGGGTTTGGGTTGAAAAGGCCGAGTTGCCAGGCGCTGAGAGTGAAGGGTACCTTAAACAATTTCGGGGTTTAGGGTTTAGGGGTTTAGGGTTTAGGGTTTAGGGGTTTAGGGTTTAGGGTTTAGGGGTTTAGGGTTTAGGGTTTAGGGGTTTGGGGTTTAGGGTTTAGGGGTTTCGGGGTTTAGGGTTCAGGGTTTAGGGGTTTAGGGTTCAGGGTTGAGGGTCTTTTTAAAAACCCTAATATAAACTTATATGGACCCAACAAAAAGGCAGGTTTTGGTAGGTTGAGGTACAGGATTTAGGGTTTAGGGCGTACGGGGTTTAGGGTTTGGAGGGTTTAGGGTATACGGTTTAATTGGTTTGGAGTTAATGTCTAGGGGGTTTAGGGTGTAGGTTTAGGCGGTTTAGGGTTTAGGGCAAACCCCAAACCCTAAACCCTGGACCCTAGACCCTAAACGCAACCAAGACTAACTGCGCCCGAAACCTTCAGGAAGTGCGGGGACAGGACGTGTCGAGCCAAACGTGGCAAACCCTGACACCCTAAATCCTGGTCCCTACTCATGAACAAATAATGCAGCCAAACATTTACTTTGCGTACGATATCCTTACCCTTTCGACATGCTCCAGAGAAGATTGTGGGATGTTCCGACCTTGCTCTTTTGTTTAGGTCTTTCTTGAAGTGCCTATGTACACCACAAGCATGCATAAACTAGTCAGGCCCCAAATCCCTCAAGCCCTAATTGCTGAGGATAAGACTCTGCAACAACTCTCAGCGCCAAAGGCCGGGGACTGGGTCACCAAAAGTACTACGATAGCAATGCCGGGGAGATCGCACCACGCGGCTGTAGTGCGCCTCGGCTTCTTGCGGTTTCAGGCCTCGGAGGTCGGGGGCTTCATGTAGGAACCCGATTAAGAAGCCCTGGGGCCTTTTTTTGGGGGGTCCCTTTAAAGGGGTCTATAAGGGTTACTATAAGGGATCTTTAAGGGTACGATTATAACGTAGGAACCTGACTAAGAAGCCCTGGGCCTGTACCCCCAAAAAATAGTAGGAGTCATACAAGGAACCCTAGTAGAGGCCCCAGGTTTCTTAATCAGGTTCCTACATTATTGTCGTACCCTTATAGATCCTTTATAGTAACCCTTATAGAACCCTTTAGAGGGACCCCCCAAAAAGGGCCCCAGGGCTTCTTAGTCAGGTTCCTACATCTCAGCTTTATGCGCAATTGAGGCTTCGGGACTTGCGATAGATATAAGGTTACTTGGAGGGTCGGGGGACTTAGTAACTGGTTATTTTAAGGACTTATAAGTACCATAACCCCAATTAGGGTCCCTTTCAGGGTACTTATAAGTCTACTTACTACCTACTTACTAAGTCCCCCGACCCTCCAAGTACTCAGGAGATCGGTAGGTTTCTAGCCCTCCAAGCATCGCGCGAAGGGTAGTACTGGGTCGACGGGTATCAACAAATCCGAGATTTTCAGGCTGAGCCGTAGGAGTTACGAGCTGAGATCGCAGGAGTTTGTATTTTGACATTCGGCGCCGTGCAGTAGTCCTCTAAGCGTAAACCCCAAGCACGGGGGATTCGTTTAAGGTCTACTCGTGGTATGAACCCCTGGGAAATCGTTCAAGCCCGGCAAAACCATTCAAGCATCGATACCCATGCTGATGCATAGCTCCCTAGACCGTAAACCCTTCATTCCAAGCGCTAAACCTTACACGAGACTTTCAGCTTGAACCCCTGTGCTGTAAACGTTCTGAGCCTTCTGCCTATCCAGAGAGCCCAACACCCCGTAATTAAGGACTAGACCTTGCAGGGTGTACTGGTTTAGGGTTTAGGGTTTAGGAGTTTAGGGTTTAGGGGTGTAGGGTTTAGGGTTTAGGGTTCAGGGTTTAGGGATCTCATGTCATAACCAGGCACCCGTCATGGTTTCAGGCCCACTCTTCTGTTCAAGGGTACGTGGGGCTGTCTGGAAAGCCACACTCCCGCAACAAAAAGAACATGCAGAGCTTTGTTGCAGTGTTGCACTAGCACCCACTACGGTTGATGATATAAGTCCTGCATTACCCATAATAAGGAGTATACCATGATTCCCATAGTTCCGGGTCCTTAAGGTAATGCAGGATTTATATCATCAACAGTAGCACTCTGGCCCTGAGCCCTAAACGCTACATCCTAAACCCTAAACTCTACGGGAAGACCTTAGAAGCTGCCCCCACCCTGTAATAGTGGTATAATCGGAATATACTAGGGCCCTAGTATCATCCTTATTATTACAGGGTGGGGGCAGCTTCTAAGGAAGACCCCATGAAGATCTCCATAGGAGCATTTTCAGCGTTCCTTCACGCGGATAAGTAGATCTACAAAGCAGCAACATCCCTGCTCAGACCCCAAACCCCAAGCCTTAAGCCCTAGACGCTAAACCCTAAACCCTAAACCCTTAACCGCAAACCCCAAGCCTTAAACCCTAAACCCTAAACCTTAAGCCCTGGACCGGCCACCTTAAGCCAGGGTTTAGGGAGTACCTACAGTCTCCATTGTAGTTCCTTTTTTGGTTTAACCATTTCTATATTAAGGATCCTAAAAGGTAACCCCAAGGTACTGTTTTTATTTTGAGGATCCTAAACGGTAGCCCCAAAAAGGAACTACCATGGAGACTATAGGAATTTAGGGTTTAGGGATGACGCACTTCCTCCGAACGGCTCGACCAGCGCGATAGCAGTCTAGTCAACAAAAGAAGCTTGAGCAGTTAACCCTATTCCTGAGCGTTAGGGTTTGGGGTTAACTTTGCTACAAACACTAAACCCAGAGCCTTACAAGAAGCCCTAAATTGGAAGCTCTTCTAAAGGGGCTAGATCTTCTCCCAGTAGCACGTCTGCGGTCACAGCATCCTTTTAGGGTTTGCTTGTCAGATTCCTAAGAACAATTTAAAATATGGGGTTGAGGGTTTAGGAGGTTTCGGGCTTTAGCATAGGGTCCGAGTACTTGATAATGGTATCCCTAAATGGAAACATACTGCAATATACCCAACATCGTGTTCCATTTGTTGAGACCCCTAGCTAAGTGTGTCAGATCTGTGGCGGCAGCGAGCCCCTATCTCAAAATTGTGACCGCCCGTATCAAATGAGATTTGGCCTTAAACCTTAAACCCTGAACTGAGGAGCAGACCCGGATATCAAGACCGCGACCTCCTATAAAGGGGACCCTATTGCAGAACCCCATAGCACCCTTAGAGGGAGCCCGATTATGGAACCCTATGGCACCCTTAAGCGAACTTAAAGGAACCCCAAAGGGAACCCGTGAGGGAACTTTTACTTCATCGAACCCTTGAGGGTTCTCGTGCGGGTTCCTCCAAGGGTTCCTGTAAAGGGCTTTTTGGTTGATGGTAAACCACAGCGCTGTCACAGAAGAATCCTAAGCCCGAAACCGACAAGCTCAAGACAAGGGTGATGTGCCAACAAAGGGGCCTCAACAACTAGAATAGGGTTTGTGGGACACCTTATATTAACTAATCATATTCCAACAAGGAACACCTGAAGGTATTGGCAATTATTTAGGCCTCTGCACTGGAGGGGGTGATGCCTTTGAGTCTACCTTGGTTTATTTAGGCCTCTGCACTGGAGGTTGTGATGCCTTTGAGTTTACCTTTGGGTTTAGGTTTAAAGTTTAGGATTGAGGGTTCAGGGGCTGGCACCAGCGAACCCAAGTCAATTCGTGTGCCTTTCAACCCTAAGCCGTGACCTGAACCCCAACCTGTCAGCCCTAACTAAGCCCGGAGCCTTCACTTCCAAGGACAAAGACAAGGCAGCTCAAATCTACAAACCAACAAGCTTGAGCTTCATGTAGATGGAAAATTCTTAACCTGAGAGCTTTGTGGAAAGCTTATTTGGCCCTGATAACGTAGAGCCTATGTAGGCAGGGCAGCCCCAAACGTCACCCTACTGATCTTTGCATTTATCCCCCGGCCGATTAAATTTACCCCATTTCGGGCTTTAAACGGCCCCCGACCGGGGAAATTTACCCCATTTGGACCGTTAAACGGCCTCCGGCCCCTCCTACACCCTAAGCCCTACACCGAAGTCACGCATGCGCCCCAGGAACTCGGATAGTACGATAATGTACATCCATGGCGGTCAGAATACGGCCTCTTGGCGGAGCTTGAGAGTTTTGGAGTTGTAGGCTTGAAAAAGCTTTCAAACCTAAACTCACCCTAAACCCTAAACCCTAAAGCCCTAAACCTAAAACCGAAACTCTCCACCCAAAACTGGCTTAAGCATTTGTGGGAGCTGAAGGGATGTTGGATGTACTGGATTCCTTGAACGCCTGAATCCATGCTTGGAGATTCATGGTTGGTTGATATGTAGGATTTTTAGTAGGCTAGCTATATTTACAACCCATATCAAACGACTTCCAGCCCCACGTATAACTACCCATGGACCGCCAAGTACCAGATGATCTGAACTTAGTAGCTGAGGAGATACACTTTACACTTTTTGGGATAATAATACCCCCTATAAAACTAAAAGTGTACACTTCTTGGGGCTTATGAACGCAACAACTAAGTGAACGCCACCCTAAACCCTAAACCCGGGTCATCTGAACGCATGAGTCCATAAGCCTGGGCAGGTGCATGCGAAGCTCCCAGTCAGTGCTCTCCAGAAAAAAGCTAATCCCCACGGAGCCCAATACACCTAAATCGAGGACTATTCCTTAAATCATATCAGGGATCCTACTATAACTTAATTCCTTAATTAAGGGATGTTGGGCTCTCTGGGTATAGGGCTGTAAACAATGGAATGGGATTTGGGGGATAAATTATACAGTTAAAAATTAGGCCCCAGATTACAAGCAGACGAAGACGGCGGTCCCTAACCGAGCCAAAATTACCCAGCGAGCACAAGGGCTCTGCAGAAATAGTCGTGAAACCGTTCCAGGCGTCTGTTTTACCATGTAAGGTCTATTCCTCACTTTTGGATGTGCTGGGCCCTCTAGTCTGCGGCCATGGCTACCTCTGACGTAGGTTCCCTTTACTTTGTAGTCCCTATATAACCACCCTACAGTGTACCCCAACACCCTAATACCCCACAAGTCACTTCCTAAAAAATCCATCAATCAGGGTTTCTACATGATGTTGCCATGCTATGTGCAGCATCCGAGGCGACACCATCCTTGAGTGACCTCTGGATGTATGACATCGCAGCGCTTTGTCTGGTTTGATGTAATCTAGGACCTAGAGTGGGCCCTTATTCCCTTTTTAAGGGTTCAGGTTCCCTTATAAGCCCCTTTAAACCAAAAAGGGCACCCTTTTTATTCGTAGGTTATTCTTGGGTCTAGTAATACAGGGACCTGGCACTTGGGGTTCGGGGTTGAGGGACCTGAAGGATTTCAGTGGAGCTTGCACAAGAGTTTCTTTACAAGGCTTTCCGGGTTTAAAGGTTTCATAATTCTTCAATGCCGTGGCCTTCATGACTAGAACACGGTCTTTGAGTATTTTACAGTAAAGCGACATGTGTACTCCAAGGGGATATTGAGCACATTATTCCGCATGTTTCCAACCCCTACATTAGGGCGAGTGTGTGATGGGGTTGTTAACAGGTTGACGTATCTTCTAGCATGGGTTCCTATTGCAGGACTCGGGCAGACGTTAAGAAGACCTTATTCACGGATGTTTTTCGGAGGCCTCAAGGACCAACTCCCTGGAATCCCTACACATTTCTTCCAACGAAGTAGCTCACAGTCGTATTCTACTTCTGAAGGCCGTGATATTGAACCCTGGTAAGACCCGACCGAAATCTGATGAGGCCCTATAACACACTATAACACGCCACACAACCAGTGCATTTTCCAGAAATCCTACACTTGGCTCTTCTGTTCACGGCGGCATATTCAACTTGAGACTCCAAGCGTAGGAATCGAGAGGTCGCGGGAACACGTAGTAATAAATATATTTTAGTAGTACTATCCATGCATCGCTCCTGTATGGTTATTGCTTGAGGCTAAAGCTTAAGGTACATTCCTCAATTGAGCGGTTTTTAAGCTTTAAACCTCAAGTTCTAAATCCTGAGCACTTAAAGCTCCGAACTGCGAGCCGTTGGCACCCTTTTGAGGCAGATAGCTGGACACTCCTCGCTCCACAATCCATTGGTCCGGGAATCAGATACCACCATGCGGCGGTTTGGACGGGCGTCGCTGGGCGGTACTGGGAGTTCACCGTTGTAGGTTTTTACAGGATTTTTGTCTTGAAGGTTTTCGCTTTTGGGTTCAGATGTGTAAAGAACCGTAAGCTCTAAGCTCTAAATCCTGAGCCATGAGCCCTAAACTCCCTAAACCCAGGTTTAGGGCGTTTAGGGTTTGATTGAGAATCAGGAGAGTAGCTGGGCCAGAAAATCTCCGATCGGCTTGCGATAGCAGTAGGGTTCCCTAAAGGACCCAAGAACCGGGTGTCGGGTTTAGGGTCTCGCCCTAAACCCGCACTTGTCGACCCTAAGCCCAAAATCCTCAACCCTAAAACCCTTGATCCCAAACCGTAGGTTTTAAAGGCAAAAAGGAAGCGAGGGGTCAAAGGACAGCTGACACATCGCCCAAGAAGGGTTGTTATACTGGGCTCTTGTCAGGGAAGGTAAAAACAAGTTTCCGTAAACCGGGATGCCTGATAAACCCTAACCCCTAAATACGCATAGTATCCTTTGCCCTCAAGGTGGGAGGTTCTGGCTGGGGGACAGGCCGAAAACCCAGAACAACCGAACATGCGTGCTTCCAGTCTTCAAATCGACCTTTTGAACATATTGTTGTCACGAAAGCCCAAACCCTAAACCCTTAAACCCCTAAACCCCAAAACCCCTACCTCCAGAGAGCTTCCCTTTAGTTCTGCCAGAAGGCATCGGAGGGTTGGGGAGGAGACCCCCCAAAAAGTGGTGCGACTCGGGTCTGGGTTTTTTGGGCCGGGCCCGCCGCTTCCTTTTTTCGGCTCCATGCCACGCCCGCAGACCGTAAACCCCTAAGGCCCCAAACACTAAAGCGTTACACCCTGGCCACTTGAAGTGATCCCACTGCACGAACAGCGGCGCCCGCTGTATCAAAAGAGACCGTGTTTCGCACTACTGGAGTTCGGGTTGACAGGTGCTCTACAAGGAAACAGCACTGTTTGCGTCCAATCAGAAGCTGCGCCTCTGTCTACAATCTCATGATTTAAGATGCGCCTCCCCGGCGTCCACCGACACGGCCACATGCAGCTAGAGCTTTCGTCGCCCCCATCTGGGTCTCAAGGTCTGCGGAGAGGTCCTGGGCGAGAGACTGGGGAAAGGGGGGTTCCGAACATGGATTAGACGAGGCTTTCATCTAGATTGCACCATCGCCTGCCAGACCTTGAGAAGACGTTAATCTAGACTCGAAAGCCCCACCCCAAAACCCCAGACCCTACAGTAAACCCAGCCGTCTCCCTAAAGCCTTAACCCTAAATCCGAGATCCGGACCGGGAAGGTTTCGCCCGGAGTCTCTCTGCAGGTTTGCATGCTCATCTACGGAGGGCTGCAGAACCAGGATAGCGAAGCAGACCACTATCTTTGGTGCTACGACCCATCGGCCCCTCAGCTCGGCTCCGGGGTTTCAGGGTTTTAGGCTTGTAGCCTTAGATAGTGAATGGGGAACTTTAAGCTTTTTGGCCTAATATGTTAGCTCTATCTGAGAAAGTTTGAACTTTTTGGGGCCCGGTTGTTGAAGAAGAGAGTAGCGCTTCAGGGTTTTCGGGTTAGGAGGAAGGGTGCAAGGTCTGCAGTTGCAAGCCTGAGCCTTCAACCCCAAGTGAACCGGAGACATGCAGAGCCAAAACCCTTAACCCAATACGACCAAGCTCCGGACCCTAGGACACAGCAGGAATGCAACCCAAGATTCTCGAGCGACGTATTTGGCAAGTAGCTTCACGTACACCGGCTTGCTGGAGTAGGAGAACAAGAGGTCACGTAGTTTTTGCGCCTGTATGGTCTGGGTTTTGGGCACGAGTGGAACAAGGGGTGAAAACTAATAAAAGCAAAAGCAACAGTTATCTTAGTAGTTTTTGTGATTACAGTGACAATAATACCAAAAGTACCAATAATACCCGTGCTACTGATGCCGCCGCCGCTGCTACTTACTGCTACTGCTACTGCTACTGCTACTGCTACTGCTACTGCTACTGCTACTGCTACTGCTACTGCTACTGCTACTGCTACTGCTGCTGCTGCTACTACTACTACTACTACCACCACTACCACTACCACTGCCACTACCACTGCCGCTACCGCTACCACTACCACTACCACTACTACTGCTACTCATGAGAAGGAGAAGAATAAGAGTAGTGATAATACTGAAGGGGAATAATGACGATAATGATGGTAATCGCCACAATATCAAGACGACGACGACGACGACTACTACTACTACTACTGCTACTGCTACTGCTACTGCTACTGCTACTGCTACTGCTACCGCTACGGCTACGGCTACTGCTACTGCTACTCCTACTCCTACTACTACTACTACTACTACTACTACGACTACTACTACTACTACTACTACTACTACTACTACTACTACTACTAGTACTACTACTACTACTACTACTACTACTACTACTACTACTACTACTACTACTACTACTACTACTACTACTACTACTAGTACAACAACTACTACTACTACTACTACTACTACTACTACTACTACTACTACTACTACTACTACTACTACTACTACTACTACTACTACTACTACTACTCGTAAACAGAAGAACAATAGAGCAATAATAATTGTAGAGCTACAAGGAGCAATACTATGAATGATTTCAACCATCATATCAACAACAGCAGCAGCAACAACACAAATAGCTATAATGGCAGTACGACTGATATTATTCTTGCTGTGAGTAGAAGTATGTAGTAATAAAATGAGGATGATATGAATGATGATATTCATAATAACGATGACAATACCAATAACAGTAATGGCAGTAATGATAATGGTAAGGGTTTAAGGTTTCTTGAAGTCTTAAGTTCGGAATTGGGGTTCGGGGTTCAGGGCTCAGGGGTTACGGGTTTAAGGCCTTAAGGTTTAGGGTCTAAGGTTTAAGGACTTAGGGTTTGAGGGTTTAGGGTTCAGGGGGCTGGGTTTCCGTTTAAGGGTTCAGGGTTTAAGCTCTGATGGGTCGAGTTGGGTGTTACACGTAGGGCACCGGGGTGCTTACAAGAGCTGGGGTCAACTGGGATGTCCCCAAAAAGTAGCAGCTAGCAGGGGGCCCAGAGGCTTTCTGTGACTCCTTATAACAGAGAGGTTTAGGGTTTAGAGGTTTAGGGGTTTAGGGTTCAGGGTGCAGGACCAACTGCCTTGCAAACCACAGCCCATACCCAACACGCTAAATCCCCAGACTCACTACACTTGCTGAACCTCCAAACCCCACCTCCGGAACTCCTAGACTCTTTGACCTGAGACGTCGCAGGCAAACCGCTGGATGATAGACACGAGCGCAGGAGACGCAACAGGGAGCAGCACGGTCCGGTTCTCTTCACAACGTTGTGTAATGGGGATGCCTGGTATTTTACGATTCGCTTGTCGTGGTCGCTAAAATCAGTACCCTCCGTACAAAACTGTTGATGCTTTAGAGAGCTGACGTAGTAGCAGTCGCGCCTTGTTCTGTTGCGTGTTCTTGAGATTTACTGTGCGATGTTCTGTACAGGTTTCGGAGACGGGCTTTCAAACCGGATGTTGCTTCTGTGTTCAAAGGGAGGGCTACGGACAGCCCCTTGAGCTAGTTGTGATCGCACGTGCTCTCTGACAAAGCAGGTGCACAAAAGAGTGCAGAAGCATCCAAGTGACGTTCCTGTTGTGCTGTGAGAACAATTCGCTGTCGCCGTGCTTGCTGTGCCATGGACGGCGTGACAGAACTTGATCGGGGAGCAGATCGTCCCGAAGTAAACCCGCGGGTGCACATCAACAGGGTATGAGCCCAAATACCGCGAGCGTGTCAGCCGTGCAAGACGTGCAGACATCGCGCAGGACACCGCTTTGGTGGCGGCTGGTAGGGAAGCAGCCACAAAATGTGGCAGTGTGAACAACGACGGTGGCTGTTGCAACAGGCCATGATCCAAACACGCCAGGTTTGCCATGTGCTGATGGTGGTTTGTGGTGCCTGTCGGCTTTAAAACAATGGAATGCGGAACAGGCTTCGTGGAGTACGATGTCTACGAGAAGGACAGCGCCGGTTTGGATACAGAGGTTGGGAACGTTCTTCCAGGAGATGTAAGGAGCCAGCATGAGCCAGCAGCCGGCGTGGCCTCCATCGCCTATGGGTTCGACAAGAAGCTGTGGGATCTCCGGCAACAGACCCGCGAAGATGAAACACACCGACGCTGCCGAGCCCTGAGCAGCAAGAGCAACTGAGACGGATGGAAGCCGGAGTTCTGGAGAAAGGAAGTGCAGGATCTGCGGTACGAGGTGGAGCAGCTTCGTGCTGCAGCAACAACCTGCAGGCCAAGCCCAAGTGGGACCATCTCTTTTATTCCTACAGGACCGGACCGCCTATGGCTGTAAGCGGGTACTTGGCTGGGCAACCGGGGACAGTGGCTTCGACGTCCGGTTTACAGGCAGCTGCATCTACGGCTTCGGCATCGGGCTTACAAGCAGCTTTGCCTTTGACTTCGGCATCGGGCTTACAAGCAGGTGTGATTTTGACTTCGGCATCGGGCTTACCGGCTTACCGACGCGTTGCCTTTGACTGCAGCATCGGGCTTACAGTGTGCTTACATGCGGGATTGCCTTTGACTTCGGCGTCGGGCTTGCGCGCAGGACCTGCAGAGACTTCGGAATCCGGCTTACAACTTACGAGCGAATGTGCCTAGGCTTCACAGGTGATGTTCAGGCCGCGGACATGGGGACAAATCCGGTGCCGGCAGCTCTTACGTAGGTTGTAGGGTATGTGCTCGGCGGAGGAATTCGATGATGAGGAGTGAGAGGTGGTCTTGGCGATTTTGAAGCGCCCTGACTATTACGACTTTCTGGTCTCTAAGGCACCTGGAACAAAGGAGGAGCTTTTCAGCAAGAAGCGCCCATCGAGTACGACGGCAGCGGCAGCAACGAGTTCTACGGCCCAAAATCCCCACAAAGGCTGGCCTATGAGCAAAGTCACTTCAAAACCGTCATATGTTCGAAGGCATAGATGAGTGCACACACTGGTGTATCGGCGTATTGGAAGCACGTGCCTATCTGGGATTGAGCAGTGACACCAGGTGGTCATCGGAGCAACCGCAAAAAGGCGAAGCTCAGCTCGTGCTTGCGGACAATACTCCGTTCAGCCGCGGCTCATTGCTGGCAGCGGATTTGCTGCCACGCTTGGTCTACATCCCAGACGAAGCAAATCCTGCGAATCGACCGTCCAGGGGTTTCAGGAACAGGCCGGTAGTCTGGCCGGCGAGGAAATCTCACGAGAAGGGATGCTCTGTGGCGCAGTTGAATTGCCATCTCAGGCACCTCATCGAAGCTGCGCGAATCGCCAAGCAGTGGGTGGAACCAAAAGCCAGCAGTTACAGTTCCTTCTTCTGTTTCGTCATTGACGCTTTCTCAAAAGATTCCGGGCATGCAGCGCGCCATACCTCTAAGCTTCTAAGCTGAAGGGGTGTGCTTTTCGACGGCCGGCCGGAAGGCCTTGGTACCGTTTCCTTTGAGTTGGGCTACCGCGATCAGCCTGCGGTACTTGCGGCGGCCACTTGCTTCTGCAATGGTCAGTGCAGGAAATTCGGTCTTGCTTTCTGAAAGGAAAGGTGGCAGGATCCCCTCACTCCTGCAGGATCATGTGTGCAGGACGGTCTCTAACCAGCAGTGGCGAAACTGGCGGCAAGTGAATACTTGCACCTCAGGAGCCTGGCTTCCTTTGCTTCTACGAATCAGCATGTTACTGTTTTTCTTCTGGGTTGCAACTTGCTTTGAAGCCACGTCAGAGGGCCAACGAAGAACGGAATCTCAACAAATGATGTTTGCGGTTGCGGGTTTAGGGTTTATGTGCCTACATGTTTCAAGATGGACTGCTCAGCCGGGGCCCCCCAATCAGATCCCAAGCACTTAGGCCCTAGACTCTCCACCCGCGCACTCTGCAAAACCTTTTCAAACTCAAAACCCTTTATAAACAGCTGAAATTAGCACAGAATTTCTCGTGACAGCCAGTTAACCCTCAAGCCAAATTCCTTGAACCCTAAACCTCAAGCCCTAAACCCAAACCCTAAACCCTTTCTGAGGAGGAACTTCGCCCACGGGGAAGATCTGGCAGTGCCTGTGTCAAAGTTTCGTAACCAGGTTAGAGCTTAGGGCCATCCAAAGCCAAAACCCTGAACGGTAAACCCGGAGTTCGCTGAGCTAGGTCCAGTTCTAGGTCTACGGCACCCTCATAAACAGGACCTTAAAAGGAACCCGACAAGAGAACTACTTCCGTATTTTGCAGGCGATATGACGACTCAACCAGGGTTTTTGGCTTTATAAGGGTTGTTTACAATTTCCTGCGTGAAGGGTTTCTTCCGGTTTCCTTGTACTTGAATGGTTGGTTGGTTGTAAGTAGGGTTATAAGTAGGGTAGTTGTGTATGTCACCACATTGACGCCCCATTTATAATTGCCCAGTAACCTTCAAGTAAGCTTCGATGAGGGCTGTAAGAAGTTGGGACTGGAAGGTGAAGGGCTTTACGAGGCTTCAGGGCATTGGGCTTCGGGGGTTTCGTTCTTTCTTAAAGAGCGCAGGATTCAGGTTTAGGTTTAGGGCTTCAGTTGCTTCAGTATATCCGCTCTATCCCAAGCCTTGACCTTTCTCCGCTCTCGGCCTTCGAGCTGGTGCTGCGATTACTAAAGCCTCAAACCCTTTGTCAAGGACTTTACGTTTTTGTAGTACATGACATAACAAGGAAACCGAATTACTTATTGTAGGGCTTTACCAAAGCCCTACAGACGGAAGCAGGAGCTCAGCAAAAACAGCCCCAGCCCTGGCCCTACGCGTTTCAAGAACCCCAGAGCTGGGAGCCCCTTGCTCAAGGAATCATGCGGCCATTTATGGTGACATCATGTACATCTCCGGTGGTCAGATGCCAACCACGCGCCTTGCCTGAAAGGTTCAGTTCAGCGACAATTTCATCCCCGAGTCGTCCCTGATCCTAAACCCTAAACCTTAGGAAACCTTAAGCCCTAAACCCGAAACCAACCCTGAACCCTAAACTTTAAGCCTCAAGCCTTCAACCCTAACCTTCAACCCAAACCTTGAAACCCTAGACATGCTCTAAGCGCCGGTGCACTTTGGAGCGCCCTTAGGGTGTCGGGGTTTAAGGTTTAGGGGTTTAGGAGTTTAGGGGTTTAGGGGTCCCATCGCCAAGTTTGACAACGGCCTAAGCTCCTGAAGGGCTGCTGCTCAGTGAGAAAGCCCGAGAAGATTGGGGGTTCTCTAATTGTTATAGCGCTTTAGAAGGTTTTTGTGGGCTGCATCGGTGTTTTGCAGGGGCTTCATTGGGTCCTCTACGAGATCATGAATTTTTTAAGGGCCGATCATGGCACTTAGCAAGTATCGCTGTAACTGGCCAAGGGAATTGCAAGTAAGTACTGGTACAGGTGTAGGCACTCCCTCAGTACAGCCCTACTTACTACATCCCTCGATCCCTCCCTAAACCCTAAACCCCCAAAAGTCTGCCAGCCGCCAGCGAGGACTGACAGGACTTTCAGCTACGTCATACCGTACACTTTTCAGGCAGCGCTGCGGCGAGGGGTCCTGGGGTTGACTTTTGGCTGCCGGTTTAGGTTTGGTCTTTTTGGTTTAGGGTTTAGGGTAGGTTAAATCCTAAACCCTAATTCGGGTAATGAGAGCATAGCGGTCTCCACAGGTAACCATTATCGATCCCTTATGGATCTTATCGTAGCCCTTATAGATCCTTATAGTAACCCTTATAGATCCCTTAAAGTACCCTAAACCCTAAATCCCCAAACCTTAAGCCGTCGTCTGCAGCATTCAAGCTCTAAATGTCATAAGGAGTAGAGGAGGGCGATGACTCCCCGACGACGACCCACTTAATGGGTACACTTTGCATTTTTTGGGAGGGTGTCATCCCCAGCAGACCTGAGAGTGTACAATTTCTTGGGGGCTTATGAACTCAGCAACTTGTCCCATATCCTTGCTTCGTCACGGGAGGACCACTCCTGCTATCAGCAGCAGCAACGGCTAAGACCAATGACAGGACGATTGCTCGCCATCGTTCCATCTCCTTAGGTACTGGAGATTCCCGGATCGAGCTTACGCTAACGTAAATTTTCTTTTGCAGGGTCCTGGCCATGCCCAGGTGGGTTGTAGTGCGAACTGTCAAAAAATGTAGGTATGGTGGGTACAGGCAAATCCTATACATCCTAAACAGACCGTTACTTCTGAAGATTCGGAAAGCAGGGGCTGTCGGGACCACCGACCTCGACTACGACCACCTCGGCTACGACCACCTCGACTACGACCACCACCGCCTCTCGCCTAGCACAGGCCAAAGCTTAAATCTTAGGCTCTTTGTAGGCTGAAAAGCTTTTGGGCTTCTTTTTGGTGTTTGAGGGTTCAAGGTTTAATGGTGTAGGGTTTTGGGGGTTTAGGGTTTAGTCTAGGGGTTTGGAAGTGGAAGGGTTTAGGGTTTGGGCTGTGTGCACAGTGCACGGGTGCGCAACGCGAACGGATGAATGCCCTTGTTTAGGACGAGGCGCGCCGCCCCAAAATCTATGACATACAAGCCAAAACATACGGTTGATGATATAAATCCTGCATCACCCATAACCAGGAATATACCATAATTCCTTTATTTTAGGGTCCTCAAGGTGGTGTAGGATTTACAGTATATCATCAGCCGTAGTAATACAGGAGCCTGAATAATTACCAATACTATTCCGGGGGCTCCTGATTACAATTTTGGTATAGTGGACCCCCAAACCCTATTCTAATGATTCCGGCCCTCATATTAGTAGTGTGTCCCAGAAGGTTCCCTATTATGACTGTTATTATCATTATCATTGTCATTTTCATGTTTATAAGGGTTTAGGGTTTAGGGTTTAGGGTTGAGGGTTTAGGGTTTAGGGTTTAGGGTTATTATTCTATTACTAGTATTGTGCAGTGTATCTCGGCATCACCTTCGTCAGAAACTTACCGGCCTTCCACCTTACAAGAAATTCCGTGTAAGGCGACACTCGAATGGCACATCCCTTAAATCATGATATACAAGAGTATACCATAGTCCATTATAGACGTTTTAGGTATATGGTAGTTTTACACAGTATATTATAGTGTATCATAGCATACTACAGATCCTTGTTAAGGATCCCAAGTATACTTTTTAGGAATTACACTCAATGAAAGGTCGACCCCAGGTACTCTAAATATCTCTAAACACCCTGACCTCAGAAGAAAAAGCAAAACTCCCACGAGGCCTCGAAGCTTAAACTGATGGCTGGACTCTGCACCTTTAACAGTATCTAAAGCCTAGCCTAAACCCTAAATTCCCACAGCAGGTTTGCAGCCTGCATATATCAACCCCAAACCCAAAAGCCCTGAAACAACACTAGAATTTAAACCATTCTCAAACCCCCGGGGCCCTTCACAAAAAAGCCAATACAACCCTGGGAACAACTAAGGTTACTTACACATCGACGGTCCAGGCAGCGCTACCTACCAACTTGGAATTGATTCAGGGCTTGACAAAGGGTTGAAAGGTTTTCCTAAATGTTGTATAGACTGTACAGGTTGAGTCTGAGGGGTTTTATTGGGTCCATCAGGGTTTTACAGAGTTTGTTCTGCATGCTACTTTGAAACTTCTATAATCGTTGTTCGGCTTAGTGGGGTTTTGCAAACTGGGGTTTGGTGGTTCAGGGCGCTACAATGTCAGCAGAGGTGTGCGTAGTTGCAATTATGGCAATACCTTTTTTCTAAGTACTAAGGTCCTTATGTTACTCATCACAGGGATGAAAGGAGGCAGTCCCTCAACAGGACCCTAGGAAAACTCGTATAAGAAAACGCTTATAAACCCTGTAGACCCCATCCCTTACTAGGCTAGGGGTCGTGGGGCCTAGGTCTAGGGTATGAGCGGGGTTGGTAACCTTCGGATGTTGGGGCTTAGGGTATTTGTCCGTCACCCAACACACCTTTCCCACACGTGGAAGGCTATAAACGTCTGGGCGCAGCGGGTCCTCAATAGTAGGAGCCTTGATCGTAACAAGGTTTACAAACACCGAACATTGGGAAGAAGATCCACTAAACCCTCAGCCCTCACCTTAAGCCCTGAACCCAAAACCCTCAGCCCTTGCCCTAGACCAGGCCCTAAACCCGAAGCCCTAAACCCTGGACCCTAAGCCCAAGGCCCTCAGTTTGAAACCCTAGACCCTAAGCCTTAAACCCTAGACCCAATTAGCTTTGCAGCCCGGGATGAGGCTGATAACGTTTGGGCGCAGCTGGTGCCCATCACCAGCCTAGCCCCCGCAGGGCGACAGGCTTTCTCCATGGCGCCTGGCCAGCTAAATACTTCATTGGGTTTCTTTAAGGGTTCCTTTAAGGGGGTCTATCCTTTAAAGGGGTCTATGAGGGCTACCATAAGGGCTATTATGAGGATTAAGTACTGGCCCTACCTCAGGTTTTTTTCAAGGGTTACTATACGGGTAAGTACTATCCGGGTTCCTTCAGAGGGCTCCAGAGGGGTTTAGGCTTTCTCCATGGTGCCTGGCCAGGTTCACGGCACCAGGGTTTAAGGTTTTTAGAGAGTTAGGCGTGTCCAGCGTTGTGAGATTTTGGGGCTTTGGGTTTTGATGCTCCGTTTTTTTGGGGTTCTTGAGCTTTAAGGGTTTAGGATTTGGATGATCAGAGGTTTGGGGTCTCTAGCTTGTACGGATCTGATCATGTGTCAGGGCAGAGTACTGGCTTCATTCAAGGTTTAGGGCGATTTAACGGTGAGGGCGATCGTGAGCCTAAACCCACAACCATAAACCCTAAACCCAAGACCCTAAACCCTAAAGTCTTTGGGCCCGCGTTCCTGAGAAGTTCCGCTTTAGGGTTTACACCGTAGTCTATCATAGGGACCCTTAGGGAGGCAGGGGGAGGGGGAGTAGGAGGCCCTAATGCCCATAACAAGGACCTAGTAAGGCCTAGGAAGTATAGTCCCCTACCCCCGTCCCCCTACCCCGCTGCAGATGGGGTTCTACAGGGTTTTCAAACTTCAGTGCTTCTGCAGCATGGTACTGGTACCGTTTGTTGTATTAAGTTGCCATACGAGGGATCTGCGGTAGATATTTGGTTTCCCTTAGCAGCTGAGTGGATACACGTTACACTTTTTGGGATAATATTACCCCCTATAAAGTTGAAAGTGTATACTTTGGGGCTTAAGCCCAGGTTAGGGACTGTGATTTCTGAAGCATTGCAGCCACAAAAGAGTTTGAGCCTTAGGCTTTAGAGTGTGGGGTTTAGGGTTTAGAGTGTAGGGTTTAGCGTTTGGGGTTTAGAGTGTAGGGTGTAGGGTTTCAGTTGGAAGGCTTGTCGTGGAACAGCGCATGGGCGAATATATCTTGCGACAGTGCAATTTCGAGTGCATCGTAGTATGACGATCGGCCGCTGCAGCCCGGTTGTGGAGGGGGTTCAGGGTTTTAGGGTAACCGCAGACCCGTAAATAAACTCTAAACCCTGAAACCCCAAACTAAAAGGGCAACTACATGCCGGCGGGCCGAGCACGAACCTTGCGGTGACTCCAGAGAAGCAGAGATCCATGGGATTCTATATGGGTGCAGGGGTTTTTAGGGTTTCGGATTTCGCGTTACCCTGGACCCTCAACTCCTTAAGCCTAAAACCCGAGCAAAGCCCGAGTCAGCCCAACTTCAAACAAGTTTAGGGTTTAGGGGTGCCGGGGTTTAGGAGTTTAGGGTTTAGGGTTTTGGGGATAAGCCCCAAGCCCCTGCGTGTCAGGTTTTCTGGGAGCAGGGTGGCACGATCCTGGTCTTCGGTGGGTTTAACCCAGGCCCCCAGGGACGGTTCTCGAGTTTCTCGGGCCTTACTGGCTTACCTTAGGGTTTGAGGTTTAGGGTTTGGGGTGTAGGTGTGGGTTTAGGGTTGAAGGCTCAGGGTGGAGGGTTGAGGGGGCTTAGGGGCACCTTACAATTGAAACTTTAGTGTTCAGGGTTTTTTGCAACTAAGGCTTCAGTGTTTAGGGTTTCATCTAAATGATGAGTGAGGGCTCAGGGTTTTACTTAACTAGCGCTAGAGGGTTTAGGGTTTCAAAAGGTGGGCGATAACCGTGATATTTGCATGATGCCGAAGCTTCCGTAGAGGTCCTTGAACCCTGAGCCCTACATCCTTTAAACCCTGCACCTTGAACCCTATAGCTGACATCGTGGATCCTGGGCATCGAAAGCACCCCATCTCCCCAGCAGCAAGAAAAAGCAGTTAGATCCGCAAAGTCCTAAGGTTTTAAAACCCTACATGGGCAGGTATGAGTAGGGTTATGACAAGTAGGGTTATAATAGGTATAACCCAAATCAAGGGATTTACATCCACACTTACCCTAATATAGTGGGGGTGGCCTTAGTGATTACCTAGGTTTTTTTTTAGAAGGGGGGGGGGTTCCCTACAATAATTTTTAGTAGAATGGGCCACAAAACCCTATTCTAACTATTCAGGCTCCTTTGTTAAGCACCACCCAAGTAAATCCTCAACCCCAAAGCTGCAAAAACCTGGAGCCTCGCGCCCCAAATAAACCTCCAAACCCTAAACGGTTTAGGGTTCAGGGTTGAGGGTTTAGGGTTGAGGGTGTAGGGTTTAGGGTTCCTAAACCTTCAAGCCCCAAACCCAGAACCGTTTGACTGATAGTTAAATGATCAGACTACTGCTGTGAGCTTCCTTTCAAACTCTATACGTGATATAGGGCATCTACTTGGGTTTCTGCAGGCCTCTGTATGTTTCCACAGGGTTGCAGGGACTCAGCAGGTATAGTTGAAAGTAACCTGACAATGGCTAAAACTACTTCTAAGTGTAGTTACCGCACTTATGACCCTTACTTACTAAGTACGTTGATCCTTCGCAGGGAATCAGAACACCGTCTACGACGACTTGTGGGCTTACTCTGTGCAGGCCCAAAGTGGTGAAACAGCAGAGATGTCTGAGATTGAGGATTCCATCTACCCTGAACCTCAAAGTGTAGGGCTCCAAACCAGATATGAAACAAGCAGGGATGTGGGTGGTTCTCCAAATCAGGATTCTGGTCTTATTGTCATGTTCGTAGCCGTAGTCGCAACTGTCAGTCATATTCACAATAAGTGTGACAGCAATGATAAGCATCATGGCAATAGCAATGACAGCACGCATGAGACACCCCCGTGTCTTCACCTGGTTGTCCAGAGCTGAGCATGTCTCTTCCGTGCGATTCCCTGGATCCGTGTGCCGGAGTTTGCGGAACTCTAAGCGGTTTAATAGGGGTCTTTCGGATTTTTGCAAGGCAATACTAGGATCTCGTTATGGTGCTATCTTCGGTTTAACGCATTTCGCTCGTAGTTGTCCAGGTCGCGAACCTTCCCCCACACCTCTTAGCGGAGCTCCGCCGTTTGCTGTAAGCCACGCATGGATTTAGGGTTTGGGGTTTAGGGTTTAGGGTTTAGGATTTAGGGTAAATGTGTTTTGAACCCTGCACCGGTACATCATCAGCAGATCCATCTAGAGTCCTAAGCCCTAAGCAGCCGCTTCTTCAAGCCTGCCGAGTGCCGAACGGTTTCCACCCTACGGCTTAATCTTCTTTGGAACCCTAAAGCTCAAAAACCTCCATCCACCATGTGCCGCGACTTCTCGTGTGTTCTTAGACCCAGAAGCCATCAACATTCCAATGCGCTCACAAGCTGTCAGCCCCGGGAAGCCCGTTGAAGTCCTAAACCTTGAGTCCGAACGCGTGCGCTCACACACCCACTATTTGTATTGTTACTAGCATTACTATTGTTATACTCACTGTTATTATTTCTACTGCTACTACTACTACTACTGCTACTGCTACTGCTACTGCTTCTGCTACTGCTACTGCTTCTGCTACTGCTACTACCACTATCACTGGCACACTATTCCTGCCATGACTGCAACATTTTTGATTCCCGTGGTCTAGCGACTCCGAGAGTCTGATTCTTATTTCGCGATGCATTTACTCAGCAAAAACTGTCGCGAGACTCCCAAAACCTAAACCCTTACTCCCACACCCTTAACCCTAAACTCTAAACCGTGAACCCTAAACCCTAGACCTTAAACCCCGAAACTCTCAATCCTATGCCCTTCGCGGATATCCGACATAGGAGCAGGAAGCGATCCCATATAACAAAGCCCGAAGCTGGAAACCTTAATCTGAAACGCTCACCTCAACCCCGAAACCCTGAAGTGACCCTCATTCCTAAAGAGACCCGAAGCTCTGAAAACCACAGGGGAACTTCTGGGGGGAGAAGACCTCTGCCAACGGCTCTGCCGGCTCTCGTGTCCTGGTCGTCAATGTGTGCAGTGGGGTGTGGGCTTAGGAGGCCGTTTGGGGCTTAGAGTTTAGGGTTTTCGAGTTTGCGGGTTTGGGTTGTAGGATTATAAAGCTTAGGGTTCGAGGGCTTTAGGTTTAGGGTGATAAGGTCTAGAGTTTAGGGTTTTGGAGTTCAAGGTTCAGGTGCTATAAGCATGCTAGATTTCAAGTTTTTGTGGGTAAAGCTTCGATAGTGGACCCCACACACCTCGCACTCTTAACACCCCATCCCGACATTCCCAGAGAGCCCAATACGCCTTAATTAAGGGATGTACCTTAAGTTATAAGCGGACGCATACTATGATTGAAGCTATATTCCTTGATTATGGGGTATTGGGCTCTCTGGGTTTAAGGGTTCCTGTAAGGTCTCTTTTCGGGCTCCTTTAAGGGCTCATTTAATTGGAGTCTGGTACGGTGTGTATGTCCCACGAAACCAGTTAGTTTCCCTCGTGTTTTTGCCGGCATCATCAGGTAAGTAATTTTACACCGCCACGACATATTGGACTCCAGCATTACCTAGTTTTTGCGTTTCCACACTGACTTCCATTTTTCGGGCATAGACCTGTAGTATTGCAAACTCATGCATCTGACAAATGAACCATGCCTTGTCTCGCAAAACACTTGTACTTATGCACTCGCGCTGCTGTTGCTAACTATGCCCGTGTAGGTTCGTTGCATTTGGGGTTCCATGCATCTTTAAAAGGACTTTTTGTGGTGGTGGGAGGACTTCCCACCAGGTTCTTCTATGCCTCGACATGTACGTGTGCATGTTTGTGTGCGTATACTCCTGTTTCTACTCATGTTGGTTTGTGTACGAAAACGGAAGTAGCATAAGCTGCAGCGGTCTCGCCAGACGAATATGGGAGTTTCCGAAAATAGGGGACCCTAATATAGTACCCTAAATAGTAGGATCCTTATTATAAGGACCCCCAAATAAGGTACCCCTATTTTCGGAAACTCCCATATAGTGACAGACAGACCATCACGGATACGTAGAACCGCATGTGAAGTAATCGGGGACTTCCTGTGGGGTATAAAGTTCTGGCAGCCCGTCACATTCTGAGTTGTTTAAGGTTTGCCACCCATCGTCTTTTGGAGAAGCCTCGGATTGGGGCGAGCAAACATATGTTACTACGACGTGACATGTTCGGAAAACCACTGATTAGTGATTTCGCCACCCACCCAACCCGTGTTTGCACACTTGCTAATGTTGCTGACTATGCCCCTGTGATTTTCTCGGTTTTGAAGTTATATGCATCTCTTTAAAGAACCAATGGTTTTCCCCCCCACCACTTCCCCCGGGGATTTGGGTGTACCACATAACTTACCCGACTCTCCCGGCGAGGGTTTGGAGGCCCAATCACCTTATGTAGGGTTTGGTGCTTCATGTTGGCTTTCGAAGCAAACATCCCCTTACTGATAGGTTTCATTTTTCTGCGCCAATCACTCATCCTAGATTTATGGGTTTGGGGGAGATCGGTACGTCGAAGCACGTATCCCTTTCATTACATCGGTTTGACCAGGTCTAAGATTGAGGATTTGCCACGCGTCTAAGATTTCTGTGAGCAATGCCCTAAGTTCGATTATGTGTCTGGCGGAACAGATCATCCCCTTAAGGGCTTTTGGGTTGGCCACCCATCTTCTTATTCTGAAACTACGGTTTTCAATGCCTAAATCTTCATCTTGGGATGTTTAACGACCTATCCACACCGCTCACTCTGTTCGGGACATGGATTGTGGGAACCGGGGATGCCTACTTTTCACGCTTTCCACCTATCTACATGTTTTAACCATACCCCGCTGAAGGTAATGAATTTCGGGAACCGAGCCATGTGTCATCTATCCCTCCTTGCCGAGTGCTGGGTTCGTACATCTCATGTTGAGCTGCCTGGAATTAGTCTTGGTTTGGTGGTTTCTAGTTTTCAACACCACCCACATCAAGGAACCCGTCATGATCGATATGCTTTTGCTTTTGGGGAACAGATTGCTCATCATTTGGAGCTTCGGGTCAAGGAAAACATCTTATTACTTCCTTCTTGTGGTGATACAGTACAGGGACTCGGGTGCATGCCATCATTCGCTTGTATGAGCCTACATATAGATATAGATGTAGGTACAAACCTATAAAGATATATAACTATATGTAGAATATATGTGCTGTCATAAATGTGGAAGTTTGTCATGGCTTGTAACATGTTGCGACTCATTGTCCACTGTCGAAGCATTCGGATGATGGCCCAATGTTGTCTACTAAGTCTTGAAATCTGGGTAGCCGATCACCACTTTCAATAGAGGTTTCAGGTTCGCCACCCATCACCTTTTGAAAGGATTTGGTCCGTTAGGGTTGGGAGGCCATGTCACCCTGAGTTACGGCGCGAGAACTTGCTGCCCATCCATACCTCTTTCATGCAAGATGAGCGAGTGGAACGGGAACTGGAATGCCAAGGCCGAGGCTTTGAGTAGAGAGACTTGCGTCCTCCAGCTTTCCAGAGTCCAAAAGGCCTTGAAAAGACCTCGAAAAGGCATCCAAAAGGCCCTTGGGCCGGGGGGGGGGGGCAAAAAGAATTAAAACAACAACAGGCCCTTTAGTCTGGTGTTTTTTCGTTTTTGATTTTTTGCACCCCCCCCCCCCCACCCTGCCCCCCCGCGGCATCTAAGCCACTGTGCCTGGAACAACACCTTGGGGCCATGGCTGGCTTTAGTTCTTTTAAAAGGGACCTCTGTTGAAAGTCTATTACTCATGACAACGCCTGATCGATATCCCAGACCAGTCTTCCATAATACAATTTCGTGGATTTCATGTTTGAAACTCGGCTGCAATAAAAGATCTTGAGTATTACGTGTGACATAAGAATCATACTCCGGATCACAAAAACTCATCCCAAGTACGACTCTCGCAAAGGCACACCGCCACGGCGTACTATTCTGTTCAATTAACGGGTATCGGGCTCTCTGGGTTTAAGGGTTCCTTTAAGGTCTCTTTGAGGGCTCCTTTAAGGTTTCTTTTAGGGCTCCTTTAAGGACTCCTTTAAGGGTTCCTTTAAGGGCTCCTTTATTTTAAGGGTATTGGGCTCTCTGGGTTCGAGCCATGAGCCTGGTTTTCAAGGGGCAGACGCTGGAAAACCAACCTCAAAGCAAGGTTTAAGGGTTTAGGGTTTAGGGTTTAGGGTTTGGGTTTAAGGTTTAGGTTTTAGGTTTTAGGGTTTAGGGTTTCAGGGGTTTAGGTTTCAGGTTTTAGGTTTACCGTTCAGATGTACATCAGAGGTATACCCGATAAGGGTTTGCGGTTCAATGAACGGGGTTTAGGGTTGAGCTACATCGACAGGAATGTACATCCAAAGCATTGGACGCTGGGAAACCTACAACTCCGGAGCCCTAATCTCCGTGTCCCGAGGCGTGACAGCTCCAAGCCCGGAAGAACCTAAAGGACGAAATGAACCCCAGAAGGGTGTAATGTTCATATACCATTATAGGGCTTCATAGTATATGGGTATAGGGCCCCTACTTTTAAGGGGTCCTGAAGGCCCCCGTGTCCCGAGGCGTTACAGCCCTTATCCCGGAAGAACTAACCTCCAAAACGCTGTGAAATTTCGCAGTCCGAGCAGCGAGCATCCCGGAAAGTCTCCAGGGTTTGCGGTTGGGGGTTTGACAACTTGGAGGTTCATGGTGAGTTAGAAGTAGGGTTATAAGTAGGATAACTATAGTTATAACCTATATTACAAGACTTATAACCCCACTTATATCTACCCATGAACCTCCAAGAAGGATTTGATGAGGGACTCCCCGATGGGGGCCTGGATCATGACAATCGCATCTCGGGGTTACTATCCTACAGGTATATAGCAGCGACCCCCTCTGCAAGGAAATTTTGCTCTACTTGGGCGAAAGAAAATAGGCACGGGAAACCCCATATATATATATATATAATATATATATATATATATAATATAATATAATATAATATAATATATATATATATATATATATATATATATATATATATATATATATATGCACATACGTACATGCATACACACATGTTTAAGCATGTGTATATGCAGTATATGCATAGGTATATAAATAGCCTATCCCCTGAACAGATGGATTTCTGATATAAGGCAGCGTCCACAATGTTTGATGATGAAGGGAAGGGTTAGCCCTTAATCCGTACCACCCTAAATTAAACGAGAGTTCGTCGAAATGCTTGGCAACACTAGATTTCAAGACCAGCCTTTTCGCCCAAGGCTCAGTGCGTGAGCTGAGCCTTTACGGTTTCGGGTTTCCGGTCTAGGGTTTGGGGTCATTGGTTTTTGGGCCTAGGTCTAGGGATTAGGGTCTTGGGTTTAGGGTGCGTCTTGGGTTTAGGGTGCGTCTAGGGTTTAGGGTTGAAAGTTTACGGTCCTTGGTTGGGTTTATGGTCTCGATTTCAGGGTTTGGGGTTTCGAGATGTGAAGCCCAAGGTCAATACCACACAGCGGTCATCAGCACAGACGGACGTTGCATGCTGGTGTATGGTGGCTGGGGAGCCACTTGGCTGGTTTCATGCATGTCTATATGCACATACCTCCACATTTACATATGGATGTAGCTACTTGCATGCACAAACACAAATGTGACTGCATACGGAACATGCATATATACAGACATGCAAAATATAACGGCATATACACATGCATACAAACGTGTACATTTATACATCCACCCCACCCCACACCCCACACCCCAAACACCCCACACACCCCAAACACCCCCACCCCACACACCCCAACACGCCCCAACACACCCAAACATCCCGCACACCCCCCCACACATTTCACACACCCCACACACCCCACACAACCCACACACCCCACACACCCCACACACCCCACACACCCCACACACCCCACACACCCCACACACCCCACACAACCCACACAACCCACACAACCCACACAACCCACACAACCCACACAACCCACACAACCCACACAACCCACACAACCCACACAACCCACACAACCCACACAACCCACACAACCCACACAACCCGCACAACCCGCACAACCCGCACACCACACCCCACACACCCCACACACCCCACACACACCCACACACCCCACACCCACACACCCCCGCACACCCCACACACCGCACACACACACACCCCACACACACCCCACACACCCCACCCACACACACCCCGACACACCCCACACCCCACACACCCCCACACCCCCACACACCCCCACACACCCCACACACCCCACCCACCCCACGCCCCATGCACCCCACGCACCCCACACACCCCACACACCCCACACACCCCAACACACCCCAACACACCCCAACACACCCCAACACACCCAAACATCCCGCACACCCCCCCACACATTTCACACACCCCACACACTCCACACACTCCACACACCCCACACACCCCACACACCCCACACACCCCACACACCCCACACACCCCACACACCCCACACGCCCAACACGCCCAACACGCCCCACACGCCCCACACACCCCACACACCCCACACACCCCACTCCCCACACCCCACACCCCACACCCCACACCCCACACCCCACACCCCACACCCCACACCCCACCTCCCCACCCATCCATCCTAACCAGGCGGGCCCATTTTTTGGATCTACAAACCTGCCTACTACCTACGCACCTTCGTGCGTACCTGCATACATACCTCCATGCGTGCGTACGTATGTACATACTTACATACAACATGCATAGTATACATTCATGCATACTTACGGACATACGTACACAAAGCCATGCATGTGTGCGTACATGCTTGCCTGCCTGTGTGCATGCATGCTTTGTGCCTAATTGCACAGCAGGCCTTCCTCAGTATGGAGACTTAGAATCAGTTCCCGAACAGACCCCCAAAGTTCAAGAAGCGAAGCTCTGAAAGTCGTAGGAACCTTCTCGCAGAGGGCCCAAGATGTGTGCAAGGCGACTTTCCACATCCGAGAGAGTAGCAGCTGCAGTGCAAGCCCCCCGAAGCACTTGTACTCACCCCATAATCCTCCAGCCCCAACCCTGATTAAATAGCAAAGACTCTCAACGCTACATGATCATAGATGTAGCAAGATAATTGGCTTGGGGTTGGCTTCTTCGTATCAAACCAAGTACGAAACCACAAAGCTCCCAAATCCTGAACCGGGGTGCTTACGAAGTCGAAACCGTTGGGCTCAGACGTCAGGGCTGGTTAGCGCACTCCACAGCCACCCCGCAAAATCCTCAGCCACAACAAGTTGGAGGAAGCCTATATGTAGACATCCCTGTCAGCCAGCCCATGCAGAACCACATTAACTTTGAGACCTCGGAGTGCCAACACGACAAATCCATGTTTTCTCGAACGCCTGCGGAACGCAATTTACACGGCGCCCTGGTCGCCTTTGGTCGTTATGAGGTTAGCCAGGCTCTTTTTCTGGATGACCTCTGGTGCTACGACATGCCAGCCGCCGATATGCAATTATGGGGAAAGGTTGTGGACTGGTGCCACGGTCGGATCTTTGCTTTGCCGCTTCTCCTACTCCTGCTAGTAGTAGCGGCTGCTTCGTCTTGGTGCTGGTTGTTATCGTACTACCAGTGCCTATACTGGTTCATGGGTAGTTGTAAGTAGGGTTATAAGTAGGATAACTGCAGCGATAACCCATCTTAAGGGACTTAGAAGCCCACTCATTACTACCCATGAACCTCCAAGTAGGGTGGCCCGAAGTATGCCCACACCTGTGTGGGAGCAAACCCCGAGAGACACGGCAGGGTGCAGTTCAGGCAAGGGTTCAAGAGCGCCGGTAGGCTGCATGACCAGAAGTGTACGACATGTTGGCAGGGCCAGCATAGATGCCAGTTCCACTTTCTGGACGTCATCATGGTTGGTGCATGCGCTCTCCGCTCCAAGTGGATGAGCTCATGGACTTGCACGACTGTCACTACTGCAATGACTAGCATTACCACCACTACCACCGCTCCTGCTCCTGCTACTTTTGCTATTACGACGATAACGATTACCACTACTAAACCGACGACGACTACCAGTACTACTTCTGCTGCTGCTGCTGCTGCTGCTGCTGCTAACACTTCTATCAACTAGTATCCCATCCTCGCTGCAACGACTAGGCTGGCTAATGCTGCTTTAGTATTGCCTCCTGCTGTGACACAAGATCCAAGTCCCGAAGTCGGACTTCCGCTGGTCCCTTAGCTGGCTATCCCTCTTATCTTTTCGCCGCCCCTCCATCATCCCCCTCCCATCCCCGTCCCCATCAGCCCCATGCCTAGCATCTGGATCCCACCATCCCATCCCCATAATCCCATCCTTATCCTCGCTCCCCCCCATCATCATCCCACTTCCCATCCACATGAGGCCGGAATGATGAGTCAGAGAGCTTAGAGCGCACTTTAACATTTGGCCTTCTTTTGTAGGGCTTCGGGTTTCGGGCTCAGGCTGGAACATCATTATATACAGTACATACACATACATTTACATAGGCACATGCACATACACATACACATGTATGTGTGTGTATATACACCTATGTAAACATATTCGATTCTCTATATAGATATTTGTATACATACACACGCACACGTGCACAACTCCAGAGCTCCCGAGCGTAAGTTCCAACAAGTATGCCAAATCCCACACCGAAGATCTTCAACCTCAACCCTGTTGGCATTACTGTACTCCCCTAAACCCTAAACCCTAAACCCTAAACCCCAAAACCCTAAACCCTAAACCCTAAACCCTAAACCCCAAAACCCTAAACCCTAAACCCTAAACCCTAAACCCTAAACCCCAAAACCCTAAACCCTAAACCCCAAAACCCTAAACCCTAAACCCTGAACCCTAAACCCTAAACCCCAAAACCCTAAACCCTAAACCCTGAACCTCCCTCGACCTCAACCCTGCTGGCAGTACTAACCTGATGCGAGGCCGACACCTGGAGTGAGATAAGTCCGACCAACCCACCTCTTGGCCGTGTGGCTCACAGCGCAGCCGCGTGGCAGGGGGTTTAGGGATTCAGGGTTTAGGGTTTGGGGTTTAGGGGTTTAGGGGTTTAGGGATTCAGGGTTTAGGGGTTTAGGGATTCAGGGTTGAGGGTTTAGGGTTTTTTAGACCCTTCATTTGGGAACCGACATTGCTGCCCAGACCGTTAGGTGGATCCAGAAGTAGATCCTTCAAAGAGGTTCCTCTCAACTGCCCTGTAGTAGTATACAGGGTCCCAAAATAGGGGATCTACGTGTCAGATCCTCTTGGGTGTTTGGGTAAAGAGTTCTTTACAGAAACCCTTCTGATGGATCTGATTTTTGGATCCTCCCAGAGTCTGGGTCGAGGTCATGTCCAACGATGGTCACATGTATATCTTCGCCGGCTTTGCGAACGTCACGGGCGTTCAAGGAGGATGTCTGGGGCGGTATATTCGGAGTTCAGGAAATTGTGTTCAGAGTTTTTGGTTTCGGGTGGTTGAGCTTGAGGCAGCGGGGTTGCTCAGAAGTGCTTCTTTAGGATTTAGGGTTAAGGGGTTTCGGCTTAGGGTGCTTCAACAGCTGCCACGAGACAAGCTTCAAAAGTAGTCTTGACCTGGAAGCTGAACATACTCTCCATCTCCCACAGTCTTCGCGGATAAACATATCCCGTATCTGTACGGGAAAGAAAGAAGGAGAGACAGAGAGAGAACACAGGTGGTGAAAAGCGATGAAGCAAGATAGATGGATGGAGAGTTGCTTACCCTGAAGCCCTAAACCCAAACCCCTAAAGCCCTAAACCCCTACATCCCTGCAACCTACACCCCTAAACCCCGGAAAACCATCTTGAACCCAGACCGACCAAGTGCATCCCAAGATGTTGTCGCGACGCATTTCTTCCCAAACTAAGCAGGTGAACCCAAACCCTCCTCCGACGCCAAACCGAGCAGCCCAAACCATCTGCCTATGAGCTGGGAGGAACCTATGTCAATTCAATCTACAGCTACAGCGTCCAGGACGGATGACGGTATCGTGGTTTAGGGTTTAGGGTTTAGGGTTTAGGGTTTAGGGGTTCTTCGAGTTTAGATGCTAAGTATGTTTTACAGATTTCGGGCTGCAGTGCGTTTAGGCTGCCGTAGAGATTCTTCGAAGCTTCGCACACGAAACCCACTCTATGTGTAACTCTAACTAGAGGGTTTAGGGTTTAGGGCCTACTACAGGGGCCTTAATGATGACCTATACTAATTATCTTGCGAGTTCCTTATCATATGTATAAGAATGGGCCCCAAAGCCCTATTCTAAGTATTAAGGCCCCGATATTCACGAAAGCTAGCCCCTGTGGAGCTAGCGGAGTATCTTACCTAAGCGAGGCTTACAACCAGATAGGTATACAGGGTCCCCGAAAGACGGCTCCGCCACGAAAAGCCCTAAACCCGGTCGGTTTTAGGATACGAATCGCATTTTTTTGGGAAACGAGGTGGTGTTCATTCTCTTCGCATTATTGCACAAATGAACACCGCTTTCTGGGTCCTCCAGGTGGGTTTTAAGCGGGGTGTACAACCTTTAAACCCTCCGAAGCGCCTGCATCGCCAGGGTTTGGGTGTAATGAGCCCCAAGACCAGGGTTTAGGGTTTAGGGTTTAGGGTTAGATCAGTCGTTGCACAGCCAGCCCAGAATGTTGTGTGCTTAGCGAGCTCACATGGCAACTGGTAGTGGCAGAGTGTGCAGATCAGTCGTTGCACAGCCAGCCCAGAATGTTGTGAGAGCTGCATCTGTGAATTTCGCATATACGCAAGTCCCTTAACTAGCTTTCGTCCCAGGCCCTCACCCCCAAGTACAATCGGGACGTGATGTATTAGGGACCTTAGAAGTCATAACGCTAGACTGCTGCAGGCTTCATAATTCCGTTTCTAGTTTTTTGGGGCACCTGTCTCATCATGTGTCTTTGAAGCAAGCCTTAAACCCGTTTACTTCATGCCCGTTATCATCGCGAATGACATTCTCCTAGTTCTGGTTTCAGACAACTAAGGGTACTTCTGCAGGGCCCTTATCATGATGAGCGCGGGAGCTCCCACAACTCGCAATCGTTTAGGATTTAGGGTTTAGCGTTTTGCGGTTTACGGTTAAGCGTTAAGGGTTTTGGGCAATTGGGCTGGCCGTTGCATCAGGCACCACGAACAGGATTGTCGTAGCTGGAAGCAACCTAAATGCCTACACAACCCTAAACCCTAAACCCCTTGGGTGCTTTGGGCCAAAATTCTGGAGGCAAAGCCTGAACCCTGGAGCCAAGCCGTGTGAAAACATATACAGCCTTCTTAAACCCCAGAGGCCCTGACATAATTGCCGATGGGGCTTCCTTGTAAAGGGATCTAGAAGGATTCTATAAGGGCTATTCTGCGGGTTTTAGTATAGGGGCTTGAATAATTACCTATTCCTGTTTTCGGGGAGTCCTTTTTCAATCTCGTACAATTGGCCCCAAAACCCTATTCTGATTATTAAGACTCCTTTGCTAAGTCATCATGCCGCAGAACAATGCTTGGACCGAAGTCACGCCCACCGGCATCGTACCGGAAGCCCTTGTCGGTCAAACTGCTCATCTGTGCCTGCACTGCAAGCTCGGCGTTTGGGGTTGACGGTTCCGGGTCTAGGGGTTTGAGGGTCTCTTAGGGGCTGAGGGGTTTCAGCTTTACCCAACCTTAATCTTCTCCTTATATGCAAGAAGGTACCGTAAATGTCAAAGTCCTCCTCAGGGCTCTTGCAATTTCGGTACCCGCAAACACTAAATCCTAGACCTTAAGCGTTGTACCTGTTTGCAGGGGCTCCGGGTTTCAATTCACTAAGGGATTTTAGTGCACCTGTCGTAGGTCCCATAAGGGATAGGGTGCCTTTTCTAGGGATAGGGTGCCTTTCCTTAAAGGAAATGGTGCCGCTTTTTAAGGGTTAGGGTGCTTTCATTGAGGGATCTAGGGTGCCTTTTGTTAACCTACACGAAGTTGGGGCTTCCCCATAGTTCAGGAGAACGGTTTAGGGTTTAGGGTTTAGGATGTTCTGTTTTAGGTCTCTGGCTTGAGCACAGGCCCACCAGACCGGTTCCCGGGATACCCTTCAAGCCTTAAGCCCTAAATCCTAAACCCACGTGGAAAAAGGCGAAAAAAGAAACAAGAACCCGAAAAGGTAAACCAAGCCCCAAAAACATGCTGCACGCCAGCACGTTACTGCCTCGAGCCCCCAGGCTCCGAGGAGGCCAAAAGCCCATACAACAACTCTGAATCCCAAGCCCCAAAACTCAACAATCCGAGAAGATCCGGTATACGGTTTAGGGTTTCGGGTCCTTTAAATGCAAAACCTGACCCTAAATCGGAGCGTCTGCAAGATTAGGATAGAAGCGCACCGAGGCATGATGAAATGCTTCGTCAGTCCTACCACCCCCCTATAAAGCCTTTGGTTTAGGATTCCTAAACGGGAACCGTCATATAAAACCGTGAATCATAGGACTCTGATTGTGAGGAGCCCTACATAATATGCCCCTAATCTTCTGAAGCCTCCAGATGTTTTGAGCCTAAACCCTAAACCCTAAGCCCTAAGCGCTAAACCCTAAGCCCTAAACCCTAAGCCCTAAACCCGAAGCCCTAAACCCGAAGCCCTAAACCCCAAGCCCTGAGCCCTAAACCCTAAACCCTAAGCCCTAAGCCCTAATCCCCTCAGAAGCCTAGGCCCTGAACCGTCGAGCGCACCTCAACTCGTGGTTTCATGTAGGAACCTGACTAAGAAACCCTTGGGCTAAAGGGGTCTATAAGGATTACTATAAGGGGTCTATAAGGGTACTATAACAATGTAGGAACCTGACCAAGAAACCCTGGGCCTATAATCCCAAAATAGTAGGATTTCAAACAAGGAGCCCTAGTAAAGGCACAAGGTTTCTTAATCAGATTCCTACATTAATTAGGGTCCGGGGCTTTCAGGGTCTACAGATTTAGGTTTTCCAACCTTGTTCCCGACAGAAGGCCTGACCGTCAAACCATAAACCCTAAACCCTAAACCCTAAACCCTGAACCCTAAACCCTAAACCCTAAACCCCTAAACCCCTAAACCCTAAGGCCCTAAGCCCCAGAGCTCGAAGCATTGCCCGCGCCAACTAACAGGGTCCAGGACTGCATGTACATCTATGGCGGCACGAACTATACTGGGTGCCTCGACCGTGAAATGTGCTTCATATTATTATACTCTATTATATTGTATTACATTATAGTAAGCAATATTATTACGGAGCATATTATATCATATTACATTACGTTATATTAATTATAATATAGTATGTTATATGATAGGAGTGCTGGAGATTCGATTCTTGAGGGCTCAGTTGAAGTTTGGAAAGCCAGATTCGTGTAGCGAGGAGGGAGCCTGCAACCCCACTACGAAAACCCTTACCTTACATGACCGCGTAACTACAGTCCCCCCGCCCAAAATGCCTGCGGACCTACTTGGAAGCTTCACTGATATCCTGTCTACAATGGCACCCTAAACCCCAAACCCTCGCGGTAACGCTCATGGTTGGATTTACCTTTGGTTAGTAGGGGATGGAAGAATGGTAGTAATAGTAGTTATAATTGTACCCCCATTCCTCCATTCCCTACTAACCCAAGGTATAAGTAGAGGGGTCAGGGTAGGAGCCCGCAGACTTCGTGCTCAGTGTTCCGAGTTGTGGGCTTGGGCATGGGATCCTGACCTTAGGCCTACATACATGGGTGATTGTCGAAATTAGGGTCCCTTTTCGGGCACCCTAAATATTAGGTGGCGTACTATGATAGGGATCCAAGAAGGGACCATAATTTTGACAACCACCCACATACAGACATGCAGATATGCATACATACATACATACGTACATACATACTATGCATACACGTGCTTACGTGCCTGTTGTTGTTTGTGTGTCAAAATAGATGACCTGCCTGCGGATGTGGCACTAAGATAAGCCACTCTCAGCAAGCATGTTGGAGACATGTCGTGCTGGGCTGGCAGCAAGCTCGGACTTGCAACTCTAAAGTGTTGGGCGAACCTTTTATCAATGCCTTGCAGTTTTTTTGTCCCAGCAGCTCATCAATCAGTGTGTCAGCGCATCAACAACTGTCCAACGTCCCGCTCGGCCTGGCTCTCATTGACTCGTTTCGGGTACGCTCTGAGGGCGTGGTGTCTCTCTCCCTCTCTCTCCCCCCTCTCTCTCTCTCTCTCTCTCTCTCTCTCTCTCTCTCGCTCTCTCTCTCGCTCTCTCTCTCTCTCTCTCTCTCTCTCTCTCTCTCTCTCTCTCTCTCTCTCTCTCTCTCTCTCTCTCTCTCTCTCTCTCTCTCTCTCTCTCTCTCTCTCTCTCTCTCTCTCTCTCTCTCTCTCTCTCTCTCTCTCTCTCTCTCTCTCTCTCTCTCTCTCTCTCTCTCTCTCTCTCTCTCTCTCTCTCTCCATCATCATCATGGTCATCTTCGACATCGTCATCCCCAACATAACGTGATACCCAAACAGCCCTGCAATGCGCAGCCTGCAGCGGCCAGGAGCTTGCTAGCATGCCATGCTGATTCCAGGTGCATTGTCGGCTGGCACTGGGCCCTCAAACTTGCTGCTGTGGTATTGCTAAGCAAAGTAGTTTAAGCTACCATAATTGGGATCTATAGTAACTAGTATGGTTTCTTTGTTATGGTAACTTAAATGATGTCCCTCAACCAGAATTAAGTTCCTGTAACAAGAAATCAGGTTGAGGGTTCTGTCCCTGCGGAGTTGCATCCTCATTTGCCCGAGGAATATGTTTTCCAACGTGGACTGCTTCAATGTGGTGGTGCTGCTTCCTTGTTTTAGGGCTTAGGGCTTCGGGCCTAGGGTTTAGAGATTTTAGAGGGTTTAGGGTTTGGAGATTTTAGAGGGTTTAGGGTCTAGGGTTTAGGGGTCGGCCAGGCATTGAGCCTGTGAACATGAGGTTTTTGGGAATGTTCGAGAGTTGGATCCCGGATGGAGCTTCATGTTTTTTCGTTGGAATAATAGGCTTGATGGGCTTCGGGGGAAAAGAGGCTGAAAGTTAAAGATGTGGTTGAAAGTTGGCCAGCGCCACCAGCACCACCAGTACGAGGAGAAGACGTGAACTAACAGCAGCAGGAAGCTATTGATCACCTGATCATCAGTGTCACTGTCATCGTTGCCGTCATCACCACCAGCAGTATCATCATCACCTTATCGCCATTGTCGTCACCATCAACAATACCTGCTTCCACCATTGTCCATACCAGGGACACTGCTGCTACTGGTGATGGCAGTAATAGTGGTAAAACACACCAGGGATGCAGAGACCGTCTATAACAGAAAGATGGCCAGCGAGCGAAACAGACATGTAGCCATCAAGTGCTGGCAACCACCCTGACGTCCACTAACCCTAAAGTCGACTAATCCTTAACCTTACGGTCCACTAACCCTAAACCCCTACTATCCACTGAGCGCTAAACCCTACAGTTCACCAAACCTTAAACCCTAAATTCCACTAAGCCCCAAACCCTAACACAAAGGTAGTTCTCCAAATTTGCGCATTTTTCGGAGCACCAAACACAATTAGCAAGTGACCCTAATTCAGAGGACTATTTCAACTCTGGAGTCCGTTAATCCCGAAACCCTAAGACCTCAAGCCACACATTAGCAACAGACGGGTATGGAATTTTGCAGGTAGACCCAAACCTCCCTCACAAATTCTCTTGGAACAACAAATCCAACAGCTTTGTAAAATCCTGGCTACACCGCCCGACAATCCTATACATCATGTAGTCTTCTCCCCTGGCTATAGGGACAGACGAAGTCTGCACGTCGAGGACACCCCCAACGCTATTGGCCAGAACAATTAGTGGAATGGATGTTACCGGTATTCTAAGCCCACCTAGATCAAACCGCCTCTGACCGCAGACGGGACTTTCTGGGACTTACAGAGTACCTCCAGCTACACCCCGCCTACAGCCCACAATTGGAGACTGCGCCGACGCGCTCGCCGGCTTTGTTCAAAAGACATGCCAGAGACTCCAATACCCCTTAATTAAGGAATATTCCTTAAATTGTAGTAGGATCCTTAATATGATTTAAGGAATATTCCTTAATCCTTAATGAAGGGATATTGGAGTCTCTGGGGACATGCTACCCTCGAATGCGCATGGCAACCGTAAACGACCTCAAGCCCCGGAGGCCTAAACCCTAAACTTTAAAGTCCCTTAGCCCCCCAAGCCCTAAGTTTTAAAGTCCACTAAACCGTAAACCCTGAAGTCCAGTAAACTCTAGACCCTAAAGTCCGCAAAACCTTAAGCCCAGAACCCTGACGTCCACTCTACCCTGAACCCTACAGCCCCCTAAGCCCTAAATTCCCACCCAGGCCTGCTTAGGCCGTACCCACCCTTTTTCTTAGGGTGCCTGGACCCAGAAGGACATCCGGCAGTGATTGACACCAACTCTGGATGGACAATGGGTGGAGCCATTGGAGAATGGTCGAATTCAGCCCCTAGGGCTGAGCCAAGCCATTAGGCCCCTTGCGTGGCGCCCATATTCGCAGAGGAAATTCCCTCGATTCTCAAGAGATTAGAATACCTTAAACCCGACGACCAAATCCCTTGGTGGTGTTTTCCTTTTGGGCCCCCTCAGAAAAGGCCCCAGAGGCCGGCCCAGGGGGGTCCCCCAGCTGGCAGATTCCAGGGACCCGGGGGCCTCCTGGCGGGTCCTAGTGGCGTTTTTTCCTTGCCTCTACAGCCCCCCGCTGAACCCCCCTGGCCCCCCTCTGGCCCCCCTGGCCCCCTGGCCCCCCCTGGCCCCTTCCTGGCCCCCCTGACCCTCCCCTGGCCTCTCCCTGACCCCTGACCTGACCCGCTCTGTTTTGTGGCGTGTGTAGGTGCGGCCCAACAGACAGACCGGGCAGGTGGGAATTGAGGGCGTAAGCGCTAAACCCTAAAAGGCAATGTTTTGGGTGGTAGCCTGTGTATTCTCACAGCGGGTGGGAAAAGGTGAGGAACCAATGTGTAATTGTTTAGTGGTGGAATGCATTCGAACGCTAGACGTCGATATGCCGCCCCCTCACACCCCTGGGAGTGTTGGGGCGCCATCCTACATAGAAAATACTGCCGCTGCGCGGCGAGACGCCCTAAACCCTAAACCCTAAACCCTAAACCCTAAACCCTAAACCCTAAACCCTAAACCCTAAACCCCTAAACCCTAAACCCTAAACCCTAAACCCTAAACCCTAAACCCTAAACCCTAAACCCTAAACCCCTAAACCCCTAAACCCTAAACCCTAAACCCCAAACCCTAAACCCTAAACCCTAAACCCTAAACCCCCTAAAGTCCAGGAAACCTTATATCTGAAGGCCCCAAACCCCAAAGACGATTCTGCCCTGAACCTTTCAAGGGGCCCCCCACCCTGTAATAGTGGTATAATAGGAACATAATAGGGCCCTGATATGTTCCTTATAGTCACTATTACAGGGTGGGGGCCCCTTCTAACCTAAACCGTAAAGTCCTCTAAACCCAAAAGAGAGTTTCCGAAAGTAGGGGACCCTAATATAGTACCCTAAATGGTAGGATCCTTATTAGAAGGACCCCAAATAAGGTACCCCCAATTTTCGGAAACTCCCAGTAAACCCTAAAGTTCACTAGATCCCAATAAAGTCTGAAGCCGGACTCAGTGTTCGTGCCAGACTCACGAGTACACGCGGCTCAGCAGTGGAGGTCGAGCCACTTCGTGAATCTCGGCAGCTTAATGCTTGCATATATGTATAAATAAATAAGTATATTTTTCTATATATATATATATGTACATACATACATACATACATACATATATATATATATATATATATATATATGGGTAGTTGTCGAAGATTAGGGTACCTTTTTGGGTACCCTAAATAATAGGTGCCGTATTATAATAAGGACCCAAAAAGGGAGCCTAATTTCTGTTTGACAACCACCCATATATCTATATATGTATATGTGTATACATATTTGTTTGGCTTTTATATCAGAAGGCTTTTTCAAGTGTTTAGATGTACATAGGACTCAGGGTTTGGGGATTTTTGCGGAGTTTGTACAAGGTCTGGCGTGCCCTAGTGTTTTGGGGAGGAGGGCTTAGTGTTTAGGGATTGGGGTCAAGCTTTCGGGTACATCGTCTCGCCCGAAACTGAGGCTTGAAGAACTTGGATCACAACCAAAAGTACAACGCTGGTTTAGGATCCAGCATGTAGGGTGAGCTTAACAGTTAATGACAACAGCACGTAAACATCCGTAAACTATCTGGTAAGACCTTTTAAAACTCTGTGAAACCATCATAAGAATCATAAGCCGCACACCTTGCCTCCAAAATATTCAGGGCTCCAGGCGTTTTTCAAAGGGGGGTGAAGCCTGAAATGTTCTGGAGGCTCGCATGGCAAAGACTTGCGCGTACATCTACACGGGTATTCTCAAAGGTTTTGCAAGCTTAGCAAAAGCTTACAAGCAAAGCCCTGAAATAAACGCCGGAACAATTCCCGCTACTCTTCCCTGCATTTCTCTTGTGGTTATAGTTTGAAAGTATTGAAACTGAAGCCCTCTTCGAACCACTCAGGGGCCTACACTGCAAGACCCCTAAACCCTAAGCCCTTAAACCCTAAACTCTAAACTCCTAAACCCCTAAACCATAAACCCCTAAACCCTAAACTCCTGAACCCTAAACCCTGAAGACCTCCGGAGACTCCTCCAAATTTGCCGAGGGCACGCTGGTGCGCTGGCGTCCTCTGTCGCTGCTCGCTGAAAGCTCATAATGAGCCCCAAGACCCTACTCTAATTATTAAGGCGCCCATCACAGTTCTAAATCCCTTGTAGTTGCCCTTATAGATCCCTTATAGTTACCCTTATAGATCCCTTATAGTTACCCTTATAGATCCCTTATAGCTACCCTTATAGATCTCTTATAGTTATCCTTATAGACCCCCTTGAAAGGAACCCATTGGGTCGGGGTTGGGCTTGGAAGGTTTAAGAGGGCTACACAGGGTTTCTTCGGAACCTTCGGGCCCAACCGTGGGGTATGTTGTTAAGCGGTTCTAGGGCTAACCCTAAACCCTAAACCCTAAACCCTAAACCCTAAACCAAGTTTTTAAGGAGGTTTTAGTCAGGATGGTGGTAAGTGAGATCATTGTGAAAGGATTTTGATGGGCAACCCAACGCTTGAGATCCCAGTATCGCTCAATGACGGAATATGTGCCATAAGTTGTGGCGGGCTTCATCTCATGATTTCGGGTGTATCCCGCAATGAAGGCACATCGGGCTCTCGGGGAATCTGAAGTGCGAAAACCCTGCAAACCCTCATCCCTTGAAGGCCCGGGGTTCTAGAGCTTAAATTTAGAACTACCTCAACCTACCAACACCTACTTTTTTGTAGGGTCCCTATAAATTCCACATGAAGGTTTATAATAAGAGCCTACAAAAAACTACTTTTTTTGTAATGCCTGCTTGCCCACCAATTCTTACGGTATCTGCGGTTGTTACAAGGGGCTTAAGGGGTTTACGGGGGCTGCATTTTTTGTGTGCTAGGGTTTGGGGTTTTGGGTTTAGTTTTCGGGTTCGGGCATGGTTACTTGCAAGTAGGGTTCTTATTAGGGTAGCTGGTAGCTATAATTATAATCCGTTTCAAAGGACTTGTGTATAATCAGAAGCATGCATATAAACAATAAGTCAATACATTAACATGTATATCCATATATGTATATATATATATATACCTATTACTTACTCAACTTAGACGGAGTATCCATATCATGGTTTGGGGTAGAGGCGACCCTGCACCAGAATCCAGCATGCAGGGATCTGGCCCTTTCGACCAAAGGCCAAATGCCCTAAACTGTATACAAAAAGCGCCGGGCAACCCGAAAGCCCCAAACCCCTATACCCCAAACCCCGAAGCCCCGTAACCCTGATTCGAGTAGATTCTTGATTGGAATCTGTTTAGTCGCCAAGTGTTCCGCTTGGAGACAGTCCGAAGGGCCGATTGCATGAACCCCAAGCCGCCAAATCTCTAAACCCGCAGCTCTAAATTCCAAACCCTGCACCCTTGTAGTACCCTTATGGACCCCTCAAAGGAATCCGAAGCCGTTGACCCTGAACTTGGAAGCCTTCGTGCTCCAAGAACTGCATTCTTTTCTGGGGCGGCAACCCCTAAAGCCTGAACCCTAAACCCAAGGATTGCATTCTTTTCTGGGGCGGCGTGGAATCAAATTATGGCGGTTTGTCGTACGTCGCCCCCCAGTGCTTCAACTACGTGGACCGGGTTGCTGAAGCCTGTTTGGGCTTATAAAGCCTAGGGTTCAGGGTTTGGGGTTTAGGGTTGGCGTTGAGGGCCTTAGACCGTGAAGCTTAGGGTTTAAGGTTTGGGGGCAGGGTGTGGGGTTTAGGGGCCCGTACCCAGAGAGCCCAATACTCCTTTATTCAGGAATATAGCACATCATGATATGAATTTCCTTATGGTTTAAGGTATATTCCTTCATTAAGGGGTATTGGGATCTCTGGGTAGGTGGAGGAACCCTAAGCAGCGGACAAGCCGTCTTCCCAGGAGTCCTCAACCCGCGAAAACCTCCTGAATGGTTTAGGGTTTAGATTGGGTTTAGCGGGTTTAGGGCTGGTACTTCTGAGCATCTTACAAAGTCTAAGGTTGAGGGTCCTCCAAAACCAAAAGCCAATAGCAGGGTCTGGCCCAGGGTTGGCAGAGACTCGAAAGCCTTCTAGTGAAGAACAGACATTGAGATATGGAAGGATCCTTGGTGCGATCTACCGTACAATCATTGATTCAGGGTTTCTGCAAGTCCCTGGATACCTTAAGCTCAGCCCTGAATCCTAAACCCCTTAACCCTTTAGGCCCTAAGCCCTAAATAGCTCAACCCTAAACAGTAAACTCCATAAAGGCCCTCAAAGAAGCCCTGCAGAGAACCTTATCGAGACCCTAGTAGGGCCCCACAATAAGCACGCCCCGATCTCCTAGATCAGCCGACCCCCGAAGTGGGGCGCGCGCCTAAACTTTAACCTCTCTACCCAGAGAGCCCAATACCCCTTAATTAAGGAATATGGCTTAAATCATATTATGCGCCCCCTTATAATTTATGGAATATTCTTTAATTGAAGGGTATTGGGCTCTCTGGGAACTTTAAACTCTAAACACTAAGCCCTAAACTCGACACCAACAAAACTTACTACGCAGACGTCTACCCCTGAGCCCCGTGACTTCACACAATGCGCAGAACAGACCCCCCAAAATCCTGAATCCCGGCAAGCCCTCAAGCCTTAAAGCCTTGAAGCCTTCAAACCCTAAACCACGAAGGCCCAACAACCCTATTTGGAGGGTCGGGGGACTTAGTAACTGGCTATTTTAAGGACTTATCACTTACCATAACCCAAATTAGGGTCGCGTTTAGGGTACTTACTACCTACTTACTAAGTCCCCCGACCCTCCAAGTACCTATAATGTAGCTATTATATACCCATTATATAGCCCATTATATCCTAAACCCTAAACCCTCAATATAGCCCCTTATGGTAGTCCTTCTAGAACATGATAGATGCCCTAAACCCTGTGAGGACAACCGATGGGAGTCGCGAGACGGAAACAGCACCCAGCAGCCCTACATGCGGGCCCGCCTGGGCAGTGGGAAGAGCAGCAAGTACTAGTACTAGTACTAGTACTAGTACTAGTAGAAGTAGAAGTAGAAGTAGAAGTAGAAGTAGAAGTAGAAGTAGAAGTAGAAGTAGAAGTAGAAGTAGAAGTAGTAGTAGTAGTAGTAGTAGTAGTAGTAGTAGTAGTAGTAGTAGTAGTAGTAGTAGTAGCAGTAGCAGTAGTAGTAGTAGTAGTAGTAGTAGTAGTAGTAGTAGTAGTAGTAGTAGTAGTAGTAGTAGTAGTAGTAGTACTAGTAGAAGTAGAAGTAGAAGAAGAAGTAGAAGTAGTAGTAGTAGTAGTAGTAGTAGTAGTAGTTGTTGTTGTTGCAGTAGTCGTCGTCGTAGTGGGTCGTCGAAGTAGAGGCAGTGTTGGCAGTGGTACTGCTTGTGCCAATGGTAGTGATGGTGGTGGTAGAGTAGGAGTAGGAGTATCAGCTCGAGAAGGAACCTTGATGACAAAAGCTTCGAGGTAGGCGCACAAACCCTGATGCAGAAGCGGGCTGTAGAAGAGGAGACTCTCGCGGAAACAATGTTGGGGCCTTAGTAATTAGAATAGGTTTGGGGGTATATTGTACGAAAACTGTATTAAGAAGCCGCCAAAAACCCTAATTACTCTAGTTATTAAGGCCCCTACATTACTGTACAGTACCTTTATTGAATCTATTGGAAATATGAGGAGTTGACGACTCCGACTCAGACTCCGACCCTCATATTATACCCTCCCAGAGCGCCTAATGCCCCTTAATTAAGGAATGTAGCTTGAATCATAATATGAATCCCCTTATAATTTAAGGTATATTCTTTAATTAGGGGTATTGGGCTCTCTGGGCTGTCTTCGGACGTCTCTGGGATTCCTTTCCGCCCCGGCAGACCAACCACAACGCTGTGTACGTTCCTTCGTGGGACGCGCAGCTCTTCTTCATGACGGCAAGCTCGTGCTTCGGCTTGAATGTGTAAGTTTTAGGGTAGGCCCAACAATCCTGTACTCCTAAATCCTAAACCCCTGCAAACCCTAAACCCCAAACCCCTAACCCCTAATCCCTCACCCTCACACAAGCCCTACGACCCGTTGGTTGGAAAGAGGGCTTAAGTTCCCTGTTTCCGGCTTTAAGACTAGGATTTCAGCGGTTTGAGGGTGTGGGGTTTAGGGTTTCGGGTTCAGGGTTTAGAGGATTTAAGCAGTGTAAGGGTTTGAGGGCTTCAGGCTGGTTCCTACGGTCTTCAGGGGTTCAGGCCCAGAGAGCCCAATACCCCTTGATTACGGAAAAGACCTTGAATTAAACGGGAACTCATATTATGGTTTAAGCTATATTCCTTAATTGAGGGGTCTTGGGCTCTCTGGGGGGTTCCTTTCGAGAGTCGCAGGCAGCGGCGCGACTCTTCATATGGATCCGATCCGTCTACGATCTACGATCCCGAAGCTAGAGACATTTGCCGTGGTCTCAACCCCGTCCTTAAACACATGAGCCTAAACCCGAAACCTTGAAGCCTAAATTCTCCAGCCTACCTGAATTGAGGTCTGTACCTCTCCAACCCTAGAACGCTAAACCCTAAACCCTAGACATCCCTTTCAATCGTGTCCTGCAACAGTACCATGGAAGGAGAGAAGGTAATGGTCGACTTGTCTTACAGGAAGGTCTATGAAGGCTACGTCTCGGATCAGATAGAACGATTGATCTACAATTTCAGCCACGACAGATCGTGGAAGAAACGTGATCGAAAGACAAAAGAATTCACAAATGAAGAGATCTGGGAATCAGAGCAAGACTCTATTCCTCGCGATTTCCCGATGAGCTAGTCAGAGTCAATTCAAGGAAGAGGATCAGAAAGCATCCCTAAGTAGGCTCGGAAGAAGGAAAGCATTAAATCTGGCTCTCTACCTTTGCAACCGCAAAGTGACGTGGCCTACGGCCAACGGGTTCAATCTGTGTCTGAAGCTGTCAGAAGAGGAATTTGTCTTCAACCCAAAATAGTAGGATTCATATATGGAACCCTAATAAAGGCCCAAAGTTTCTTAATCAGGTTCCTACGTTCTGGTCAGTACGGGCTTGCAGCAGTACTCCGTGGCATCCCACGTAGTGCCATGCAAGAACCCTGCGGCCATAAGCCGCATTCCTGGACGTGGAAGTAGCACCCGTAGGCCTGATGCGCACATCAGCAAGAGTAGTCGTACTGTTGATGGACAAAAATCTTGCAGGACCTTCAGGACCCTAAACTATGGGAATTATGGTATACTCCTTATAATGGGTAATGCAGGATTTTGTCCATCAGCCGTAGTTGTGACGGTGATGATGGTTATGATGGCAAGAGCAGAGGCTGGAATCGACAGGCCTGTCCCAGAAGCGTATCAAACTCCAAACCCTGGACCCTAAACAGCATTGTTGGGGGCTTTCTTATTGCCGGGGTTGTTTTAGATCTCAGCAGTTCGGGAATGTATCCGGGCCTTTACCCTGAAGCTCACATATCTGTACATAGTATCCTCTAAACCCTAAACCCTAAAACCTAAGCCCTAAGCCCTAAACCCAATACGCCGAAGCCTCCCCTGTCGCCAGGCTTTGCATTGCAAGTCTCTCATAGGTTTTGGTATCCATCCCCTTTTAGGGTTTAGGGTTTTCCAGTCCTAGTTGGAGGTTCATGGGCGTTATGAGTGGGGTTTCTGAGTCCTTCAATAAGGTTTTAGGGTTTGAGGTTATAACCCTAATCCCTAAACCCGTAAGTGATGGAAGCCCTTTGGGTTTACAGGCTTCTTAAGTTTGGGGGCCAGAGGGTTATACCTAGAGTTATCCTACTTCGAGCCCTACTACGAACATTGTTCCAGCAAGTATGGGAATACTAAGTCCTAAATCCTAAACCCCTAAACCTCTAAACCCTAAACCCCTAAACCCTAAACCCTTGACCCTAAGCCCTAAACAGCACTCATGAGACCCTGATAAAGACCCGTCGGAACCCACAACCCATCGTTCCTGAAACCGAGCTGTGGAAACAGCGCGATTCAGGGTTTAGGGTTTAAGGAGTGTAGGGTTTAGGGTTTAGGGTTTATGCAGGGTTTAGGTTTAGGGTTTATGCAGGGTTTGGGGTTTGGGGGCTCAGCCCTGAGCCCCATCCCAGAACCTAGCAAGCCTGTATGCGAAGTGAAGAAAGTGCCATTACAGTTAGCCTGAGAGCCCCCATGACCACGAGGTATCAGGACATGGAAATGTGGGTCTTCAAAGCTGGTGTCGCTCGCCGTGATCTGAAAGGTCTTAACGGTGCAGGATCAGGGGACTTCGATAGGTGAAGCTATAAGTCCTTTAATGAGGGGTGGAACCATAGTTCTCCTGCTTATAACGCTACTTACAACTGACGCTAAACCCTAAACCCTAAGCCTTTAACCCTAACCCCCAATTCACTCTAAACCCTATAGATCCCTGACAAGGAGCCCTAATAGATCCCTTTAACGGAACCCCAAACCCTGAACCCTCACCGTGAACCTCCAAACAGGGCTTGGGGCTGAAGTGGGTATAGGGCAAAAAGCCCGGAATTTCGGGAGGATCTGGAAAGTAGATCCCCTAATATGGGTCCCTATACTACTAAGGGTACCTCCCAGATCAGCTGGGCAATGGGGCTCGGAAGAGTTTAGAAGTATAGGAGCTTAAGTACTAGGACCTAGAGTAGGCCCTTATTCCCTTTCTTTAGGGTTCAGGTTCTCTTATAAGCCCCTTTAAACCAAAAAGGGCACCCTTTTTATTCCTAGGTTACTCTTAGGTCTAGAGTAAGCGTTTCGGGCATTTTGGGTTTGGGGGAGTTTTCGGATGTTAGGGCTTTTTTGGGTCCTAGGGCTAAGAGTTTAGGGTCAAGGGGTCTAGGGGTTTAGGGCTTAGGGTCTACTTCTGGGGTTTAGGGTTTAGCTACAACGATCGAAGTGCTTAGACTTGAAAGGGCGGGCCTAAGGATTAGAACAGGCTTTCTAGAGAGGGTGCATAGGGTTCTACAAGGGGTTTACGAAGGGGCATTGACAATGGGAATATCATTGTGGTGTATCTCATAGTATGAACTATGTAGGTAGTTGCTCCGTATAATAAGGAGTTTCTATTCCTGATGACCCAAACATCGGGACTTTACGAAGAACCCCAAAGTAGTTCAACACCCTTAACATTCCTGAGTCGCCCCAAACCCTAGACCTCGCCCTAAACCCGAAAACCAAGTCATATAGAAGTCTGAATGACTACCAATACCACTCCCTAAAAATTCCGATTATAACTGCATTTTAGTTGTACTAGCAGGCCCCTGTATTTCCGAACCTTCAAAGCACTCTTCTAGTATCCCGTAGAGGGACGACGTTTATCTGGTTCGACAGACGTATATGACAACGTAAACCGAAAAGTAAACAAGAGCGCAAGTGTCAGAGAGAGCGAGAGAGGTAGGGACAGAGATAGAGGCAGAGACAGATATCCATGTTGTATATGTGGTATAAAGTCCTGTGCCGTCTGGCCGACGATTCCAAAATCGTGGGTAGGTTTTCCTGGATGATGATGATTGTGACATATTCACTGGGGCTTTCGACTGAGCAGGACACCCAAATCCTTAAAGCCCTTGAGCACCGGAAACCCTTAAACCCCAAATCTCTGATGTCCCCCAAACCTAAAGCGTCTGGCTTTCATCCGCATCTACAATTGTTATCACTAGTTATCACCATCAATTTTCTTCGGTATGAGTATGTATGTATGTATGTATGCATGTATGTATGTATGCATGTATGTATGTATGTCTATGTATATAAACCCACATATATGTGTTCATACAAAGGACCTCAACAGGTGGGATGGAGGTAGGTTCGACTGCAGATCTGTTATACAATTGCCTAAACCGTCGAGCCCAACATCGTCCTTGAGTTATGGCGAGGACTATCCTGAACAGAAAACTCCCGACACTGTCCACTACGCCGGAAAGCCTGAGACTCTCTTCCTATTATGATTGAAGAACATTCGTCCTAAAATCTAGGTTCCTGAGTAGTACCCTTTTGTCCTTTTTGTTTTAGGGTCCCTTATCCAAGCCGAATAGTAGGAATCTGGGTACCCTTTATTATAAGAGGGCTACTTAGGAACCTAGAAATGGGTGCTTGCGCGCGAGACTACGACCACTTCTACGACCATGACCACAGCTACCACGACGTTCACAGCGACGGATCAGGCCACACACGACCAAGAAATCCTGCCCCACCATAGAGCTCGAAGCTATACGTACATGAAGACATGTTGACTCACTCCCAATCAATGATCAGCGAGGCAAGTCGAGAGCATGCGCATGCAAGCGTACTTAGAGCTTCAACTGGCTACATGTGCTCCTTCCAGTGTGTTCGTGTGTGTCGGTTTCTCGCCTCCCCCGCTCTCTCTCGCTCTCCCCCTGGTCCTAGTCTTACTCCTCTGGCTCGCCCTGTTCCTCTCTTTCTCTTTATCCCGCCTTCTTCTAACCAAGAGGCCGAGCAGCACACCCACCTGACAACCTACATGGGCAGTTCTCTAAATTGGGGTCCCGTTTTAGATCCCCAAAGTTGTACGGCACCCTCATAAACGGACCCTCATCAAAGAACTACCCACATGTCGGCTGGTTGGGATTTGCTCCTTGAGGCTCTGTCATGCGATCTTTCGTCGCCCCAGGAGTTGATGAAACCCTCAACTCTAATCACCAAACCCTAAACCCCTAATGTAGGAAGCTGATTTAAAAATCCTTGGGACTTCATTTAGGGTTCTTAAAACGGGTCCGAATATGTTGGGTGTCATGGGGCCAGGGTTTCATAAAATCGGATCCTACATTATGAGTAGTAGGATCCCTGCCTCACAGGACCCTAATCTACTTGTGTCCCCTAACGCTGAATCCGAACTCAGGGTTTAGGGTTTAGGGGCTTACCTGTCTGGTGCTTAGTACGGACTAGGGGCATGGATCCCTATAGCAGTCCCTATATAATCCCCAATAATAGTCTCCATATTCCATTCCCCCATTCCCTACTAAGAACCAGACAGTCGACCTAAACCTTAAACCCTAAATTCCCTAAATCTTGGGCTCCGGAACAATAAGGACTTTGTGGACTGAAATGCCGTTGGTTTCTTACTACTTAGGGTCTATATCCTGCAAGAGGACTTTCGATTAGAGTTCAGGGTTTTGGGTTTTGGGTGCCTTGACAGCCGAGTCAAGCCCCAGCTCCTGAAGTGTCACCTTTTTGTGCCGATAGGATTGTGCATTGGATACTGGCCCCATACAGTAGCAGTCTATAGTAGGGCTACTATTCAGGGCCTTACTTATCCATATTCTGAACATTACTCCACTGCTACTGAGTCGGGGCAGTCTCCAAGCTATACAAATGTGCCACCCTCCACCGATTGGCTTCAGGTGCTCAATCCTGGAAGGAAAAGCTCATGAAACCCGTAGAAACGCCCAAAACATAAAACCCCTGTTAAGACCTTGTGGCATTGGTATCCTGTCGTATAGGAACCCACAGTGTTCGGGCACCTCCTATTCAGCCCCTTGAAGGAAGCCTTTACAGCGAGCCTCGCGACCCCTAAGCCTTAAGGTTTAGGGTGTAGGGGTTTAGGGTTTAGGGGTTTAGGGGGTTAGCGTTTAGGATGTAGGTGTTTAGGGGTTCAGGAGTGTAAGCCTTACTTGGAGGTTCATGGGTAGTCATAAGTAGGGTTGTAAGTAGGATAACTATAGTTATAACTTATAACCCATTATAACTACCCATGAACCTTCAAGTAACTGAACCTTAATGCTAAACCCCGAACCCTCGGCCCTAAAACTTGCATAAACCCGGTCGCGAGAGCTTCTAGCAGCATAACAAGACCCCCAAGGGAATTATGAAACGTCCCATTTCATGACGATTCTCAGGACGCCCAGTTACAAGAAGAGTTTCGAGGCCCCTAAACCCTATAAACCCTAAGCCTTAAATGCCCTAACCACACCTTAGCCCCAAACCCTAAACCTTACAAGCCCGACACCCTCTATCCAAAAACTTCTATAACTCCTCTGGGAGAGTTTTTTTTGAAGAAGGGTAAAAAACGGGAGCCTCCAGGTGGAGAGCTCTTGGGTGTTCCTGCAGCCCTTCTCGGTGATTCCAACTCCTCGCGCAGACCACACCGCGGCCCCTGGGACCGGACTGGTGAGCCCGGCTTAGGGCTCCCTGAAGGGATCTATAAGGGCTACGGCAGGGGATCTATAAGGAGTCCTTTAAGGGAGCTATAAGGGCTACGACAGGGGATCTATAAGGAGTCTTTTAAGGGAGCTATACGGGCTACTACAAGTTACTTTTGGGGTTATTGTAAGGGATCTTTCAGGGTTACTGTATGGGGTCTTCAAAGGTACGAATCAGATCTACAGGGGTGACTACAAGGAATCCATACGGGATACTACAAGGGTTTAGGGTTTTTCGGGGTGTAGATCATTTGGGTTTTAGGGCATGTGGGGTTTTGGGGTTTCAGGGTTTAGGACCACGGCTCGGGGTTTGGGGGCTACTTGGAGGTTCATGGGTAGATATAAGTAGGGTTATACGCAGGATAACTGTAGTTATAACCCATATTAAGGGACTTATAACCCCACTTATAACTTGTAAGAGTCCGCGAGGCAGAGCTCAGGGCTGAGATGCTTTGGGGGTTGACGGTTTAGGGCCTCTGAACCCTAAACCCCAACCCCTAAATTCTAAACCCTGAGCCGGGACTTAGGGTTCAGGGATTGAAGTTCAAGTTTGCGAGGCGCAGGAGAGGTGTGGTTGCTGTTATTATAGCAGTCCCACAGGGGGCAGTGTAGAGCCCACTGTAAGACCTCACTATCTAGACATTACAGGGACATTTGCGTCTATGCCTACCCTGAAGTCTAAAGGGCTGAAGGTGCAGGACCACGGGGGCATTGAACAAGAAGGATAGAATAGAGGTAACACAGACGTGAACCCCACTATCCCTGGTGGCGCTTTTGGGGATGCAAGAGCGAGGAGACCCAAAGAGCCTTATTATCTCTCAATTTCGATTATCGCTTAAATTATGGTCGAGTCCCGGCGATTCCTTATGATTGAAGGGTTACGGAAACGTAGGGTCTTCGGGATTCGGGTCGGGTATCGGGTGTTCGGGGTAGTGTAGAGGTCGGAATATCAACTCATGGTAGCATTGGCTGGGAGCTAGGCCTGTCACTATGCGCCACCCAGCGCAGGCTCAACCCTAAAGGTGACATCAAAGTAGGGGCTCGGAGCTGCCGATGCTGCTGATGATGGCGATGATGCAGACGATGATGACGCTGACGATGATGTTCGCAAGCATAGTCGTTTCGGTGGTGGCTGATTTAGGTGATTAAGACTTTTGCTATTTGGGAGTTTGCGAAATTTAGGGTATCTTATTTTGGGGTCCTTACAATAAGGATCCCACTACTTATGCTACTATGGTAGAGTCCCCTATTTTCGGAAACTACCATTTCCTTCGCGGGCAAAGCGTGCAGGCTTTGTTTGTATATTATTTCACCCCAGAACCTTAGTAGTCCCGTCATCAAGCCCAAATATTCAACCAACCCTATAGACATCCTATGAAAGTACGTTCCAGACCTTGCGATATACAGCTTTGACAAGCCAAACCCCAAAGAGTTAGCTTCTTGAGGTTTGGTGATGCAAGTAGGAGGTTTCCTCCGAGTGCTTCGTGACAGACCCTGTCCCCCTCATCAAGGCCTACAGCCGCCCAAATCCTGCAGTTGAGACACATGAGCCCGACACGTAAAACTTCATATTGAAAGACTCATCATGCCCATCTTTGGCATGTCAGGACTTTGGAGTAGTTTAGGGATCCAAGGTGTTAGGGTTTATGGTTCCAGCGGTTTTGGGGTTTCAGACTTTTGGGTTCTAAGCTTTTCAATATTCAGACTTTAGGTTCTAAGAAATTCAATGCTTAGGATTTAGGGCTCTCGGGCAAATGCCAATCCCAGAGACTCCAACATCCCCTAATTAAGGAATATTCCTTAAATCATATGAGGGATCCTACTATAATTTAAGGAACATTCCTTAATGAAGGGAAGTTGGAGTCTCTGCCGCCCAGAGTTTTTCTACCAATCGGGGTGGTTCCGGGCTCCTGGTATCCCAGACCCTACTTGGAGGGTCTCGAAGGGACTTAGTAACTATAAGGGGCTCCTTTAAAGGGGTCCTTTAAAGGGATCTATAGGGATTTTTGTGGTTTAGGGTTTAGGGGACTTAGTAACTGGTGATTTTAAGGACTTATAAGTACCATAACCCCAATTAGGGCCCCTTTTAGGGTACTTATAAGTCTACCTACTACCTACTTACTAAGTCCCCCGACCCTCCAAGTAATATAGGGGCCTTAATAGTTAGAATAGGGTTTCCCTTAAAGGGCTCCTTTTAAAGGGGTCTATAAGGATGGATGACCATAAGGGGTATGATGGGGATTTTGTATAGGGCTTTAATATTAGAATATGGTTTTGGGGTATACTATACGATTAATAAGGAACGCCCAGAATAGTACTGGTAATTATTAAGGCCCCTACAGTAAGCCCTAAAATCCAGGTGTACACCAATCGGAGTGGTTCCGGCCTCGTGTTCATCCACGCTGGCCAGCGCGAAGTCCCAGGCTATGGCTATGGATCTGGCGGCAGATTGGCGGCAAGGGTTGCATTAGGGTTGCAAAGGACTCCAAAGTGACTCCAAAGGTAGGGTGAAGAGACGGAGGGAGGGAGAGAGGGAAGGAGGGAGGGAAGGAGGGAAAGAGATTCAGTAAACTACAATATACTTTACCGACTATACCAGAAAAACCATGACCCAACAACATCTAGGATCAAGCATATACTTTCACCTAGCCGTAAGGACTTCACGTTCACTTACTGTTTCTAGAGTACGCTACCCTACCCTACTTTTTTCTACTTTACCATACGATACTGTACGATCCTCTTCCGATACTGTACCACCCCAAACCCCAGTCTAGCATTCATTGTGGCCCCTTCACTTATGCAAGTTTCGGGCTCTGTTTGCATGTCACGAAACGGTGCCAGGCTCCAGATTAGGGTTGTCAGGGTTTGGGGGGGCCAAAAACCTCAAGCAAGAATCATGGTAAAATCTCGACCCTGAGAACCTTGAACAGTAGAAAAGCTTGCAGCCGGCCAATTGGTTTGCCGGCTGCTGGCTCCATGCGGTGAGTCTTTCATGTGTGTTCAAGCAAGATTTGTTCCTGTCGTGAAGGTAGCCAGCCGGCACCGGCATACGATTTTGCGAGTTGCTCTCGTCTTATGTGGTGGTGTGCTGTGCTGTGTATTGGCTGCAAGCACCTTCTTATGTATGAAGACCTGTGAATGTATGTACGTATTCATGTATGTAGGATACATACATGCATACATATGCAAAGCTGCCTTTGCTCCCGAAGATGTTTCAGCAAATGCAGCATGTAGCTAACACGGCCGGAACGATGGCAGGGAGCGGCGTTGTGTTCTTGTTTGCTTGGTTCTGAAGGTTAGAACTAGTTATCCTTTGCCTTGTCATGTTCTTGAGCTTTGAAGCTTCCTGGTTTGGAAGACCGCTGAACCTTGAGTCGGACCTTCAAGTCAAAACTTGCCGAACTTCTCCTACAGTCGTGCTGAGAGATGAGGGCTTGAATAGCTCGCCCTAAACCCTATCCCTAAACTGCCACTTAGTCTTATACCCAGCCCTAAATCTTAGTAGCTGAGCAGGTCACCTTTAATCTTTCGGGGGTTTACATCATCCTACCATAGTTGAATAGGTTAACCTTTTTTGGGCTAGGGTATCCAGCCTCCAAGAAATCCCACAGCCTGAGCCCTACTTGCGCAGGAAGCCCCTTGCTCAGTGACGTCTGGGTCTATTCTATTCAGGCCGAGTGCGGGCATTCTCTAAGCTGGGAACTGGGCTTCGGGTTTAGGGGTTCATGGGTTCTCCGGGGTTAAAAGTTTCGGCATTTAGGGGTTTCGGTTGGGGCCTTGGGGTTTGAAGGCTAGAAGGCGAGACAGTATGAATACCCTGAAATCCTACACCCAAACCTTCAACCAAGCCCCCAGATACACCTTGAAGCCCCTAAACGCCGAAACCTCTAAACCCCTAAACCCCCGAACCCTTAAAACCCTCAATCTCTCAACCCTAAAGCAATAAACCCCTAAGCCCCTCAACCCTAAAGCCCTAAACCCCAATGCGAGCGCAGAAGGGCTGCAGGCTGAGGACGGTTGAGACAGCGCCCGGTTCAGGGTTTAGGGTTTAGGTTCAGGGGTCAGGTTTTATGGTTCAGGGGTTTAGGGTATAGGGGTTTAGGGTTCAGGGGTTTAGGGTTTAGGGGTTTAGGGTTCAGGGGTTTAGGGGTTTAGGGGTTTAGGGTCTGGCGGTTCAGGATTTAGGGCACGAATGGCGTGCTGGTTGGCTTGTTTTATGCAGAAACCCCAACAGGTTTGGATCATGGGAACTCGTATCCCCAAAGTCCCAATTTCCGTATACTCTCTACATTTTTCAGGTTTAGAGCTTTCAGGGTTTTTAGGGTTTCAAGTGTTTAGGGTTCAGGGTTTCATGTTACAGTTCTGAGTCTTCCTCATACTACCCTATCGTCCTACTTCTGCTTCGCCTTTCTTCAGACAGGGCCACGGGGAAAGTCTGACAATGCGGTTGGACTTTCTCTTGTCATGAGCCGTGCGCCGGTAGTGGCGCATTTTGGGTTTGGAGTTCGAGGGTTCAGGGCTTTAACTTCGGAGTTCTGTGGGTTTCGCCCTTTAGGGTTTAGGGTTTAGGGTTTAGGGTTTAGGGTTTAGGGTTTAGGGTTTAGGGTTTAGGGTTTAGGGTTTAGGGTTTAGGGTTTAGGGTTACTGTTGTGGGTTACTCTGTTCATGTCTTGCCATGTGCAACAGGTGTAGTGCAGCACTTGAGGCGTTGACATAACTTGAGTTTACATCAGGCATCGTAACCGTTGTTGTCACCATCAGGACTAGCGCCAGTATGTTTATTATTCTTGTCGCCTTGTCGCCAACATCAACATCAAATATCATTGTCATCACCAGCATCATCATCGTCATCATCATCATCATCAATCTGCAAGAATCATCCTTATCGAGCCCCACATGGAACCCTCCAGAATGATGCTGTTTTCCCCGTAGGACGAAGATGGGCTGAGTTGGGGTTCAGCGTTGCAAGGGTTTCAGGATACAGGCTTCGGGATTCAGGGTTCAGCGGACTGGCAAGATGAGAAAGGAAAGAAGCGGTCCGAGCAACTGGAGGTTGCAGGGTTTACGCTTTAGGGTTTAGGGTCTAGGGTTGTATGGGTATGGCGAGGGTGGCCATTTCGATGTTTGCGGCATACTGCTAGCGAGCAATGGGGCGGAAGCCTGCAAGAATCGTACTCGCCCCAACAAACTCTTGACTCCCTCAACCCATGACCCTAAACCCCAAACCCCAAATCGCAACCCCTAAGCACGAACCCCCGAACCCTAAACCGTGCCATTTTGGCTCCAGGCTCAAGTCCCAAGGGCTCAGGCCCTCGAGTGCTCAACTTAGCCCCGCCTCGCCGAGCCTTGAGGACGGAACCGGGGTCACAGGGGTCACAGTCCTCCCCTCCCGGGACGACGAGCGTGGCGCGTCCGGTCGAGTGCGACCTCGGGATGATAAAGCCGAGGAGCAGTCAGGTTTCCTGCAGGCTGCCTATCACCGGATGCTTGACGCCAGGTTTTGCAACGATCGCTGGGGAGCTGGCTGCGCAAAGGGATGTGGTGGCAGGGCTGACTGATCTTTGCAGGGAGCTGGCGGAGAGAGTGCGGAAACTAGACGGTGACCAGAAGGCTGCCGCTGGAGGCTGGTCGGAAAACGCAACTTGGGACATGGAATTTGGGAGATTCCGATAATTGGGGGTACCTTATTTTGGGGGTCCATATAATAAGGACCCTATTTGGCTCCCCTGTTTTCGGAACTCCCATATAGTTGGAGCACAGAGAAGGGTCGAAGGCGATGTTGCAGATGTTCATGGAATCGCGTTGGTTGGAAAACCGGAAGGGGCCGTGGTTGGTCAAAGGCTCACGGTGGTGATGGTTAGGCAGCCTGGGAGATACAGGCGCCACTATGATGGTGACAACTGGTCGTACAGCCATCGCCGCTGGTAGGTGCCATTTTGGAAAGCTGGAATGTGGAAACTATGGCGATCAGGGCAGCGTTTCAGTATGTGGATTCCATGGCCTAGGTTCGCTGACTGCTCACATCAAGCGCATGAAAGACGGTGACTCTGAGTATCGCGGCGTATGGTTTCTGCGACTGAGATTCACGGTTTTGCGCGTGAGAAAGCTATGATTTCGTGTTTCACGATGACTGGTTTCGACGGCTGTATGTCGAGTTGAGGAGTCGTGCCATTGCGACAAATAAGATTGGCAGTTGAAAGACTGGTGATGACTTGAATTAGCTTCACTGCTGACGTTTCTACTCTACAGCCGTCTAACATGGATGGCCTGCGACACATGGTACAGGTATTCTTGTTTGCGGCGCAAGGTGCGGTGGAGAATCTTCCACGTTGTGCCTTCCCTATGCATTTCCTGGTCGGAGATGACAAAGGTTCGGCCTTGCACTTCGTTGTTTCTCCTTGCAAGCGGGGATGCGTAATTAAGAGGCTTGAATTCGCGCGCTTCACGTTGACTTGCATAGACCGTACATGCGTGCAGATGCAAAAAACCTTTGAAACAGGGCCTTAAACCCAAAACCCTTATAAACCTTCAAACTCCATGAAATGCTGCGCTTTGAGGCCAACCTCTGGGTGCAGAAGTCTTCGTCTCCTTGGGCTTCGCGTTCCCTGGCTCCAGATTGGGTCTAGGGAACGTTTGGGGTTTGGCAGCCAACAAACGTGCCTCGTACCTGCAGCAAACAGCCCTCCGCAAAACGCCGCGCCGCGCACACAGCAACAAAAAACAGCACGCTCGCGCATTCGCAACAAAACAAAAAACAGCACGCCCATGCACCTGCAGCAAAGACAATACGCACCCCTGCACTCGCAGCGAAAAGTGCATCCCCACACCCAGAAAAATCGACGCACACTCGCAGCACAAACAACCAACACAAAAAACAAACAAGAAACATTCTTACAGGTGTAGACCATGTAGATGAACCCTTATTCAGGTAAGGTGGTCCTACAGTCAGGGCCTTACATACGTGGCCGCCGAGAGCCTTCTGGGAATCCTCTACCCCCGGGAACTTCACTAGATGCGCGAGTTCAGCATTTGGTGCCGAAGCAACAATGTCAAAACGCCCGTCCGTGCATGCAATACAATCACAAACATGTGTGCTCATGTCGTGAGGATCACCAGCTTCGCCATGGACATCTCACATCTCGATCAGAATGATAAGGAGGATGACCACGATGACCACGATGATCACGATGATCACGATGATGATGTTGATCATAACCATCAACCAGGTTCATCGTGACTGTCAGCGTCAGAATCGCCAACCCCAACACCAGCAAGAGCTTCAGCTGCTGTTAGCAGCAACAGAAGAGAAGAAGCTTCACCTTCAGTCCAAGTTCTCTCGTACCGTAAATCGATGAGCTCTAACACCGAAACCCTTAAATCTCGGTCCCCGTCGTGTCGTGTTTTGAGCTACGTCTATCTCTGCTCTTCTCTCACCTCCCCCAACAAAAAGAGTCTTCGAACTGAGTGAGAGAACAGCTGTGTTTGGGTTTACGGTTCTGGGTTTGGGGGTTGAGGGGGTTGGAGGTTTAAGAGTTTGGGGGCGTAGGGGTTTAAGGATTTGAAGGTTCACTTCAGTGTTTTAGCTTCGGGGAGTTCAGGGTTCAATGTCAGCTTTGCGCTGATTTGAGGGGTAGTGCCCGAGTTCCCGCAAGCCAGGCAGTCTGGTTGAGGGTCTAGGGCTAGTTTAGGGCTTTGGGGGTTTAGGGTTTATACAGGGGTTTCGGGATGTAGGGTTCAGGGCTTTCGAGGTTCAGGGTTTCGGGTTGAGGGGTGTACTCTAGTATCCTTGATGGAGCTCTGGCGATGCACGTCAAGGACCTAAGGATCATGGGCAGTTCTAAGCACGGTTGTAAGAACCTTAGTTGGGGTTATGTTTCGTTACCCTCATCCTTCAACGTTGTAACAGCCCCGTAGTGAAGATAAGATATCCAACAATAGATTAAGGACTAGTTGAAGCTAGAAGCAAAGGCCATAGTTCATGCTCCCTGCAGATATGCAACATGAGAAAACGTGTAATAACTCGTTTTGGGCACTGAGCCCGAAACCCTAAACTTTAAACCCTAAACCCCGGCCAATTCAGAACCTGCGGCCTCGCCACAGGAATCGGCCATTCAGCAGTGATGAGCCCAATCGACGATTGCATGCTCGTGTATGGCGGAAGGGACGCCTGTCCGAAGAGTCGCAGAATCCTGAGAGGTTTAGGGTTTTAGGGTTTCGGGTTTTAGGGGTTTAGGGGTTTAGGGTTTAGGGTTTTGGGTTCAGGGTTTTAGGGGTTTGGGGGTTTAGGGATTAGGGTTTAAGGGTTCGAGGCTGTAGGGGTTTAGGGTTTAAGGGTTTAGGGCTTTGGGGGTTTAGGGTTTAGGGTTTTAGGGTTTAAGGTTTGGGGCTTTAGGGGTTTATAGGGTTTGGGGATTTAGGGTTTAGGGATATAGGATGTTTTCGGGGGTGTAGGGTTTGAATTTTTAGGGTTTAGGGTTTCAGGGTTTGGTGTTTTAGGGCTCAGGGGTGAGATGGAGTGTTGAAACTTTGCAACGGCCTGAGTGCCTCATCTTAGTAGAAACCCTAAACCCTAAACCCTAAACCTAGAGTAGAGCAGGCAGGGGAAACTAAGAGTGTGAGCAGGGTAGAGTAGTAAGGCAGAAGATGCCCCATGAGACATGGATGTAACATACGATCTTGGAAAACTGATATATTTTTGCATGTTCATGGATTGTGTGGACTTTTTCTTTGTTTTGAAATCTCTCTCTCTCTCTCTACATACATACGCACATATGTAGGTGTAGATGTACGTATACACACATATGTAGAGTCTGAAATCGTGTCTAATGTTCTTGAAAGTGATAACTGATAACCATCCAAAAACCTAGTCTAGCCTTGCAGGATTGCGATTTAAGGGCAGGAGCCACCAAGCTCACGCCCTAATTAGCGGGACTTCAAAAAATTTGCTAAAGCCCAAATCCGCAAACCCTACAGAGGTTTCGAGCTATGTTGTGGCAAATTAGCGCAGGCTACCAATGGCGTCTTTTTGTCCTATAAGGTAGTCGATTCTGAAATTTTCAAGTTTTATTTCCTTTGGTTTTGGACCAATGAGTATATGAAATGAAAAAGGGCGATAAGGGGACTTGTCAGCTAAGCACCTAGGGCTGGGATTGAGGTTTAGGAAGCCTAAACCCTAAATCCTGAGAACCACAGCAACAACTCCCTGACCCCTGTTCTCCGTGACGTAGCTCTGTGTTGGACATACAGATTACAAGGGAGACAAAGAGTATTTAAAGGTCGCAAAAGGGAAACAAAAGTACCGATGATTGAGATACTTTTCATCTCCTACATGAGCCCTGGGCTCCGTGCTGCCACAGGATACCAGCAGTTCCTACCTCAGCGACCATTATTGCTACGACACGTCGGTGGCTTCGGCTGAGGGGTTAAGGGTTTAGGGTTCGGGAAGTTTATGTTAGGCGATAGATGGCAACAGGTACAGCAAGGAGCCCGTAAGGCACCCTAACCCTAAACGCCTACACCCTAAACCCTAAGCCCTAGACCCTAAACCCTAAACCCTAGACCCTAAGCCCTAGACCCCAAGCCCTAAACCCCACTACTTCGGAGGGTTCTCCATTTACGGCCCGGCAATCCGAAGTCTCAATGGCTTGAGCTCCCATTTCAGAGCACAGAAGCCCCCTGGCCTGAAGGAGTATTAGACTTACTGTTGATGACAGGAATCCTGCATTACCTTCATGATCCCAAACTGTGGGAATTATGGGACATTCCTCATTATGGGTAATGCAGGATTTATACCATCAACCGTATTAAGTAGGGCTATGCCAGAAACTCCAATATCCCTTAATTAAGGAGGATTCCTTAAATTATAGTAGGATCCCTAATATGATTTAAGGGATATTCCTGAATGAAGGGATACTGGAGTCTCTGGGATCAATGAAGCCAGCTACACTTCTGACGCTTAGAAACCTTCGGAGCCTTCAGCACCCATCTGGAACCCTTCTGGAAATCCTACAAGGTTGATTGTGAAGGATCCTTATGACCCCATGATCCTCTGAGCAGTGTTTGATATCTAAACTGGCTGCCTCGAATCTTTCTTGAGAAAGGTTTAGGGTTTAGGGTCTAGGAGTCTGTTCAACGGTTTCCAGGCTGTAGGCGACGAACTGCAAACCTCCCATCTCCAAGCCGTAAGCCAGGGTTTAGGCTTTAAGAGTAAAGCGGGTAATTGCTGTTGTTTCTCGTTCTTTTAGTTGCAAGATCTGTTTCCATGACGGCCGTGATGCGTCGTCGCCCCGACACATGGAGCCTCCAGCGACACAGGAGCCCGCCGGCCGGCCTGTAGCCCCTGAATACATGGCAGCGCCAAGGGATGGTGGAACAAATAGCAAGGACAAGCCCTAAGCCCCAAGCCCTACAGCCTAAACCCTACGTAAGTGTGCCAGTGGACAAGAGCAAGGGGGAACAGAGACTCACGGGGGCAATGGACAGTGACGGAGAGTGACCAATGGCAGCAAGAAAGCAGCCAACAATAGACTCAATAGACGCGAGCAGACAACAAAGGCTAGTACTTAGTTTTTGCAAAATGTAAAGCGGGACATCAAGCATTTTGCTGAGACATGTGAAACGGTGTTCCCTGGCCTGAACACAAAGCGATGCTCGCTGGGCTGTGTTCACTGATGCCATTTTGTTTTCTTTTGTTTTTGGTTGCATGTTTTTTTTCAGCCTTTTGCTTTGGTATTGCAGTATTCGTGGCGGTTTAGGATGCTCACTGAGGCTCGCCTTCTGCTCACTGTTGCCTTTTTTTGATTTTGTAGTGGTATTCTAGCTAGGTCCGCCGACTTTTGCAGTAACAATTTGTTAGAGTGCTTTCGCCTTTCGCTGTTATTTTATTGGTTTGGTTCAGGGCACCCGAACCCTTTCGGTCCAACAGTCGGCTTCACTGCAGCTGCCCTGCGAGTGCTCTGCGTCCGTAACCCGTAGGTACTCCTTCCCCGGCGGCCCTGCTTTGAAAGTGCGTGCCCCGCCCGGTGGCTCATGTAGGAGGTAGCACTTCAGACGGCAGACGCATGTGTGACATGGCAGCACGTAGGCGGTACACGGTACACGTGGCAACAATGTAACAAGCAACAAGCAGGCAGCGTTGAAGAGCAATTGGCAGTCAGGTTATTAGGTAGCAGGTCTCAGGTCTCAGGCAGAAATTCAAGGCAGCCGAGGCCTCAGATTGTTCCGTGTGCAGGGCAGTTTCTTCCTTTTTCGATGCAGCATTTGTTGATTGCATCAGTCGAGCAAACTTCTACAGATTTGTTGCTGGAGCGACCAGGAAGTGTCGGCTTAGTCTTGCTTCTGTAAGGGCACCACCAGGAGTGGAGGCTGCGACAGCCATGGCCGCTTTACCGGGAATGATTGTTGCTCCGGCAACGTTTCCGACTGGACAGCAGCTGCAGCAGCTGCTGCAGCAGCAACTGTCGCTCCCCATCATCGCGGAGTCTCGACTTAGTCAATTAATTTCGTGTGTGAAAATCTCTTTCAGTTCTCGTTCGAGTGTTTGTAAACTGTGCAATCAAGGACCAGAACGGCACGCTTTGGTTGCAGCCGGTGGCGTCACGGCTCAATCCCATGCTGTTCATGTAAGGTGTTTCTTGTTTGCAGTACATTGTCATGTTCACCGATGTTCTTCGTTGGAAAATGTCTTTTCTATCTGAGGTCGCTCCTCCTGTGGGGGGACATATCGTGACATTCACCCCCATGTGTCTCTATGCATCGAGGTGGTGATAACACCCTGCAGCGGACAGCAGGTGCTCGTGCCAACACACCGTTGTTCGGCCCTGCCCCAAACCCTAAACCCTGAACCCTAAACCCTCAACCCTAAACCCTAAGCCTAAACCCTGAACCCTGAACCCTAAGCCCTAAACCCTGAGCCCTAAATCTTAAATCCTAAATCCTAAACCCTGCACCTCAAAGCCTCAAGGCCCAAGCCCTGTAGAGCCATTTGGCAGTTTCCGAAAGTAAGGGACCCGAATGTAGTCCCCTAACTTGTAGGCTGTAGGCTCCCTATTATAAGGACTCCCAAAATGCGGTACCCCTCATTTTCGGAAACTCTCATTTCGTTAATTATGGTAACCCTTGTATTGGCCCAATGCCCTCAGCCTGAGTTCGACACGTGGACTTCTTTGGGTTCCTTGGGGAGTTCGTTGGCCCGTGGTTGGCACGCGGCCGCCTCTTGTCGTGTCGAGAAGCCACGAAGGCACAAAGGTTTGGGGTTTAGGGTTTGGGGTTGGGGTTTCGAGTTTGGAGTTCAGGGTGTGGGGTTTCGGGGCTAACATTGGGCGGGGGGGGGGCGGGGGGGGGTGGGTGAGAATATTTGGCAATCATTGTAGATGTAGCAGCAGCAGTAGTAGGTCGAGCAGGAGGAGCAGCAGCATCGACGTAGCCATGATCACCTGCACGAGCAAGGCTGCTATCACCATCATTTGCATGACCATAGCACCACCATCCCCACTAGGATTCGCCTTCATCACCACCATCATCACCAGTGGCAACATTACCGCCAATACCACCCTCACCAGCATCTGCCTCTGGTCCCTGTGCAAGGCATTATCCCCTAGTGCAACATAGTAAACTAAGCCTCACCACTCCTGTTTTTGAACCCAGGCCCCTTCAGTAAGAACATTTGCGGTTCACAGATGCCGACGAATTTCGACGTTCTATATGTCTCAAAGAATCGGTGTTGTTTCTAAAAAATCCGTTCCGCATTTCAGAAAAAGCCTGCATGTTTTCTGAATACGGTGTTTCATGCGTTGAACATGGTTTAATGAACATCCCATCAACCTGTAAATGATAGGTGTGAGAAGTGCGTTCACGCGCTCAAACGAATGTAAGTTTGGGGGTGTTGGGTGTAGGGGTTCGGGTTTGGGGTTTAGGGGATGGTAGACAGCTTTAAGAGCGCTTTGGAAATCAGTGGTAGCTTGGGGTCTCCAGTGCCACATAGACTCTGACATATATAGCCATACAACATCCCCTTCATAAAATCCGATGACGCCTTCATAATCATGCCCCAGACCTTCAAGTAAGGTCGTTACGGACGACGGCAGAGTTCTCCTCTCTGGAGGCTTCTCGTTGACCCTACGGCCCGGAAGTCCCAAATCTTTGGGGCTTCGGGTTAGGGCTTGGGGCTTAGGGTTTTAGGGTTTAGGGTTTAGGATTTAGGGTTCAGTGTTGAGGGTTTAGGGTCTAAGCTAAAGCATGCTTGGTGAGCACACGTGTGTTCAGAGACGTACCCACCCGAATTTGCTGCAGTCCTTTCAATGGCACACACAGCTTGGACGCTCTGACTCAGCGCAGGCGGAAGCAATTTCTCCAATAATCGGCATCTCTCGCATGAAGAACTGGAAGCTCTCAAGATTTAGGTTAGACCGTTTCGTGCTGTGCAGTACATCGCTTGCACTGGGCGGCGTCTTCGGCCGAAGGATGTTGGCAGGCTAAAGTGAACCCCAGAAAGTTGGAACATGGGTCTAGGAGGATGGGTGCTAGGATCCCTATACTTTACCTCAAGGGGAGGGGGATATTGATGTCCAAACTTTCTGGCTTCTACTGTACTCTTGAAGGCAGCAGAATATTCCTGGTCCTCTGCTTGCTGTGGCCTTTCACTTGAAAGCCTTCGGTTCGGTTTTTGCCTGCTTGGAGGTTCATGGCCAGTTGACTCTAGGCTTTTCAGTAGAATATATATATATATATATATACATATTTATTGATTTATAGTCTATAGTTGTAACCCGTACTAAAGTATTTCAGACAAGGCTCTTTAAACTACCCATCTTATAACTACCCATGAACCTCCACGTATGGAGACATAGACTCAGGGCAAAGTCAAGGCGGTTTCTGACAAATTTCGGGTTTTCCATGGATCTAGCTAATGGGGTTTAGAGCTACCTACCGTTTCGGGTTTATGGAGTTTAGAGTTTAGGGTTTATGGGGTTTAGAGTTTAGAGTTTAGGGTTTATGGGGTTTAGGGTTTAGGGTTTTGTGGGGTTTAGGGTTTACGGGGTTTAAGGGTTTAGGGTTCAGGGATATAGCAGCATTGCCCCGAAGCCCCAAACCCGACGACCTCAACCCCCGAACCCTGAAATACAGGTCCCAAACCTCAGATTCCAAACTCTAAACCCCCGGCCCAAAGCCCGAAGCCCTCTGCCTTGAAGGGTTCCCCAAAAAATCCAATATCCCTTAATTAAGGAATATACCTTAAAGTATAGTAGGGTCCCTCGTATGATTTAAGGACTATTCCTTAATTAAAGGATATTGGAGTCTCTGGGTCCTTTATTGGGATGCGATGAGGGGTACAGAAACCTGAAATGGGATACTTACAGGTTCATGGGTAGTTACAAGTATATAGGGTTATCCTTTCACTAATATGGGCCATATGGGTCATGAGTATAGTTATCCTACGTATGACTCTACTGACTTGTAACCATGAACCTCCAAGTAGGGGCTTGCACAGCTAGAATAGGTTTGCGGGGAATGTTATATTGTTATCGTTATCTCAAGAAGCATTCAGAATAGCTGTCGTATTATGTTGGTAATGCTATTCCTTCGGCCTCCTTCTTCTAGGCCGCTTGAGGCCCCAGGAAGCCTGGGCACGGCAACCGAACGGGCTTCTGCTAAACGAAAGAGGCGTTGAAAGCCATAGTGGGGATCTGTTTCCACATGTTACAGAGTAGAGTGCCCTTCCTAGTGGTAGAGTAGGTAACCTTTAACCTTTTTTGGGCAGTAAAGTCCCTATATAACTCCTTTATGTAACCAAAAAGGTTAACCTTTAGTTCCCCATGATACCCGACAAGTCTTGAAATAACGGGTCTCGCAATTCAAAACCTACAAGCTCTAGCCCCCAAACCCCTCGAAACCCAGATCTGCACTTGGAGGGTCGGGGGACTTAGTAAGTAGGTAGTAAGAAGACTTATAAGTAAAAGGCGCCCTAATTGGGGTTATGGTACTTATAAGTCCTTAAAATAGCCAGTTACTACGTCCCCCGGCCCTCCAAGCAGGCCTCTCTGACACCCTCACAGAGTTCTCGATGCTGCAGTATAGCCGCCTGGTGCGGGGCTCAATGCCTTCCGAGGTTGTGGGCCCAGTGTAATAGGGTCCCTGCAAGGGACATCAGCAGAAGAGTTGTACCTGTGGAGCGTGTGAGGACCCCCGCAAGTGTGAGTGAGTGTGTGTGTTTGTGATGTGGCCCTCAACCCTAAACCTGCACCCTATAGAGACCCTAAACCCTTGCCCTTGCGGTAGGCAGTTTGCGGTCTAGGACCAGCTCAGCTCAAACAGCATGAAACGCTAAAACTTTGTCATAGTCGGGGAACATTTTACATTTTTGAGAATACTTAAACCCAGTAAGGAATAGAAATGTACATGTGTAATCCAATCCCAACCATGAACTAGAAAACACCAAACCCAGATTCAGTCTTCCACTGTGAGAAGTTTCCTGGATCTGCGTCTTTGGGGCTTGGAAATGGGCTCTAGGACAGGACGTTGGACACCTAAGCTAGACTTGCTGTCGATGTTGAGCTGCAGTAGCAGGCTGTACATGCATATACACACACACATACACACGTATCTTTATATGTATGTTTGTATGTATGTGCTATATCGCTGAGTCGCATGCGTCAACGGTGCTCGCTACCACCAGGCGACCGGCGTTCCGCTAATCGCAATCCTCTGTGAAGAGCTAGAACTCGTACTGCTACGCACACACACACACACACAGACACACGCACACACACGCACATCGACACCCAGGGTTCTTCCTGCTGTTGACAACTCCCACCGTGATCATGAAGAAGACGCCACCTCCATGATGATGGTGGCGATGATACTCTGGTGATGTTGGTGATGATGCTGAGCGGCATGTGATAAATCCTAGACTTTGAAACCTACATGTTCTCACGATGAACAGCCTTGTTCTGACTTTCAGACCGTTCAAAGGACCCAACAACTCCAAGCAGACCTTCAGAACTCCCAAACGTCACAGCACCGTTTTCGCAGAATGGCGGTTGGACGATCATCGGCGTCAGCGACAACACCATCAAGTCGGCGCCGCGCTTTAGTCACACGGCCGTTCTGACGCCTGGGCTCTGGAGTTCGGATCAGGGCTTTAGGGTTTAGGGTTTAAACTGTAGGTTTGGCGTTTGGGGGCCCTAAACCCTAGACCCTAAACCGCAACCCTAAACCCTAAACCCTAAAACCGCAGAGCCAACATTAGCCTCAGGATTGGCGACTGCATGTACATCTACGGAGGCAGGTGGCAATCATCGCACCCTGGCTGACAATGAGGCACTGGTGGATTTAGGGTTCAGGGTTTAGGTTTAGGGGTTTAGGGGTTTAGGGGTTTAGGGGTTTAGTTAGGGGTTTAGGGGTTTAGTTAGGGGTTTAGGGGTTTAGGGTTTAGGGTTTAGGTTTAGGGGTTTAGGGTTTAGGGTTTAGGTTTAGGCGTTTAGGGGTTTAGGGTTTAGGGCGGATTTCGGGTTCGTGATTTGAGGGGCTCAGGGTGCTCAAGGGACGACCGCGACCACAACTGGAGGCCACTAGGAGATCAATATCCGGAGATTCCAAGAGACCACCTAAAGACCGCCAACAGATCGCCGGAATATTACCAGGTGACCACCAAGAGACCAGTTCGAGAAACACCCTAGTGCTTCCCCGGGTGTAGGGTTTCGGCGGTTATCTTCTTCACTTTTCTCTTTCCTGTGTTCGATCCACTGGAAAGCCGAGGTTTTATAACAATCTCTTGTGCTTCAACATCCAGGTGCGGCATCGGGGCTTCCGGATCCAATATAGGGACCTAAATAGTTGCCAACACTATTCCTGATCATCAGTATACCTACTCCTCATCATACGTGTACTCGAACCTGTACTCTAGAACCTATACATACTGTTCCTTATAATAAGTATACTAGAGGCTAAACTATAGAACCCTTATTCTCGAACCCTTAAACCCTAGAGGAACCTGTTCTAATCATCAAGGCCCCTGTATCATAGTTCCAGGTTTGGGGTATGGGGCCTAAACCCCTAAACCCTGAACCTTAGGCCCTGAACCCAAAGCGTAGGGTTTGCGTCGTGCTTTTCCGACCAGCTGTGCACCTCAAAAAGTCCCAGGCGCCTAAGCTGTTTAAATCGGTTGAAGCATTAACTAGGATGCCCAGTAGTACCCTTATTCCCTTTTGTAGTCCTAGGTTCCTCATAAAGTTTTCCAATACCAAAAGGGGAGCCCTTTTTTTCCTAGGTAACTGGGCATCCGAGTCAAACTCCAAAACGGAAACCCTGCATAAACCTGTCCAGTCAAATCCTTTCAAGCTTTGTTAATAGCCTCGGAAACCCTGTGTAGAGTACGATTTCCCCCTCCCTCCTAAGGGTTCATCAATCTAGCCGTGCCATGGTGTGGAAACAGCATTGCACGCCTATTCTAATTATTCAGGCCCCATATCCGGCCTTGGGTCTTGGTTCTCGGATCAGTGTTGCTGGCGCTGCTTGTTTTTTGTGCTTCTATTTCTTTGCGCTTCCTTTGGTGGAGTTGCTTTCATGCCTGACGATTGCAATAATGACCCTTATCTACAACCCCTCTACTTTTATGAGGCTTGTTATCTTCATTGAAGTCTCAAGCGCTCGAAAGGAAGGGGGTTTGCGAGTGCCTCCAAGCTACCCTAAACCCTAAGCCCCCAAACCCCTAAACCCCTAAACCAAAAACCCCTAAACCCTAAACCCTAAACGCCTAAACCCTAAACCCTAACAACCAAGAACCCTAAACCCCAAACCCGAAAAGCCTGTAAAACACCCTAAACCCTAAACCCAAACCCCAAAACAGCCTCCCAACCCCTAATCCTAAACCCTAAACCCTAAACCCTAAACCTCCTGCTGTGGCAGGCTCCCGACCTGCTTTGCTAAGCGGAGAAAGAGCCATTGCACCTTTAAAACAAAAAAAAACCTAAACCCCTAATCCTACACCCACAAGAAGTCAGAGCTTCGGTGCCGGTCGTCGTCGGTCGGCATTCTGAAGTCTGAGCCTAAATCCCAAACCCTGTCCCCCCCCAATTCCCAAAGCCTACTTGGAGGTTCACGGGTAGTTACAAGTAGGATTATAAGTCCACTTATATGGGTTATAACTATAGTTATCCTACTTATGATTTTACTAAAAACTTTAGCTAACCAAGAACCTCCTTTTAAGTCCACTACTATGGTGATAGCTGTAGTTATCCTACTTATGATTTTACTTATAACTAACCAAGAACCTCCAAGCAAAAGCCTGCTGAGGCCTAAACTTAAACTCGGAATCCCGCAAGCCTCGGCCACTGGCACTTGGGTGGTTGTCAAAATTATGGCCTCTTTTGGGGTACCCTAAATATTAGGTGCCGTATTATAATAAGGACCCAAAAAGGGACCCACATCTTGACAACCACCCATTACAAATCCTGAGCGCTGAAGCCGGATGGCGTTGGATAGACAGACATTCATCCATGCGTACATTCATGCATCCGTTCAGTTAACCCATCTCAAAACAGAGGATGACAGATCTTATCATACCATATCATATCATCACATGCCGTGTAAGCCATGTCAGATGAAATCAAGTCAAGTCATATCATATCAGGTCATCTCAGGTCACCTCACCTCCCATCCTGTCCCATTACATCCGTACACACCTACATATATACACAAGGAAGAAATAGAGAAGCAACTACAGAAAGGCACAGACAGAGAGAGAGAGAGAGAGAGAGAGAGAGAGAGAGAGAGGGACAGACAGAGATGGATCTCAAATTTGGTGAGCATGTAGTGTTTGGATGCTACGAAGCCGCCAAATTGCAGAACTCTGAGCGCTGAACCGCAAAACTCAAAAAGCTCAAGCCCCGAAATGTTGCAACCAAACCCTATAGCCCACTGCAGCAGCTTGTAAACAAAGGCAATCGCCGCTTCTAAAGTTTTTCATTTCCCCCGCAACCCTAACTCCGAACTCCCTCCCGAAAAACCCCTTAAAACCTGCAACAACTACTTCTTTAAACCCTAAACCGTGGCCAGACCAATAACTTCGTCAATCTCGGCTGGAATTACATTCCCCTTGCGCGGCACGCGGCCGCCTGGGCGCCCCAAATGGCTTCTTGGGCTTTTCCAAAGAGGCTTATCAGGGCTTTGTGGTGGTTGTGGGGGATGAGGGTTCAGGGCTTAATTAGGGTTAGGGTCGAGGGCTTGGTGTTTTGGTACCTGAGAAGAGGATCATGGGACCTAGTAAGTATGCGTATCAGTACCCTAAATTGAGGTTGTAGTTGCCCTCGCAATAAAAGCCCGGCCTGCTCGGCCCCCCAACCTTCCCTGATATGATTTAAGGTATATTCTCTTTTTAACGGGATAGTGGAAGGTCTGGGCACCCCCCCATCCCGATCGAGCCGTTAGAGAACGGTCTGCTCGGTCCTGCCTCTAATTGTAGCCTAGGTTCCTGAGTAGTACCCTTTTGCCCCTCTTCTTTTCGGGTCTCTTTAGTAAAATCGACTTGTAGATAAAGGGGCTACTCAGGAACCTAGAAGCAAGCAGGTAAGGGGAACTCACTCTGAAAACTCGGGGGATTTGCGGGAAGTCGGGGATGGGACTATTACGGAGTTGTCGGGTCGAGCTTGTTTTAATTGAGGCGGGGCGGGGGGGGGGGTGCTGTTTGAGTTTCCGGAACTCGTTTTTTTTTTAGTTGAGGGGGGGTTATTAAATCAAACCTGACATCAGCCGTAAAGCCAAGACTTCAGGTGCTTGTGCTTATTGGTTCAGGTCTAGCACCATGCCCTAAATCATGTGGTTACAATGCTTAATCTCGGGGTTGCGGGGCTTTTTCTGGGGCGTAGATCTTTAACCCCAAAGATGTCAAGCCTATGATACCACTTTATGAAACCCCCTTTATACGTGATAAGAAATCTCAGAACATGGGCCAGGGGCTTGACTAATTCGTAAGATCAAACCCTTAGTTCTAAAGCCTTAGAAACCTCGAGACACTGTCGGGTCTTCAAGGTTTGCAGGATGTTGATCCAAGAGTCCCAAAAGCCCTCGAAGGAATGTACCGCAAGCCATGGTTTAGGATTATACACGCCTTTCAGGCTTAAGGTTTTAAGCCTTAAGACCTAACCCTAAACCTAACTCTCTAGGATCCCCAGTAGTACCCTTATTCCTTTTTTGTAGTCCTAGGTTCCTTCTTCAGTTACCCAATACCAAAAAGGGAGCCTTTCTTATTCCTAGGTTACTGGGCCTAGCTCTTCAGGTTTTCAGATCCGATTTTCAAGATATGGTTCTTATTAATGGACCTGTGGTTCTCCAGCGAGGACACGTTGATCTTCGGATGCTGTCATGACCGGGGCGGGGTTTGGGGTGTAGGCCTCTGGGTTTTGGGGCTTCAGGGGTTTCAGGCTGGAGGGCTTTCTGCGTTTGGAGGGGCAGGATCGGGATTTAGGTTGTAGGGTTGGAGATCGGCTTTCTTGACTTTGACGGGGGACCCTGCGCAATGCTGTCGGTAGACTCCTTGCGCCGTACTTCAACCCAAGCCCTAGCAGAGGAGTCTGAATGATTAGCAGCAGCAGTAGTTAGTAGTCGTCGTAGTAGTCGTGGTGGTAGTAGTAGTAGCAGCAGCAGGAGTAGTAGTAGTAGTAGTAGTAGTAGTAGTAGTAGTAGTAGCAGTAGAAGTAGTAGTTTTAGCAGTAGTAGTAGTAGTAGTAGTAGTAGTAGTAGTAGTAGTAGTAGTAGTAGTAGTAGTAGTTTTAGCAGTAGTAGTAGTAGTAGTAGTAGTAGTAGTAGTAGTAGTAGTAGTAGTAGTAGTAGTAGTAGTAGTAGTAGGCGCCCCCCCAACCATCCCTCCTAAAACATCTTCTCGAACACATCCTTTTTTACTCGGTATGTGCAGTACTTTCGTCACGTAGGAACATCTTATGAAGCCTCAAAATCGATTTGTCGAGTTTGCAAACTAGAGCTTCGGGTTTTGGACTTGCTTTTGGGGTGGGGTTGGGGGGGGGAGGGGCGGGGGATGATGCCGACACTGTTACGCAGACACCTCGAACAATATCTCCAGAAGAGTCGTTTTACTCGTTATTTGCAGTACTTTCCGGATGTCGGACCATTTTATATAATTAGTCACCAAGCCTACTTCTTGACTCTTCGAACTTGACCTTGGGATTTCGGAGGGCTTTCGGCAACAAAGCGAAATTGGTTGGGGGCAGCTTTTTCGGGGATGATCACGACACTGTTTTGCGGACACCCCCCGAACAATGTCTCCACACCCTAGCGCACACGCCACACACCACTTCAAAAGCAAACCCTCCTGGCTGAGGTCTGGGCTTTAGGGGTGTTGGCGAGCCCCTCCCACGTACGGCTGGCATCTTTGTTTTTGATGTTTAGAAGACATTGCGCTTCAGGTTTTCGGAGTGTTTAAACCTTCTTGGCAGCACCTGCGTTCTGCACATTACTTACAGCGTTTTCGCACTATCCGGCCACCTGTGGTTTGGCAGTTTCTTCCCCGTCGAGTTTGCAACTCCAGCTGCTGTCGCAGCTTTGCGGCCGAAGCATATGCAACTTCACCGCTTGTGACAGTTAAGGCATGTGAGCTTCTGTCACAGATAGGGAGCTTGAGCTCCTGCATTTTCTGCAGCTGTCATTTCCGTTGATGATGACGATGATGATGATGATGGGTTAAGGCGCCAGGTGGTTGATAGCGGGGGGTGGCTAGTAGTAGTAGTAGTAGTAGTAGTAGTAGTAGTAGTAGTAGTAGTAGTAGTAGTAGTAGTAGTAGTAGTAGTAGTAGTAGTAGTAGTAGTAGTAGTAGTAGTAGTAGTAGTAGTAGTAGTAGTAGTAGTAGTTTTAGCAGTAGCAGTAGTAGTAGTAGCAGCAGTAGTAGTAGTAGTAGTAGTAGTAGTAGTAGTAGTAGTAGTGGTAGTGGTAGTGGTAGTAGTAGTAGTAGTAGTAGTAGTAGTAGTAGTAGTAGTAGTAGCAGCAATTCCCTTGTTATTATCACGACAGGTTTATGCCGTAAAAACTTATTCTGCTAGTCCCCAAACTGTCAGATGTCAACAAAAGGCCACTGGGTAAAGGTTTTCAGGGTTCGTGCCCCCAGCGGTTGAAATCTCACGATTTCGGTTTAGCGACCAAGGAATGCATGCTGTTTTATGGCGGCACCACGAGCCAAGCGCACCTTGGCCTCACCGAGCGCTTCTTTTGCACAGCGTCCGCTTGAATACCTCAAAGAAGAAAAGTGACCCTAAACACAGGGTTGAGGGATTGGTGCTTACTTACCTCGCTAGGTTATCCGAGTAGTCGAGTAGGTAACCTTGAACCCTATTTGGGTAGTATAGTCCCTATATAATCTCCATATAGCCAGAAACGTTAACGTTTAGTTCCCCATGATACCCGACAAGTAGGTTATTGTTCAGCTAATGACTAGTTAGTAGTTCACCAGCGCATCAGAACACCGAACTCTGGAGGTTACTATAGGGGACTAAATAATTACCTATACTATTTTGGGGGTTCCTCATTATGATCATAGTATAATGGGCCCCAAAACCCCATTCTAATTATTAAGGCCCCTACATTACAACGGTTGGAACCGCAAGAGCTGAACCGTTTGGGATTCGCACTCCTTCGGGTTCCCCGAATATGCTCAGAGTGCTTGTACAGCCCAAAACAGCCTAAACACTAAACTCTAAGTTGTAAACCCTAAATCACTATGCTCATAGGCTTTTATGCCACAAAACATTATTCTGTCTTATTCTAGTCATAGAACGGGTTTTTGATATTCAAACCCTCTTCCAGATATATTAGTATATTAGTCATACTATTCGTTGGGGTTCCTGATGAAAACCTATACTGTCTATGCAAAACGTAATTTCCTGAAAAACAACCTTCTTGTTGTACTCCTGGGTCGTCATGCTACTTTTCAGGGTTCTCCAGTCAAACCCTACTGACTATACTTTAATCTGTCCAAAATTCCCATTCTAGTTGTATAGCCACCCCAAACTCTGAGGCTGGGTTTCTGAAAATGCATTAGGAGTGCTTGAAAGGCCTTGCAAAAACCAAGTTGCAGGGAAGGCCCTGAACCCTAAACCCTACATCTGGGCTTTGGAGTGCCATACTTAATTGCCTTTTTTCTTAATGGAACCATTATGAACTACAAGCTTATGCTTTTTTTACTTAATAGCCCAGAAATGCAAGCATCCTGAAAGGCTGGACAAGTTTCCAGATACGAAAAAGCTCGCAGTAATGTAGCGACCTTAATAATTAGACTCGGGCATGGCGGCAGACTATACTATTTATCGAATTGAAACCCCAGGACTCTAGTCCAAGGAACAAAGTGCCAACCATGCACCGTTCTGGTGCAGTTTGTGTGCTTCAACCGTTAAAGCATTTTTCGGGGACTTGCTTTTTGTTCATACCGGGCAGGGATACTACCGGAAGCTTGGTAGGCCCAGATAAAGAAGCTCGGAAGAGCTGTGGAAAGGCTTGCAGGTCCTTGTCACGGCCAACATTGGGAAACAAAGTTTGGCTGCAGTGCGCGACAATGTGCTGTGTTGCAGCAGTTTGTACCCCAACCCCTTCCGGCACGTACGAGCGGTGGAGGGCAGGTAGTTTTCACGACGCCGGGGGAGGGTTAGGATGCCACGCACCGGGATCTGTAACACTACTCTAAAGTTACAGTTAGGACATACAAAAGTCTGCAACCAAGAGACAGTGCATACAGACTTGCACGTAACTGTCAACGGTTGTAATCATAACTTCATGATTACCATGTCCCTCTATGTACGACGGTGTGGCAGATTTGTTTGGTTGGCCCAGAAGGCTTAGGCTGAGCATTCAGATCGAAGCTCTTGAGTTGAGAGTTGCCTTTAACCCCAAAGCCCTGACGCCAAATCCTGAACCCGATGTTTTAAACCCCAAAGATCTCCAAAGCCTAAAGTCTCGATGTTTTTAAACCCCAAAGATCTCCAAAGCCTAAAGTCTAACCCCAAGCTCTGCACCCGGAGGTCAATGCCAAATGCTCCGCATTGCTACAGGTACAAGGACGGGGCATCCGTGAATGTCACCTTTGGGGGGATTCTTGGGTTTTCGGAGTGTGGGGATGCATTTGTGTAAAATTGCCTGTGCTATTTTGGGGGTTCCTTAATATAGTCATAGTATAATATCCCCCGGAACCCTATTCTAATTATGAAGGCCCCTATATTATAGTACTCTTATAGATCCCTTATGGTAGCCCTTATAGACCCCCGTTTAAAGGGAACCCTATTCTAATTATTACCTATAGTCTCCATTGTAGTTCCTTTTTTGGGGTTACCTTTTAGGATCGTTAATATAAAATTGGTTAAACCGAAAAAAGGAACTACAATGGAGACTATAGGTAAGGCCCCTATATTGAACCTGTGTTTTGGCGGCCCCTTCCTCTGTAGGCTTCGGTATCCCGGCTACACCAGGCAGGCGCATGCATGCTTTGGGAAATGACACCAACACTGTCTATCAGATTTTTGGTGTAGGGTTTAAACGGTTTAGGGTTTAGGGTTCAGGGTTTAAGGTTTAGGGTTTAGGGTTCAGGGTTTAAGGTTTAGGGTTTAGGGTTTCGAGTTTCGGGTCCTTCAGACTGGAACGGATACACTGGTCATGAGCACCGCATGGTCTCCACATTGTGCACTGACCGTGCAAGTCATGTTTCAGCACATCACTCTTGTTTTGTTGGAAGGCCTTGTCCATGAGGTTTTTAGGGGCTTTATAGGGTTCAATACGTGTGGCTTGTGGAAATTCACCGCAGCGAAACAAAGTCTGCGGCGCTTGGTGCTCTCTGTACAGGCTACTGTTGCAATATGGCATCCTTATTCTAGCTAAATGGCTCTAGTCCCACGATTATGTGTTCGACCCCACACCTCGACTTGCCATTTCGGAGATTTCAAGACGAAGAGAACAGCGGAAGAAAGGAAGAGAGAGAGAGAGAGAGAGAGAAGAGCACGCGACGTGAAGGCAGAATTGTAGGAATCCTAAGCCCAAGGCCCTGATATCCTTAAACCCAAAACCTAGACCCCTAGACCCCTGAACCCTAAACCCCAAACGAACACCGCAACAACAGGATCTCACGTCCTGTTTTCGAAGGCCTCTTACATGGGCCCCCCAGAAATCCCAAATATGGCTCCGAAACCATACACTCTACAGCGTTGATGACTTGGGACTCTTTATCTTAATCTCACTCACTTTCGAGGGCCTTCAGCATAGCCGAAGAGTTTTGGTTTCTGGGATTGAATGCCAAATTCAGAATCTGTTGAGAGGGGGCCCGAAAAAAGGTAGGAATTTGGGGGTCTATGGCAGTGCAACTATGGAGGGAGTCTAAGGGGATGCCGTTTCTAGTTATTCTTCCGCCGTCGGCACTACTTTATCTTTCCGGGAAGCCTGACTCCAACATCTGAGAGGCCTCTCCATAGCGTTTATGTCGGGTGGGTGGGGGGGCAGGGGGTGAAAGTTTAAATGCCTACAGCCTTAGGACACTCAACAAGAGGCTGATGCTCCCATCCCCATAACGTGAAGGATCAGGGGACTGTGCGTGTATGAGGGTTATGAGTGCCAAACAGCGATATGAGCAAGTAAGAGCGCAGTTGCCCGAAGTATAGCCCAACCCGAAGCCCTAATGTTAGCCCAACTTTCCTACATCCCCGAATCCTGCAATTAAGCTCTAAGCCCAGAGACTCCAACATCCCTTAATTAAGGAATATTCCTTAAATCATATTAGGGATCCTACGATAATTTAGGGAATATTCCTTAATTAAGGGATATTGGAGTCCCCGAAACCCTAAACCCTATAGATCCCTTAAAGGAACCCCTTAAGGATCCCTTTAAAGGAACCCCTTGGGATATCGGCGTCTCTGGGAGCCTTGACCAGGCCTTGCGAGACGGAAGTTTCGGAACTGCTGGCCCGAGCCTCTTCCCGGATACACGGGCCCCTTTTCAAGCAGAGCCGAGTTTCAGAACCCCCCCCCCCCCATCTACAAGGGTTTAGGGTTTAGGGTTTAGGGTTTTTCAGAACCCCCCCATCTACAACCTATAGAACCTCGCATGAACCTTACGCTCCCTCCCTGGCCCAAAACCCCATGAACTTGTCCTGCACCCTAAACCCTGAGTCCTAAACCTTTAAAGAGCTGCTGAAAAAATCTGAACGTCTTCTGCTACCAATCCCCGCTAGCATAGACCTTCCAAAGGACGACAGCTTCGAGCAATCTCCCACAGGGACTTGGAATCCAACAGAGCGGGACCTGGGGGTAGGGCAGGGAGTGTTGCTGTTTGGGGCTGTTTGGGGCTCAGGGTTAGGGTTTAGGGTTTAGGCCCGGGCTTAGGGTTTGGGTTTATATAGAGAGTTTAGGGCTTAGGGTTTGGGGTTGGCTTCTAGGGCTTCGGGTTTTAGGGTTCTTCCGGTTCAGCGACTAGGTTGTGACCTGCTGTTCAGGGTTCCTTTGAGTTAGGAGTTGGTGGGTCTGCTGGACGCGGAAACTGAGTTCAAAGTCACCATAAGCTCCTGAACAAGAATTCAGGATGAGAGAGTTGAGGGTATTTAGGGTTTAATTAGAGGGTTTCAGTTGAGAGGTCGGCAAACTCAGACTACAAATGCAAGGGTTTAGGGTTTAGGTAACTTATGGGTAGTTGTCAATATTAGGATGCCTTTTCGGGTACCCTAAATAATATGTGCCGTATTATAAGAATAAGGACCCCAAAAGGGACCATAATGTTGACAACCACCCTTATGGGCACGCAACTAGGTCTTCTGGTTCTTTGTTTCAACCTCGGGGCTGCATCGTATTCTGCACTAGACTGCATACTGGCTTTTGTCCTGTGTGGTGGTGTTACACAAACAAGCGCATGAATACATGTGTCTTTACATATGCGGGAGTTGCCGAAAATAGGGGACCCTAATATAGTACCCTAAATAGCAGGATCCTCATTATTTGGACCCCCAAAATAAGGTACCCCTAATTTTCGGAAACTCCCATATAGTCTTGTGTGCCTAGGGGGATTTGGGTGTCCAAAGGGTCGAGTCCAGAGTTCAGGGTTCTTCCTGGCTTCTGTAAAACCCTAAACCGTAAACCCAAACCCTGAAGCCCCACACCGCTCAAGCGACTTGAACCACTGAAGGCATTACCCACAGCTTTTTTGTTTCCTCTCTCTCTCTCTCTCTCCTTTCCCCTCTTTCTCCTCGGACCATGATCGAATTAGGCATGGAGGAAAGTCTCCCTCAAGTTATGACGGCTATGAGAGAGGTCATACCCTCCCCACAAGCTTGACGAAGAAGCCATGCTGAGGGAGGAGCTTTCAAACAATCACTCTACCGTGGTCGGGCAGTTACGTTCGATCCGCTCCTCGGTCTTCTCGCAGACGCCACCCTGCCGTACCATAAGGGGCGTCGGCTCATCGGGGTTGGGAGCGAAGGTGTCAATCACGTCCCCACTTGGCTTCCGCCTTCACTCTGAGCGTGTTCCACACTTTACTTGGGGGTTCAAGCTCAGTTTTGAATATGGTCATAAAGTAGGTTAGTTACAGTTGTTAGTTATAGCCTATATTAGCGAACCTGTAGCCTCACCTATACCTCTAAACTTTCAAGTAGTCCGCTGGGCCTGAGACTTCCCTTTTGAATACTCAGACCTCCACCTACCCAGAGAGCCCAAAACCCCTTAATTAACGAATATGGCTTAAATCATAATATGAATCCCCTTTTAATTTAAAGTGTATTCCTGAATTAAGGGGTTTTTACAAAAACCAGAGCTACTCCGAGGAGTCCGCGAAGGTAGTTCTCTAACGGGGCTCTCAATGGCGCAATCCTGAGTGGAGACTGTGCCCGAGAGGTCTTGGTTTCTGGTTCAACAGTTTGGGGTTGTGGTTTCTTTGATTGCTGCTGCTCTTGCCGTAAATTCGTAGGTGGGGCTTGAACCCTGAGGCCTGTAGCCTGAGCAAAACCTTTAACCCGAGACCGAAACCCTAAACCCATACTATAAACCTTGGCGTTCTTCTGGTTGGCTCTTAGGACTTTAATCTTTTTTGATATGAACTATGATAAGGAGGCTGAAAGTTTGACTTTTAGGAGGGGTTCACAAGTCAGCCAAGAAACCTTAGGTCTGGAAGCCTAAACCCTAAACGCTTTAAGACTAAAGCCAAAATCTGTGTCGGCAAGAGACGCGACAAATCCTGGCCAGGAGCAAACCACGGCGGTTTATGCGGCTCAGCCGTTCTTGGCGAGATCTTACATTAGGGGCTTTGGCTGCGGGGTTTACGGTTTAATTAAGGGTTGAAGTCTTAGGGTTAAGGGGTTTTGGGTTTAGGAGTTTAGGGTTGGCCGGTTGAAGGTGTAGGGTTTGGGCGAGTGTATACAGGGCCGCATAGGGACAGTACTCTGGGTTTCCTTCCTGGAAGGAATTAAAGCCCTACGACATCCCTGTAGAGCACCATAGAAGCCGTATTCAAAGCTCTGTAAACTTGACTAAGCAGTCATAAAGCTAGCACGGTTGATTTCCGATCCTACATAAACCCTAGCCCCAGCCCCCAGTCCCTATTTCACGTCAGTTGTTTCATGCGTCAGGCAGATGTGTGCGGAGCCTAAAGCACTAAAGCCTAAACCTTACCTTAACCCTGATTATCCTACATTTTTAGGGTTCCTTATTGTGATGTCCTTGTATAAGTCCTTAAAAAGGTAGGTTATTCCGGGTTAAGGTAAACCCTAAACCCGAAAACGCTACACCGTAACCCCAACCCCGAAGCTGTTGTTTGGAGCCCGAAGCATTGAACTCCAGTGCTTCGAACCGAGCTTTTCCAGAGGCTTTCAAAAAGGCCTTGTGGGGTTGATATGGGGGCATGACAGGATGTTCATGGGATTTCTATGTGACTTGGGGGGTTTACTTGGTTTCTTTCTAGTGCGGCTTCAGAGGGTTTCCCCGGTGTCCCTGGATCGGGCAAGGCTTCACAGAGCGTGACAGGGCATTCTAGGGCTGGTGCAAGGGGTTCGGCGGACGTCCTTCGGTTAACTCTACAAGACCGTCTCACCTAGAGTCCCAACAAACCAAGGATCTATAAAGCCTGATAGGGCCCCAGAAGGTCCTTTTCAGCCGTGTGCGCAAAAAACACGAGGCCGTGCAAACGAAGAACCAAGAAAGCACGATCTAACACGAGAGAGAGACACTGCAACACTTTACCTGGCAACCCTAAACCCTAAACCCTATAATACTTTAGCTTGCCGAGGTACCTGAGTGGAGTGCCGTGCTGTTTTTCGGTGGCTACCACGCCAGCAGCGGGCACGCAGCATCTGCAGTCAGTCTTTGGGGAGTAAGCTCCAAGCCCTAAGTCCTAAACCCTGCCCGGAGAGCCCAATACCCCGTAATTAAGGAATATACTTTAAACTATAAGGGGATTCATATTATGATTTAAGCTATATTATTAATTAAGGGGTATTGGGCTCTCTGGGTGAAGCTCCTAAACTTTAGACCCGGCACCCCGAACCCTAAACCTGTACCCCGCCGATGCCTGAAGGTAGTAACTGTGTTTCGTAGCAGCAGAAGGAGCAGGAGGGGGAGTAGGTGTGGGAGTAGGGGTAGGAGTAGGAGTAGCAGTAGTTATAGTAGTAGCAGGTGTAGTGATAGTAGGAGCAGCCGTGGCAGTAGGAGTAGCAGTAGCAGTAGCCGTAGTAGCCGCAGTAGCAGTAGCAGCAGTAGTAGCAGTAGTAGCAGTGAGAGTAGTAGTGGTAGTGGTAGTGGTAGTGGTAGTGGTAGTGGTAGTGGTAGTGGTAGTGGTAGTGGTAGTGGTAGTGGTAGTGGTAGTGGTAGTGCCAGTGCTGGTGCTAGTGCTAGTGCTAGTGCTAGTGCTAGTGCTAGTGCTAGTGCTAGTGCTAGTGCTAGTGCTAGTGCTAGTGCTAGTGCTAGTGCTAGTGGTGGTGGCAGTGGTAGTGGTAGTGGTAGTGGTAGTGGTAGTGGTAGTGGTAGTGGTAGTGGTAGTTCTAGTAGTGGGTAGTCGTGGTAGTAGTTGTAGTGGTAGTGGTAGTACTAGCAGCAGCAGCCGCCGCAGCCGTAGTACTAGCAGAACTTACGACAGATATAGTCGTAGTTGTTGTATGCGGAGGGGGAGACCGAGGAGGAGTAGCAACAGCAATTACAAGTCAGTGTCCTGAGCAGTGCTGATGCCAGTGCTAAATTTGAGCGGGTTGCTGGTTTTACCGGTTGACCGTTTGATCTTACCACTTCTATTTTGGGGGTTCCTTATGATAAGTAAAGTATAATGGGCCCCAAAACCCTATTCTAACTAAAAAGGCCGCTACATTGTAGTACCCTTATAGATCCCTTATAGTAGCCCCCTTAAAGGAACCCTTCGATGAAACCCTATTCTAACTATTAAGGCCCCTACATTATAGTACCCTTATAGATCCCTTTGAAACCCTATTCTAATGATTAAGGCCGCTACATTATGCGCGATTTCCTCGCGAGGTCGTACCTTAGCGACTTGTGGAGCTATCGTGGCACTGCTCCTCGGCAGGGAAGAGTTTCGCGGAACTCTTTCCGAGCCTGAGCCTTGAACCATTCAGGCTCTAGGGATTAGGGTTTAGGGTTTTGGGGATGAAAGTTTATGGATTAGGGATTAGGGTTTAGGGTTTTAGGGATTAAAGTAGGGTTTAGGGATTAGGGTTTAGGGTTTGGGTCTTAAACCATAAAGCTCCCAACACTCAAACCCTAAACCCTGAACTCAGAAACCTTCGACTCTGCCGAAGCCAGCTGTTGAGGCCCCTCGAACGGCTAGGGACGCGGATCTTGACACTGACCCTATTCCTGTCCCACGCAGAGACAGCGATGGGACACAGAGCTATCTACACTCCATATGTATTTCCTGCATGCATGCACACATCCGTGCAGGCATGCGCACAAAATCCACACACATCTGCATGTACATACTTACGCGTACTTAGACCTGCTTGTCTATGTACATACATACATGCATACAGACAGACAAACAAACAGACAGACAGGCACGCGGATCGTTTACTGATCCTGAAAGAGCAGTGAGGTGGCGACGACATCTACATCCATGACGATTACGAACACATCGACCTCCACTTCAACGATCTCCACTTCAGTGACCTCCACCTCAACGTGGAGCTCTTCAACGACCAGCACCACAGAGTCATTCACTACATCGATTTCCCTCACCTCGTCATCCTCCAGAGCTTTAGTCTGGCTTTTGGCATCCTTTTGGATGTTGAGGGCTTTGGGTTTAGGGCTTAGGGCCCTAGGGCTCTTTCAACGGTCTCTTTGTATTGGAAGTTGCGCACATACAGAGATGCTGAGGGGAATCCTGAAAAGCCAAGCCAGGAACTGTTACGTCCTCATCCACTCGCTCTGCAACTTCGACCGTCTCCACATCTGAAGCTCGCTTTTTGATTTAGGTTTCGGCTTCCTAGTAGTACCGTTCAGGGTTTGGAGTTGTGGGCTTTAGGGTTTTTGGCCATTCAGGGGCTAAGGCGGGCCTCCCAGTAGTACCTTGCGCCCTTTTTTCTGGTTTCAACAAAACTGTATATATACTCTAAAGACGATACCGAGGGAACCTCGAATAAAGCGCGTTGAACACCCTATAAAACCCCGAGTTGGACAAAAGTCTACACCCCAAAACCTTGAAGTCCTGAAACCTTGAAGCCCTAAACCCTGGACCCTGTTTAAAACCTTAAGGGTTTAGGGTTAAGCCTAACTCGTAAAACCCTACATCCGAAACCCTCAAGCGGATCTCTCTGTAGCGACAAGTGAATCTGGACAGGACAGCAAGGGTGAGGGTTCGGAACAGGGAGATCTGAGTTTCCGAAATTAGGGAACTCCAATATAGTACCCTAAATAGGATCCTTATTATAAGGACCCAGAGTAGGCCCTTATTCCCTGTTTTGGGGGTTAGGTTCCCTTATAACCACCTTTAAACCGAAAAGGGCACCCTTTTTGTTCCTAGGTTACTCTTAGGTCTTGTTATTATAAGGACCTAAGATAAGGTACCCCGAATTTTCGGAAACAGGGAGATAAGCCTGGGCCTCGTAATGATCAGAGGCAACGTGTTTCAGCACAGACAGGTCTCTCGGTAAACCTAAAACCCAAAACCCTACCAAACCCTAAACACTACCAAACCCACAAACCTAAACCCTAAGCCCCTACACCCCTAAGCTCCCTAACCCCTAAACTCCATAGAGCCTGACGCCCTAAACAGTAAACCCCCAAGCGGTGCGACCGTACATGTCCTGCAACTCCTGGTCTAACAAGGCCTTCCGCAGTGCTCTCTGGTGACAGAACCTGCAGTCCGGAAAGCGGAGCTCCCAAGAACACCCTAAGCCCTAAACTTTATCTTAGGATTCGGACTTAGGGTTTAGGGTTTAGGGCACTAAACCCGAAAACCCCAATGTAGGAACCTTAATGACTATAATAGGGTTTTTGGGGCTCCTTATAATAACAATAGTATCATATACCCCAAAACTCTATTCTAATAATTAAGGCCCCTACATTAAGCCCAAAGCCCTAAACCCAACTCGTGGGTTACTGGGAAACCTAGGAAACCATGACGACTACCACTTCGACGACGACCACTTCGACGACGACCTCGCAGACGCGGACGCGACTCGGCTCATCTACAGGTATGGTCTGAAACCCGGCAAACTGCAGAACCCTAAATAACGGTTTAGAGTTTAGGGTCTCGGGCCTTAAACAACCATAACCTATGTTGTTGTAGGGTTCTTACTTTTTCTTCCCCTAATATCGAACTTATAGGGGCCCTACAAAAAAGCAAGTTAGGGTAATCAAAGAAGCTAGGGTGTAGGGTTTCGGATACCTAGGGTTTAGGGTTTCTTGGGCCCAAGGCGTAGCGAAGCCTAGAGTTTTGCGTTTAGGGTTTAGGGTTTAGGCAGGGTTTAGGGTTTACCCAGAGCCTCCAAAACCCCTTGATTAGGGAATATACCTTAAAGCATAGTAGGATCCAGAATATGATTTAGGGTATATTCCTTAATTATATAAGGGGTTTTGGAGGCTCTGGGTACGGTCTAGGGTTTGCGGGTTTGCGGCTTAGGGATTAGGGTTCCGGGTTTAGGGCCCTCATAGGGGAAAAGGAGGGACCCTTAATGGGGGCCCCTACCCTATAATGGGCTACATGATGGGGATATCATGGTTATATTAAGAGTATATACCTAGGGGTCCTTATTACAGGTCCCTCCTGTTCCCCTTTGAGGCCCCTAAACCCTAAGCCCGACAGTCTGGTCCCTCGAGCTGCAGGTAAGCCCAGAGAGCCCAAGACTCCTACATTAAGGAATTATAGGGTTTAGGGTTTAGGGTTTAGGGCTTAAATCATAATATGAAAACCCCGTATAGTGTTTAAGGTTTAAGGTACACCCCTTAATTAAGGAATATGGCTTAAATCATACTATGAGTTCCCTTACAGTTTAAGGTGTATTCCTTAATTGAGGAATATACCTTGAACTATAAGGGTATCAGGGGACTCAAAATTTTTGATTTAAAGCTATGTCCCTTAATTAAGGGGTATTAGAATCCCCTAAACCCTAAACCCTATAGATCCCCTAAAGGATCCCTTTAAAGGAACCCTAGGTATTCCTTTATTAAGGGGTATCGGGCTCTCTGGGAGGATCCATTCCTTGCTGCGTGTTTTCCGCTCGAAGCCCGAAGCCCCGAAACCCCGGAGGAGCTTAAGCCACGAGCAAAAGGGGCAGATTCCTTAACAATTATAGTATGATTTAAGGTATACTCCTTATAGAGACTCCAGGGGCCAGGTCCTTTAAGGGTTCCTATATGGGGTCTATAGGGTTTAGGGTTTAAGGAGCTCAAATATCCCTTAAGTAAGGATTATTCCTTAAATTATACTAGGATCCTAATATAATTTAAGGAATATTCCTTAATCAAGGGATATTGGAGTCTCTGGGGGGGCTAGGTAGTATTATTAGGGAGACCCCTTAAAGGAACCCTTGTCGATCCCTTAAAGGAGCCCTTGTAGATCCCTTAAAGGAACCCCTAGGTTCCCCCCTTGATTTCGGAAACCTCCCTTTCCTCAAAAATAGGTAGTATTAAGTCAAAAGGGGCCTTATGGAGAGGGTCTATATCCCCAAGGGTCCCCCTAATCCTAACTCCCAGGGGCCCTACCTGGAGCCTGGAAACCTTCCTCTTTAGGGTTCCCTATTATGATTTCCTTTATAAGTTCATTTTTTAAGGTAGGTTATTTGGGGTTAAGGTATGCCCCGAAGCCCTAAGCCGAGAGTTTGAATGGGGTTTTCCGGTTTGGGCGTTTTGGGGCCTTTTTAGGGTTTAGGTCTCTTTAGAGTTTACGGTTGTTAGGGTTTTACAATTTAGGGTTTAGCACAATCCTGGGCCGATAAACGCCATGGTCTGAATACTTGCAGGTACAGCGTACAACATAGCCTATCAATGCTTCTCCTTAGGGCTTCGGGTGTAGGGATACTAGTCCTAATCAGCATATTCCTCAGGGTTCCTGAGTATAAGTATTCTCTATAAGTTTGCATATAATCCACACCAAAAGCCGTATTCAAAAGTAAGATGGGCCCCGATAGAACAATATGCCGCCCAACCCTGTCTTATGCTCTAAGGTCCCTATACTAAGCCCTTATAGCAACCCTTATGGATTCTCCTTTGAAGGAACCTTCGGAAACACCTTGAAGAAACCTTTCAACTAATCCCGGAAAGGAACTTGTCAAGGAATCCCCCCAAAGGAGCCCTTCAAGGAAGTGAAGGACCCGTAAAGGAACCCTCTTCTAAATTTTGGTACTCCGACATTAAGTCACCGGGATACTTGCCTCAATTAGGGTCCCTGTTTAGGTACCCCAAAGTAGTACGGCACCCTTCTGAAGAGGACCCTAAAACCCTAACCCTAAACCCCATACGAAGTACCCTACATGGATCCTACTTAGACTTTGTCATAGTTGGGTAACATTTTGCATGTTTATGGGTACTTAAACCCAATAAGGAATAAAAATGTACATTTTTAACCCTGGCCCAACAATGAACTAGTTAGAGAACTGCCCTCCAAGCTCCTCCACGTCGACGTCGGTGACTGTCACCACCACCCGGACGCCCAGACGCTGGTTGAAGGATTAGTCTTGTGGTCATGACCCGAAACCCCAAACCCCAAACCCTAAACCCTAAACACTAAACCTTAGACCCCTGAACCCTAAACCTCCATGTGGGTTTATGGTTCAGAGCTGAGGCTTTGCGGGTTTTGGGTCTTGTGGACGCCTGGGTTTAGGGCTTCGGGGCATAATGTAGGAACCTGATTAAAAAACCTTGGGCCTATAACCCCAAAACAGTAGGATTCACATAAGGGCCGTAATCAAGGCACAAGGTTTCTTAATCAGTTTCCTAGGTTTTAAGGTCTTGTGGTCGTGTGTGTGTGTTTGGGTTTGGGGCTGGGGCTGTAGGGTTTAGGCTATGGATTTGAGTAGGTTTAGGGTATGGGTCGACACATCATAGCAGTATTACCAGCCATTTTCGGACCTAGACTAAAGCGGAACATATACTAATGCCGTACAAGAGTGGCAACAATCGTGGTTTTGATTAGTGGGAGGTTATTCCCCTTATAGTTGCACTTTATCATGGCATACCTTGGCAGTATCCCAACCTACCCCATTCCAGTCATTCAGTTCTCTCTATGTCAGGAAGTTGTAGTATCCTTAAGGGAGGGGGTCCAAGGGGGGTACATAGCCTAGTGATCCCTAATTCTCCCTAGTACTCCCTAAGGTTCCCTTACAGTCCCCTAAGGATTCCTTATACCCTCCCCCTTGAACCACCCTCCCTTAAGGATCCTATAATGAAGACTTCTAGGTTCATGCCCACGGCCTGCACGGTTCATTGGCTCCTGGAGTCTTGACTTAGAGGTTCGGATTGGAGTTAGGGCAGTTCGGGTTTAGGGTTTAAGGTTTCGGGGCTTAGGGATTGCCACCCCGAGCCCTCATCCCGAACGCCTGAACCCTAAATCGCACAGCCCTGAACCCTAAACTCCGAAGCCTGGACCTACACCCCATCCAGATCAAGACAAGGCACCAACGTCACGGCTTCCTTCGAAGAGCTGGCAGCGGCTCAGGTGTCACGGAGTGGTTCCCAAGTAGTTGAGAGACTTTGCTCCAGGTCTTCGGAAATCTTTGGAGTCCCATTTGCAGGGGATCCACGGCTTTGTCCTCAAGCCCTGCCTGTAATGAATTCCCCCGTCGTGGAGCAGGCAACCTTTAACTTGTCAGGGCCTTCTAACCAATCCTCAAAAAGGCCCAAAGGTTGGCCCTTAGTTTCCCCAGGATACCGGACCCTAATCTCCGAAACCCTAAACCCTAAACTCAGCACCACGACCGTTGCGCCCGTGTCATAGGCCCTCAAGCCCCTGAACAACGTTGACTTGAGGCGACGACAGCGTTTAATACAGGGGCCTACAATTGCCAATACTATTTTGGGGGCTCCTTACCATAATTATAGAATGATGGGCCCCAAAACCCTGTTCTAATTGTTAAGGCCGCCGCATTAATCGTTGCAGCCCCATGCCCAGACCATTGAAACCCTGAGCCCCAAACCTAAACACGAATACCAGGGTCTGAATGTTTCGTGGTTGCATTCGCAGCAGCAATATGCCAAAACCCTATGCTAGGATGCCCAGTAGTACCCTTATTCCCTTTTTGTAGTCCTAGGTTCCTTATAAAGTTACCCAATGCCAAAAAGAGAGGCCTTTTTATTCTTAGGTTACTGGGTATCCTAGTATGTCAAGGCCCCAACACCAAAAACTCCCAAACCACATCCACAAGCCTGAAGAGCAGCATGCCGGGAGGAGATGATACTCTAAGTTAGGGTCCCTTGTATGGGGGGTGCCGTACTATTTTGGGGATCCTAAAATGGGACCCTAATTTAGACAACGACTCAGATTTTTCGGATATGACGATTTTATAGTATACCCCCAAACCCTATTCTAACTATTAAGGCCACCCATGATATTCTTCGCAGGCTGCTGCACTTGCAAAACTGCTGGCGCTGGCGCAGAACTCCTCCGAAGTGACTTGGCTTTCGGAATGTGGCAAGATACTATAGGGGCCTTAATAATATTTCTTTATTTAAGGGTTCCTTTTACGAGGGTTTGAAGGGATGACTATATTACTTGGCGGTAAGAATTAGAAAGGATAGACTAGGGTTCCTTTTAAAGGGGTCTATAAGGGCTACTACAAGGGCTACTATAAGTACTTAGCACTTGGTGGTTCATACGTAGTTATAATATTTAGTAGAAGAGTTGTTAAGTTTAAGCTTTGTGGGGTATCTTCTACTACATATTGTAACTACGCATGACTAAATCACCTTAAAGGATGACTTGTAGTTCCCTTGAAATACTGGACAAGTGGGTGGGTAGAAGTGCGGTTAGAAGTCCTTTGATATGGGCCATAACTATGGTTACCTACGAAAAACTCACTGCGAGCTGGCCATGAACTTCTTTTCCAGGTCTTCATGAGGTTTCACTGGCTGCAAGAGGGCTTGAGAGGGCTTTCAGGCTTCTCAAAGAGCTCTTACACCTAAACTGAAGGGCTTGAAAAAGAGGTGCACAGCGTACTCAGAGAGCCCAACTTAACATCCTCATCAAAGGAATGCCGCGGGTTTCTTCTTTTGTTTCATTCAAGGTGTCTTCCCAGAGACTCCAATATCCCTTAATCAAGGAATTAATCATATTAGGGATGCTACTATAATCTAAGGAATATTCCCTAATTAGTTAAGGGACATTGGAGACTCTGGGTTCCCCGGAGTATTGGGCTCAAACGCTAAACCCTCCCTTTTCTGGGTAGGCACGCTTTGGAGAAAGGAGCGTCGTTGCACTTAAGAAAAACACCCCTAGAGAAGCACCTGAACCCAGAGGGCCCAGTATCCCTCAATTAAGGAATATAGCTTCAAATCATAGTATGAATCCCCTTATAGTTTAAGGTATGTACCTTAATTCAGCGGTATCGGGCTCTCTGGGAGCATCCTTGAGGCATACTCCGGCGAAGCGCTTGGGATTTTGGATTGTGAAGGTTCAGTCGGAGGGTTCACGGCTTTCAAGTCAACTTCTGTCCTAAACCCTGAATCCCACATCCTCAACCCAATGAGCTCTAAACCCTAAGCCCTAAACTTAAACCCTAAACCCTAAACCCTGAAACCCAAAACCATAAACCGTGCCCGAGCCTGGAAGTGCCTAAGGCTTAAGCCGAACCCCTTATAGGCTTTGACAGCATTTCAAAGGATAGGAAGGCGTTGGATTGGTAGTCCAAGGCTTAGGGTGGGCGTGGCTGCAATTTTTTGGCAGAATTTTTTGGGGGTTGTCGTCTTGAGAGCTTGCTGATGGGTGTAGGGACTGCGGCATGGAGTTCAGGGCAAGATGTTTGAAGCACCGAACTTGCCTAAGACATCCAGGACCTATGTCAATGAAACAGTCCTACTGCCGGCAAGACACACTTCCAACAACCTGCTACTCCTAAACCCCGGAGCCCTAAACTCTAAACATCTGAACCCAAAAGCCTGAATCTTGACCTGCAACCTTACCACCGTGCAGATCTGAACTTTAACTTCGTAGTAGAATAGTAAGAGGTTCATGAGTAGTCATAATTGGCGGTATGCGTTCTTGTATGTGGGTTACATTTATAGTTATCCTACGTGTAACCCAGGCAACCTTAAACCTTGTTGGGGTTCTATATTCCCTACCCGAACGTATGGTTTGCCTACTTTTTAGGGGGTTTAGGAAAATCCCAGAGATTAACGTTTAGATCCCCTAGGATACTGGACAAGTAAAGTAAATCGAAGAAAGCTCGCAGCAGCTACGTTCGCAGGTTGTCACGTCCATCGCCATCAAGGTCTTCGGGGGTTTACGAGATACACCGGGTAAGTGGCCGTTGCTGGCGTTGCAGTGTCGCTTTTTTGTGGTAGGCCTAAGCAATCACCGCCACCACCACCGCCACCACTTCCCTGTGGCGTGTATGTAGATAAGAGGTTGGGGTTTAGGCTTAAGGGCTTCGATGTAGGTATGAAGCAACATAGCCCGACATGCTATGAACTTCATTAGTGGTGTAGAACCCGCAAAGACCACAAAACATTACATACAACTTTAAACAAGCTCTGCAAAGCAACGGAGCATCCTACAAAATCCCAAAACTGTGACTGACAGATTCCGAAAAAACACCTCCACACCTCAAGCCCAACTTCTCCAACAGCACCAAACCGTGAACCCCAAAACCCTAAACACACCAAAATTCGTAGCAGAGCCGAAGGAGCCCGATGGCACCGAGGTCGTGGCAGCGGCTATCAAAACACAGGCCCATCTTCCTAGGGTGTAGGGTGTACCTTTCAAGGGATCTATAGGGGTTCCTTTAAGGGTTCCTTAAAGGGACCTATAAGGGTTCTATAAAGGGTTTATGTAGGGATTGGATCGAGTTTCGCGGCTTAGGGTTTAGGGCTCAGGGTCTAGGGAACAGTGTAGGGTTTCGGGTATAGGGCTCTGGGTTCAGGGTCTAGGGTTTCGGGCTTCAGGGCTTTACCAAATGGGGTTTTAGTAAAGATTCGAGTGGTGGCAATAGGGATCATGTTAAGGAGGGTTTACAGGGCCAGCGTGCAAGCTCTTCTGGGCTTGGGTAGGGCCTTTTGCGGTTTTCAGTTATTATTAGTGGCGTTTTGAAGGGCTTTTGGGTTTAGGCTTCAGGGCTTTCCGGCAGGGTCCCGAGTCTAGGGTATTTCGGGGTTTGGGGGAGAGACTCCTCCTCGAGCTCTGTCGTCTTCGAAGCTATTACAACGGCTTTCTATTCCTTGGGGTTGAAACCTTCGTTACAAGTGCCCCCCAGAACCCTATTCGCCCTATTCTTTGTTGTTAAGGCCCCTAAAGTAGAACGCTTGCAGTACCCCCTTATCGTATCCCTTTCAAGGGACCCTAGTCTAATGCTTAAGGCCCGTAGAGTGGGGATCCTAGACTTATTGCCATGGAAATTGCGAAGAAGGAATTTCTGGAAAAGAGGGATCCTCCTACTGTGGGAACAGGTTTAGGGATTAGGGTTAGGTTTCAGGGTCTAGGGCTTAGGGTATAGGGTTGAGATACCCTGCTCCCGGTCACAGGACCCACATTAAACCACAGCACGCGAACAAGAGCAATTATTTCACCAGCTTCCTGCATGCCCCTAAACCTCCAAACCCTAAACCCCCAAGCCCTACACACGGAAGCCCAAACCATAAGCCGGAAACCCCAAAAGCCTAAATCCCAAACCTAAACCACCAAAAGCCTAAATCCTAAACCTAAACCACCAAAAGCCCAACCCCTAAACCCCGCAAGCCGGAAGGGATCCTTTAAGGGCGCGTCTGAGGCGCCCATAAGGGTCCTACAAGCGTTTCGGGTTCAGGCTTTGGGTGGTTTAAAGAAGCCCCGAAAGGAACCCTGAAGGGGCTTTGGTTTCTCAAGAGGGTTTAGGGTTCCTGTAAAGGAACCCTTAAAGGAACCCTTAAAGGAACCCTTAAAGGGAGCCCTTAAAAGGAGCCGTTAAAGAGACCTGAAAGGAGCCCGTAAAGGAACCCTTAAGGGACTTTGGTTCCTTGAAGGGTTCCCGTATGGATGGGTTTAAGGTTCCTTGAAGGGTTCCTTTAAACGCACACTAAATCATAATATGAATCTACTTTCAGTTTAAGGTATATTCCTTAATTAAGGGGTATTGGGCTCTCTGGGAAGGAACCCTCAAACCGCATCTAAACCCTAAACCCTAACCCCTAAACCCCGAAACCCCTAAACCCTAAACCCCTAAACCCTAAACCGCTAAACCCTAAACCCTAACAAAACCTGGGAACCCTCAAACCGCATCAGGAGGCCTCGCAAGATGTCGTCCTTCAGATGGAAGTCGCAGCCGTTGCCATCCCTGCAGCTTCGGAGCAAACAATTCTAGGGTTTAGGGTTTAGGATTTAGGGTTTAGGGTTTAGGATTTAGGGTTTAGGGTTTAGGGTTTGGGGGTTTAGGCGTTGTGGATTTGGGGTTTAGGGTTTGAAGTTTAGGATTTAAAGTTTAGGGTATAGGGTTGAGGCTTTTGGGTTTTCATGTGTCTAGGGGTTAGGGTTTCGGGTATTACAGGGTCTGGGCTGCAGGGTTTGGGAGGGTTTGGATGCTACGAGCAGAAATCTGCGCATATAAGGAGCCCAGTTTGCACTCAGCCGGTGGGCATGGCGGCAGGGATTGAACCTGCACATCCAAGAAAAACCATCCCCACAACCCCCGCGACCCACCAAACAAAAACAAAAGGCAGCAAAGAGCCTGGATGGAGATACTCACCACATGAAGCCTGCCCTCAAAAGGTGCTGCAATCCCGGAGCTTGGCTCGTAGGACACCCTCCAGCGCCCGGAAACCACCAGGATCGAGAGTTTCGTGACCTGACTGCAACATCACATGGCGGAGCTCATATTCACCAGCCATGCCGAAACAATTCACCTCAAGGTGAAACTCGAAGTCATGAGCGTGGCAATCCTTCGCAAAAGTCGTGCCGTTAACGGCCGCATGCTCCCGATGCACATTCAAACAACAAGGCACTTGTTCACAATCAGAGGCTGCAGGACAGATTGATCAATGGTCTGACATCCACCACCGTCTGTACTGTCCGAGACCAGTTGTCCGCCCGGTCGGACACCATGCTTGTGGAAGGCCGGCTCCCGGCAGGCTCCTCCGATTGAGCTTCCAATGCAGGTTGCAGGAAGCGGTGGCCCCTTCGTCTAGAGTCTAGAGGCTTCCAAACGCCACGCTACGTCATGCAACTCGGTGAACAAAACTCTGCCTCTGCTAGCCCTCGACCCGTGTAGCACAGCAAGCAGAGGTCCAGCAAGCCCGCTGCCAGCGTTGCAGCCGCTCATCAAGTTGCAGTCGTACCCATGGTCATTGTCATAGCCGCCCTCCACACAACCGACACCTTGGCTTCTGCCACCTACGGCTACGGATGCGCAGCCGCTGTCTGTGATGTCTCTATCGACGTTGTAGCCAGCATCGACAATGTGGCCCTCGCCACCTGTGCACAGTGTATTCCTCGTAAGGCGATCACGATGCTCATCAGTTTCCACGAACATGCGGCGCACTGCATCACCTGTCAGTGCCGACAAGGTGCCCTTCATGTACGGGTTTGAGTAGGCATCCGGACGGGAGCGCAGAGCAGCACTCTAATTCCGAAGCATGAAACCCTACACCTAAACCCTAAGCCCTTAACCCTAGAACCCTATAAGCCGTCCTAAAGCCTAAACCCCAAAACCTGAAAACGCTTGGCTGCCACCTAGGCCGACGACCTGGGCGCGGCAAGTGCCGCACTGGCCTCCCTGGGTGCGGACAGCGATGCCAAGCCCTGAGAGAGCGGGAATTCTTGGGGCGTTAATCCTTTCCTTCGTGGGGGGTCCCTTTAAAGGGGTCTATAAGGGTTACTGTAAGGGATCTATAAGGGTACTGTAGTAATGTAGGAACCTGATAAGAAACCCAGGGCCTACCTATAACCCCAATATGGTAGGATTCGTACAAGGAATCCCAATAAAGGCCCAAGGTTTTTTACTGAGGTTCCTACATTACTCGGGTTTTCAAAGGCTCATGGGACTTGCGGTTTCTTTTAAAGATAGTGCAGGGTTCTATACTTGGGTTCCGTCTAAGGGTTCTACAATCCTAGGTAGCATTAGGGAGACCCCTTTACGGGGACCCTTCTCAACCCTACTTCTGGCACTCTTAAAAGGGAGCTTGCTGAGAGGGTCTAGATATCCTCAAGGGTCCCCCCAATCCTAACGTAGCTAATAGGAGGTTTAGGAAGGCTTTGCAAGGTGTGCTGAAGCTTTCGAAGTTCCTTCGACTCTGTGTTGGGTTTAGAGCTTCGGGATTTTGGGGGTTCTGGGGTGTTCTGTTGCTGAGGGTTTGGAGTCTAGGGTTGTTTGGGGGGATCTCATAGTGTATGTGTTTTCGGGATTTAGAGTTTGCGGATTTCGGGGTTCAGGGTTTCGGGTTTAGGGTTTAGTGTTGGCTATACATATTTGTAGTTTTATCTGTTTGTGTATATTTGCATTCACAGTTATGTTGATGTATATATACATATACATTCCGTGTGTGTATATACATATATATATATATATATATATATATATATATATACGCAGTGTTGGATGTTGTTCCGACCCCCCAAAGCCGGACATCCTACGACCTACGTACTTGTTGAGAGAAGAGGTGCTGACAAGAGGACCCCTGAGAATGTTGAAAAGACACCGAAGTCTGCAACTTATTGCTTAGGGTGTCAGGTCCAGGGGTTTAGGGGTTTAAGGGTTTAGGGTTCAGGGGTTTAAGGGTTTAAGGGTTTAGGGTTTACGACTGAGAGTTCACAAGCCCGGACCCTCCATAGCCCCCACTGGCAGCGATAAAGCCCTTGTAGAGCCACTCTAGAAGCCACAGCACACTTGTAGAACCAGAACCCTTTGGAAGCCATAAAGCCCAGACTCCAAAACCCGAGAGCCCTCAACACTAAACTTCTAAACAACAGCCCTTAAGCCTGAAATCCTACATCCCAAAACCCTTCTCGCCCTCTACCCTAAACCCCTAAAGCCCTAGGCCCTAAACCCCTAAACCTCTCAACCCCTAAAGCCCTAAACCCTAACCCCCTAAACCCTAAACCTCTACACCCTAACCCCCTAAACCCTAAACCCTAAAGCCCTAAACCCTACAAGCCATAAAAACCCTAAAACCTCTAAACCCTAAACCCCTAGAGCCCTTCTTTTTTGAGCCTTCCTTGCCCAGCTTTTCGGCTTGCTGAACGACTCGCTGAATGGCTCGGGCTTAGTCCTGGCCTCGCCTCCGCTGTGCCCTGGGCCTTTTAGAAGGGTTTTAGGGGTTTTAGGGATTCAGGGTTTTAGGGTTTTAGGGTTTTAAGATTTCAGGGTTTAGGGTTTTAAAGTTTAGGGTTTAGGGTTTTAAGGTTTAGGGTTTAGGGTTTAGGGTTTTAGGCTTCAAGGTTACCCAGAGACTCCAATATCCCTTAATTAAGGAATATTCCTTAACTTGTAGTAGGATCTTACTATAATTTAGGGAATATTCCTTAATTAAGGAATATTCCCTAAATTATGATTTAAACAATAATCCGTAATTAAGGGGTATTGGAGTCTCTGGGTACCTACTCTACTACTAGGAGGGTGATGGGTTTTTGGGCTTAGGGTTCGTTTTCTGGCTGCTAGTTGCCCAGAGAGCCCAATACACCTTAATTAAGGAATATACCTTAAATTATACGGAGTTTCTTGTTATGATTTTAGCCATATTCCTTAATTAAGGGGTATTGGGCTCTCGGGGTTCCCTGGTGGCTTTGAATGTGCAACATAGGGGCCTCAATAATTGCCTAATGCTGTCTTGGGGTAGGGTTTGGGGTTTAGGGTTTGGGCCTTTTAGAGGTTCTGTTTCAAGGTTCCCTGGTGGCTTTGTATTTGTATGTGCAAGGTCTTAGAGGCTTCTGTCAGGGTTGAGCAGATCTAGGGGCTGAGGGTGTTTAGGATCAGGCGTGGGGTTTGGGACCGGGATACCTCACACAATTTGTGCTGTCGGTGTTTGTGCAGCATGTTGTCAAGCCCTAAACCCGAAACCCAAACCCTAAACCCACCACCCCAACCCTAAACCCTAAGCCCCAAACCCTAAACCCTAAACCCCATACCTAAACCCCAAACCCTGAACCCCAAACCCAGCCTGGGTGTTTGATATGCTTCTGTAGGTCAACCTGAGGCTACGCAAAGCAAGTATACGTCAAGAACGGGCCCTCCCGAAAAAGTTCATGTGAAGTTGCCGTAACAGGGATCTGTAGGAAGGCACATGGTTTCCTTTTTGTAAGGCAGTGGTGTGGTAAGGAGTTCATGTCAAAACCCTAAAGCCCTAAAACCCTAAACCCTAAACCCTAAAAGTGACCTGCAGTAAGTCATGTGGTTTCCTTTTTACATATAGGGCTTTGGTGGGTTCCTAGGACCCCTTTTTAAAGGTTCAGGTTCCCTTATAAGCCCCTTTAAACCAAAAAGGGCACCCTTTTTATTCGTAGGTTATTCTTGGGTCTAGAACCTTTGCCGAATCCTATAGAAACCTTTGTAGTTCCCTCATAGAAACCCTGTACAGAATCCTGTAACCGCCCCCCAACAACCTAGCAACGCCTGAAACGCAACCTTACGTCGTCAGTTTTGGTGCCAAGAGAACTCGGCAATCCTGTTCGAGCCCTTGAGCAAAGGAGCATCGAGCTTTGGGACGAAAACGGCGATCCGATCATGGGGGATTTGCCTGTGCCGTTGAAGCAACTTGGCCAGCTAATATGGGGACCGTAGTATTTCAACTAGCATGTTTGTCCGGTGTTTGAGGTATATGATCATATGTTTTATAGTAATGCTACTTGCATAATGCAGTTATGTAGGGAAAGCAACGGTTTAATCGGTGTTACTAATGAGGCTTGGACGATTCTCGAGCGGCAATGCTTCGGACCAGGGACGGTTCGAGATCATCAGACTTCTCACGCGGGCACATCTTTGTGATTATACCCTAAACCCTAGCCGAAACGACCTACCTTTTGGGGGAACTACATATGGAAACCCTAAGAAGGAACCCTCAGAAGGTGGGTCTTTCGGGCTGCAGGTGTGCCTCTCCCTTGCTTTCTCCGTCTCTCGCTCTCTCTGTCTCTGTCCATGACTCTCTCTCTCTCTCTCTCTCTCTCTCTCTCTCTCTCTCTCTCCCTCTCCCGCTCTCTCTCTGAACCGCCGTCTCCGTCACTGCCATTCTCCCTATCTCTCTATTTCCCTACATCATTTCTCTATCTCTCTATCTCTCTTCATAATCTCTCACTATAGATATCTCTATCTCTCTATATCTCTATCTCCCGTTCTCTGTCTGTCTGTCGGTCGGTCTGTCTGTCCGTCGGTTTATCGGTCTGTCGCTCTGTCGCTAGTGTCGGTCCGTCTGTGAGTGGCTCTGCCTGTCTGCCTGTTTGTCTGTCATCTTGTCTGTCTGTTTGTCTGCTTGAGTGTCTGTTTATGTCTGTTTGTTTGCGGGTCGGCTTGTCCGCCTGTTGTTTGTCTGTCTGCTTCTGTGTCCGTTTGTGTTTCTGCTTGTGTGTGTCGTCTGTATGCGTGTCCGTCTGTCAAGGAGGTCCTCGTGGACTCCTCGGAGGTTTCGTCTTTTCCCGTAGGCAAGGGTAGGGCTGTGTCGGCAGTTTGCGTCTGCTTTTCAGACGGGTTGTCTATCTGTCTGTCTGTCCGTCCGTGCGAGTGAGGGTGCGTGCATGTGCGTGTGTGCGTGTGTGCGTGTGTGCGTGTGTGTGTGCGTGTGTGTGCGTGTGTGTGCGTGTGTGTGCGTGTGTGTGCGTGTGTGTGCGTGTGTGTGTGCGTGTGTGTGCGTGTGTGTGTGCGTGTGTGTGCGTGTGTGTGTGTGTGTGTTTGTGTTTGTGTTTGTGTTTGTGTTTGTGTTTGTGTTTGTGTTTGTGTTTGTGTTTGTGTTTGTGTTTGTGTTTGTATGTGTGTGCGTGTGTTTTTGTCTGTCTGCTTGTCTTTTCGTCTGTGCGTCTGTCTGTCTGTCTGTCTGTCTGTCTGTCTGTCTGAATGTCCGTCTGTCGGTCCGTCCGTCTGTCTGTCTGATTTGTCTGTAGATTTGTCTGTCTATTTGTCTGTAAATCTGTCTGTCTGTCTGTCTGGCTGTCTGTCTGTCAGTCAGCCAGTCCGTGTTTGTCTATGCGTACGCCACCGTATGTCTGTATGTGAACACGTACATATACCCACAGGTACGTATGCTTTCTGAACCACCAAGTTTGCACGCGTCTTTGCATACCACATGTGCGGACGCCGCCAGCATAAAGCATTTCTCCAGAAGTCTGTGAGCCGAGCCTTAAATGAACATAGCACGCAAAAAAGAAGAGAGGGCACACAGAGCTACACCGAAACACACACCTGTGCATGTGTGTGCATTAGCAATGGACAACTTGAAATCAATGCAGAAGTTGCTAATGTATCCGCAGAAGTGTTTCTGTTGTTTGTGACTTTTGCGGTGAGAGTGGACGTGCATGGTGGATCCCTTGGCAACACAGAACATTTCGAGGTTTAATCTCACCGCAGGGAACAGCAGCAGCGAGCCTGGTGCAGTTCTCTCGGCTGCAAGACGGCTTGGTGCTTTGTGCTTGCGTCTTTGCACGACTGGTAGCATGTAAAGGTATTGAATGGCGTCTTAATCTAGCACCGTTGCGATTGTATTCTGATATACAAAAACATGTAATAGCTACGTACCAGTTCATCGTGTCATTGTGGTTTCGTTGATAGCAAACATCTCCGGAGAGTTTCGAATCCCAGCCAAGGTTCCAACTTTCCCGGCCCTCTTCTACTACGGCTGTAAGCCAACCCTAAACCTTAAACCCTAAACCCTAAACCCTAAACCCTAAATTCCTAAACCCTAAACCCTATACCCTAAACCCTAAACCCTAAACCCTAAACCCTAAACCCTAACCCTAAACCCTAAACCCTAAACTCAACCCCATAATCACCCACCAGGGCTCCTGGTAGTGCCCCCGAGGCCTCGCCGCATCGTAGCTGAAGCTAGGGGTCGAGGGTTTTCGGATGTAGGGCAATGTAGGGTTCCTCTACAGGCTCCTTCGAGGTTGCATAGGTTGGGTGTTTTAGGGCTCGGAGAGTCAAGTCTAGAGTTTAGGGCGTTGGGTTTCGAGCCTCGGCTGCCGCATCGAGAGTGGGTTTTAATCTTCTCGCCTTGTAAGGTTGAGGCCGGGAGTGTGGTTTCGGTAGGTGGTAATATTCGTTATCAATGTCTGGTTTCGGAAAGAGGGGAGGTACAGCATAGTACAGTCGTGCAGGCATTTCAGGAGCAAAAGCAGGAGCAAGAGCCGCAGCGGGAGCTGGAGCAACAGCCAGAGCAGCCAGATTAAGATCCTCCCCACTGCGACAGCAGACCTCAATAAAGAAACGTTTCTTCGAGTGTGTGTTGGGCCACCCCCTTCCCGCCCGTTCAATTTTTTGGGCGACGGGGGTAGAACCCGAACAGACCGCTTGCAACACTTCCTGACCTCCGCGTGCCCCCGCTCAGGCATGCAAGTACTGGGACGAGGTAGCCGGCAGCAGCCAGTTAGTGCAATCTAACCAGGACTTCTAGATATTTCTGTAGAGGTGGTGGACGGGGTTGATTGTTCATTCATGGGTTTGCAAGATTTTACGATGTCTTTATCTTCGGGTGGCTGTAGACCACAAGCATATGACGGAACGAAGTCAAAACCGGCTAACCCTAAACCCCTAAACTCTTAAATCCCGAAATCCCTAAATCCCTAAACCCCTAAACCCTAAATCCTTTTGATCTCTTAGATGGAGCCCTTATAGATTCCTTTAAAGGAACCCTAAAGCCCTAAACTCCTAAAGCCTTAAGCTCTAAGCAGGGGATCGGACCCAAGCCTTTAAGGCTACAGGGGTCGTAGCTTAGGGGTTTTCAGGGTTCCGGCTTAGGTCCAAGCTCTACGGTGCAGGGTTTAGGGTTTAGGGGCAGGATTCAGGGTTTAGGGCTTCGGGTTACGATTTAGGGTTAAGGGTTTGGGGAAGAGCCTCAAAGTACCGGAGTTCTCTCATCCACAGACCGCACAACCCGAAGTCCTCGATGCCAGAAGTTCCTTTGACAGGTGACGGTTTCGGGTTCAGAATCAGGATTCGGGGCCTTCGTGAGTAATGTAATAAAGGGTCGGAAGAAGTATCAACAGAATTCTCTCACAATCCTGATAGGGCTAGAGTAGAATATCATCAAATACCCTATGCGAATTATTCATTAAGCCCTGGTCTGTAAACCGCCCGAGTTGAATATAAAGGCACTTAGGCACGGAGGTGTACAGAAATGTGTGGGGTATCAAGTCCAAAGACCTGGAGCCCTATACCAGAGTCCTGAACCTGAAGTGCTATTTGTATAAGTCCGGCAGAATACGAGAGCTTCTGGAAGGAGACCCGTCATGTTAACAAGCGAAACGTATGGAGGATTATAGGGATACAGTGATCCCAACTTCCAAACCAGCATGTGCGAGTATAGAAGCCTCGATGATTAGTAATATGGTTCCCTTAGTTTTATCATGCCCGTATTACTATACCAGTATAGAAGCCCAGCTAATTGGTAATATGATTCCCTTATAGTAAGAGTCCCTGTTTGCTCTACTGGTCAGCTTTCAACTCTCCCGGTCTCGCCAGGGTCACAGTGGTTTTGGGTTAGTGATTCGGGTTTAGGTGCAGGACTTTTGGTTTGGCTTTAGGTTTTCGGGTCTAGGGCTGAGGGTTTAGGTTTGGTTTTTTTGGGGTTTTGCATGCCGGGATCGTCATCGTCGTTGTCATTATTACCATCTTCCCTTCATCTTCATCCTCATTCTCGGCCTCGTCTTCGTCGTCGTCTGAAGTGTCCTCACCCTCTTCGAAGTCCTTGTCTCTCGGCTTGTGCTATCCCGAACGCGTCACCCCTCGACAAACCGAACCCTAAACCCTAAACCCCCCTAAACCCTAAGCCCTAAACCCCCCTAAACCCTAAGCCCTAAACCCCCCTAAACCCTAAGCCAGGTTGAGGAGGCTTGGTCCAGCCGCGGAGTGACGACCTTGTCTGCGCAGGACGCCGCTTTCGGGGACGCATGCGGTTTGAGAAGCACCCAGAGGTTTAGGGTTGGGTGAGGGCCGGTGAGGCCCTTCGGTCGTGAAGTTTTGGGTTCAAAGTTTGGGGTCATGGGGCTCAGGGTGTAGGGTTTAGGGGGGCGTACCCAAAGAGCCCAATACCCCCGTAATTAAGTAATATTAAGTAATAAAGCTTAAATCATAATATGAATCCCCTTACATTCCTTAATTAAGGGGTATTGGGCTCGCGGGGGTAACTAGCAGCCAGAAAACGAGCCAGAAGCCCAACCCCCTGAAACTGACCCTAAGCTCTAAAATGCCAAAACCCAATCACCCTACTAAGATGCAACCCAACGTCCCGATAACCCCAAGACCACATATACCCTGGACCTATTTTTTTCTCGGACACAGACCCTAAGCCCTAAACCCTAGGCTGAGTCTTGCTTCGTCGCCTGGTGGAGGGAGAAAGGTCACTGCACTTAAAAAAAACCCTAAGCCCTAAAAACCCGAAAGACCTTCATTCTGCACAAGGCTACAGGCGGTTATAAACGCGCATTACGAAAAAGGGTTGTAATAATGGAAACAGCTAGAATGATATAGTAATATTAGAGTCATAATATTAGTTAGTATTGTTCGTCGTCGTAGTAGTAGTAGTAGTAGTACTCCTGGTAGTAACAGCAACTAGAGTAAGCATTGTGTAGGGCACGCAACGCATCGTGGCTTCATAAGGAATCGACCTTGGGTGTCTTGGCCTCGGGGGTCTCGGGGGATCCTTGTTTTCGTAAGGATCCTGCAGCTCAAGGTTTAGTTCTTAAGGGCTTAAGGGGTTTAGGGGTTTGGGGGTTTAGGGTTTAGGATTGAGGGTTTAGGGCTTAGAGTGTTAGGGTCCTTGATTGCCTGAAAACTTCGAAACGGCTTAGGGTTGAGGGACGCTGGGTCCCTCATCATTTTGTGCGAGCGGACTGCGATGCCTTGTCAAGTTCTAAGGTGTCACTATAAGAGCTGTGAGCAAGACCGTGTAAAGTGCAAGAGAAGGGGGCACGCTACGCGTCCCTCGACTCTAGGGGGCATGCTACGCATCCCTCATCTTTACCTTTCTATGTGACCGCCAACGCAACGTTTGGCTCAAGTCAATGCCCATAGCTAAGTGCTATATGTGTCTTCTATCCTGAGCAATCAGAGCTATCCCGTTGCACAGACGAACCGCCGCCGGCAGTGAGTGCAAAAGGAACGGCCGCCGGTTCTGCCTGCATAGGATTGCACGTGTGGAAGTAAGAGGGAGAGACAGGGTCCAGTCTGTGGAGAGTGCTAGCCAGCCACACCTACATTCATTACAGCTCTGGTGGGGAGAGCAGCAACCAAGTCGAGATCAATCCCCCACGCAGGTTATCAGCCGTACGCGGCTCTGCCTTTCTACAGCAACGACTACTTGATCTACTACGACCACAATGAACTCAGGATCAAGTCAAGATACGACAATGACTTTCGGTGCCGATGTGGCAGCGCCAGCCGTTGGTGAGTCAACAGCTGATGACACAGTGGTGCAATCCGTTGATAGCTCCACGGAAGATGACAAAGGTCAATCTTCTGCGCTTGCCATTGCAAAGGCAGTTCCCAAGGGGAAAGCAAAGAGTCTACCAAGAGCATCTACGCCTTCACGTCCGACATCCACAGGTTCGAGGACGGGCAAGGCTTCAGAACGACGGGCCGAAGCGTCTGGTTTTCAGGCACCTCGGACTACGTCCAGGGGCAAGGACAAAGGAGTCAAGACCTTGGAAAAGAAGTCAAGACCATCATCTTCGAGAAGCTCTTCAGCACGATCGAGGACTTCGGCTACTCGTGGGCGTGACAAGTCCATGACTTGGAATCGAATGGTTACCAATCAACCACGCGATACTGACGATCTGGACATGACTTTGGATACGATTCCTGCACGTGGTGATACGTCATCCGTGGCCACGCCTGCAATAGCTGACGGTCCGAATGCCTACCAGGAGCTGACGATTTCGCAACAGTTCGAAGCATCGAACCTTGCACAGCAGATGTACTATCGCAGTCAGGTGCAAGAATACGAAGGAATCGTCCAGACCCTGATGGACAAGATCAAGGAGATGCAGCAAGAAGATGAAGGATCTGGAATTCGCATTGAGGAATTGGAACGACAACGTGATCATGCATGCTTAGCCATGAGGCACATCAACAATGTCAATCAGGAGATGAAGCGAGACTATGAAACAGCTTTGTTTCGCATGGATGAGCAGAACTCTGCTCAACAACGTCAAGCACATGCCGTTGCCGAGGATTTAGCTCAACAGCTACACGTGTTCCGCACGGAGGCAGCCACCAACTTTGTGCAGTTGGAGGCAAGAGCGCAAGGTGATGGTGAGCTTATGGCACGTGAGTATGAGCGTCTGACTCATGAACTTCATGAACACGCCAGAGAGAACTTGGTCCTCCGGTCAAACACAGCAAGTTCGGAACAAGCCTTACAAGCAATGCAGGAACGATTCCACTTGGTCAAGAACCAGGAGTTGCGGGCTGTGAACGAGATCCAAGGGCTAGCTGGAAACAGCGCAGCCATTGAACAAGAACGATTTCGGCTTCGCGAACGTCTTGGTGAAGAGGAAGAGTACCGCAAAATGGCTGTGAAGAGGATGCAAGAAGCAGAGGAACGACTTCATCAGAATGAAGATCATGCAAGGCGATCATTGCCTACCTTGCACGACGAGCTGAGTGAACTCAGGAAAACGCTCAAAGCACAAGAAGATCTTCAAGCGAGGACACGCAGCGAGTTGGAGGCAGCGCGAAACTCCAATCAAGGAGGAGCGACGCGACCTTCGAGCATGCCCATGTCATCGAGGACTACTGAGTCTGGCTGGGAGCACGTAGGAAAGGATGTAATGCCTGCATTTTCCGTAGGAGATGAGGTACGATCCCCTGAAATACGGTCCCCAAGTCAAGTTAGTCCAGTCGCCAAAGAGAAGTTCGCATTCTCGGAATCGGACAAGGACAAGAACCTTGTGATGGACGGAATTCCATTCACCGGTGGAAACTTCTTCACTGGCCGCAGTTCAATGCCAATCGTGGCGGATGCAATGCCCGAGCACCACGTGCCAGGTATTAGCAGCCCAGCACTTGCGCGTTCCACGCCTAGTGCAGCCACTTTGTTTGGCATACCAAGCGGATTTCATGGGAAAAGTGATGCGGCAGCCGTGCGTGATCGACAGCTACGCGAACTCTTGGGGGATCGCGGGATGTTGGGATCGAAGTCTACAGCATCGGCCAGCTCCTCAAGACCTGTTGGCAACGACGGTGTCACCGCATCTACGAAGGGCAATGACCTCATCGGTCCCCCTGTCGCCTATGACGATTCTATCCATGAGGCAAGGAGGCGTCAGATCGAGAAAGAGATCGCGGAACAGTACGAGGAGAAGATTGCTGATCTGCGAAGTGAAGTGCTCAAGGCTCAGAAAGCCGAACAACGTCTCAGAGCTGATCGTGATGAGTGGAGATTATTCGCTGAAACGATTCAGGAAAACAATGGAGACGATGACGGTGATGAAGCTGGCGACGAGAACGGAGAGGAAGAGCATGATGAAGGTACCGGCACGGGGTATGATCCTCCAGATCCGCCTGATGATGATGATGATAAGAAGAAAGGCGGAGGGGGCAAACCCGAATCGGATCCTGGCTCACATGCGCGTGATCCTGATGGAGACGCGGATCCTGAAGTCACAGAGGTGAGAATTTCCAGGAGGGAAGCCGACAAAGTTACTGTTCCTCCATGGCCTACTCTCACTCATCTCAACAACTGGCGATCTGTGTGCACGGCAAATGTCTTAGGGGCATCAGCCGACCCACATCATGAGGACTGGATGTTATGGCTGGCACCAGCGTTCAACCCATTCCCTGATGTCGAAGCATTGAATGATTCAGGACACAAGAAGTTCAAGAGCATAGACGTCAAATTGGGGATTGCCATGGTTGCAATGCTACGTGCCGGTGGTGATAAATCAGCTGACCTGTACCTCGAGGTGAACCGGAAGGCCAACGATTACATCAGCAGGCCTGACGTGAAGATCATCAAAGGGCGACAAGTCATCGCGATGATGTACGAAAGTTTTCGAACGCATGATCGTCTTGACATGATCATCACTCTTGAGTATTTGGTGAAGCTCCAGTACCAAGGCGACAACAAGCTCCATACGTTCAAGCAGACGTGGTTGGAAGTTCTGGGACGGATGAGACCAGAGGACATTCCATCCAAAACAGCTCTCCGTGATTGCTTGTACAGCAAGATCAAGGACTCGCCCGCAATGAAAATGGACTTGGGCATGCACTATGAACACCTGCCCTACAATCATGAAGATCGATCGTACGACAACCTGATGAAGATCATTGATCGTACCATCATGCGGAAACGAGAACAGTCAAATCTCACTCAGACTCAAATTGGCTTGCGCCAGATGCTTGAGGGCAAGGATTTGCTTGCTGCACCGGCCAAGGTACCTGAGAAACCTACGCCTAACGCAGCTCCATCCGCAAAGGTCAAGGCTTCGCCGACCAAGCCGGACAAAGCAACACCTGTACTACCTCAAAGCAAAGCGAAGAGTCATGCGAAGACCAAGCCGAAGCCCAAGAAGAAGACGAGGAGTGAGTCAGCGGACAACAGAGGTGACAAAAGCAAGAAGCAAATCCGCTGTAAGTTCCATTTCACAGATGCAGGGTGTCGAAATGGCGATAAGTGTCCATTCAGTCACTCGAAGAAGACTCCAGAACGACCCTTCACGCCGAGGACAAGAACTCCAAGTCCATCTGGAGGAGGAGGAAACAGGATTTGCTACTCGTTCAAGAACACAGGCTCGTGCTCAAGAGAGAATTGTCCTTTCAAGCATGAGGCAGCAGCTACCCCAGCTCCGGAACCAAAGGCAAAAGCTAAAGCCAAATCCGAAGCGAAGGCAGCTCCAGCGAAGCCGAATGCCAAGGCCAAGGCACTCCCTGCTGCACCCGCCATCAGATTGTGTCGAAGGTGGAATCCATCAGCTCCGGCTATATGGAAGCGATCTTCAAAACAAGATGAGGAGGAGTCAGATTGTCCATCCGTTGACAGCGACGCTGATTCGGATTGTTCAACAGATGACGAATCCTCGGGAACGACTACGTCGACCCGAAAAGTGACAAAGCGCAATGTGACATTTGCCAACGACGTGAAGTTCATTTCTTCGTGTCCTAGACGATCGAAGAAAGACAAAGAGCGGAAGGTGAAGTACGTCGACATGGAAGCGTTTATCAATGATGAGGATCGCGCTGTGAGCTTGGAATTCGCCAAGCACAAAGCGAGATTGAGGGCACAGATCATGAGAGACATGGTTGACGACGATGATGATCAATGCGGAGATCGAGTTTCATTCGTACGAATCCCAGGAACGTCTCGAGTGGAAGAAGTTTCGTTCTACGACGGTGAGGATTCCATCGTTGAGCGCGAACTCGATGCTGCACACAGCAAACGGATCATCAATCAAGGCTTGTTCAAATGTATGGTTCAACCAGTCATCCTTAAGAAGAAGATCAAGTTTCTCATGGACACTGGATGTGGTCATGACCTCATATCTCAGAAGAAGATCGAGAAGCACAGTCTCGAGACACTCGTGACTCCAGAGCCCATATCATTTCAGACAGCCAATGGAATCACCGATACCGATCTCGTGTCGAATTTCCAGACTGAGTCGTTCGAGGAACCGATCAACGCTTATGTGTTGGATGACACGCCGTCGGTGCTTTCCATAGGCAAGAGATGTATGAACTTCAACTACGGGTTTGTGTGGCCTCCCGGAAGGGAACCATTCATGATCAACCCGCAGGGCAAGAGAATATCTCTGTTCGTGAACGGTGACATCCCGTACGTTCGTGCCGGGAGTTCCAAGTCATTGGTTCATGATGATCCGGAGGCCAAAGCCATCACCGAAATCTTCAAGGGTGCGTTGACAGCGGGCAATGTTGACGTCAGCGTCGCAGCTGCCGCTGAAGCTGCACCGGGCGAGATCGAAGCAGAAGAAGAAGGTGATGATCACGGAACGACCTCCTGATCCTGAACCCCAAGAACCTCCTATAGAAGAAGTACCAGAGTCCGAGGCCGGACGCCCTCCGGACGACGACGAAGGAAAAGGAGTGGGTGAAATTCCATTGGATGGTGACGATGAGGTGATCATTGATGTGGAAGGCGACGGTGCACCGAGCCGCAAGGCCAGAGTCGGAACACTGAAAGCCGAAGCGAAGACATTGGCACATCTGTGTACCCATCGCTACCGCAATCCATATTGCGAATCGTGCATACGCGCGAAGATGAAGCACTTGCGAACACAACGAGGTGCATTTCAACGTGTGATCAAACACTGGGGAGATCTTGTGACGTTCGACTTCCTTGATATGCGCAAGGCCGCCGAAGCAGGCATTGGACTCGATGACGGGGCACGTGAGGTTCTAGTCATCAGGGACATCGCCACCAAAATGATTGCAGCGATTCCCACGGCTTCAAGGAGCACTGACGAAGTCGTCATGGCCATCAGACGCCTTATGGGAAGGCGCAAGATTCATATGGCGTACAGTGATGAAGCACCAGAGTTCGATTCAGCTATGGCACAGTTGAAGATCGTGATTGATCATTCCCTTCCAGGAAAACCCAGTAACAATTCACTCGCTGAAAGGTCAAATCAAGAAGTGATCAACACAGTCGCAGCATCCATGCTACACGCCGGATTGCCCGCTCAATACTGGTCCTTTGCGCTTAATTGCGTGATGCAGAACCTCAACGTTGAAGACGTGGAAGGCGATGGTGATTCAGCATGGAAGCGAATGACTGGAAAGGACTTCGAGGGAAAAGCCATACCCTTTGGTGCCAAAGTCTTCTTCAAGCCGACGGATACAAGGCCGAAGACATATGGCAACAAATTCGACCCAAAGGGGATTCCAGGCATTTTTGCCGGATACATCATCACTGCTGGTCAAGGGTGGTCCAAGAAGTATCGCGTTTGGGATATGAAGGAATTTGCCAACGCGAACTTGTCGATGGACGCATCTGTTCCCAGGAAGTTGATGAGACCGTACGAGACAGAAGTTATCTACTTCCCAGAGGAGATAACGTTTCCCCTGAAAGCCGAGTACGAAAGGATGAATTCAACCATTGAGGGACTCAGGGACAACGTTGACCTCGCTGGCAAGGAGATAAAAGACGTCGATGACGGTGGTGACGGTCCGCCTGGAGGAGATGGTGGCGACGGTGATGACGATGATCCAAGTGGACTTCTTCCTCCACCGGATCCCGGAGAAGATCCTGACTTACAGGACATAGATCCATCTGACATTGAGACGGAGCCGCTCGGCGAAGTCTTCAAGTCAGCAGAACATGAAGCTATTGATGCCATAGGAGACAAAAGACTCGAAGAACTAGACGAAGAGCTGGGTCTACGTGCAGCACCGCCTCCTTCTGAACCAAAGGTCACTGGGAAAGATCGACGATCGCCCCGCGAAGTCGGTCCAACCGGTAGACTCATCCCCGAAGGAGACATCGAAGAACCTGGAGAGATTATCAAGATCTTGAAAGAAAAGAAGTTGGCTCCCGAGGAGATTGAACATTGGAGTACGGGGAAGAAAGGAGACGGCATTGTATATCTTACCGATGACGGTGAAGCTTGCAAGATCGACAAAAGGGGAGTTCCGTACAAGATCCGAAGTGATGGTCGACGAACTCTTCCTACACGGCGACCTATCCATTCTTATTCTCCGGAAGCATGGAAGAAGATGAGCGAAGCGGAGAAGAAGGCAGCATATAAGAAAGAAAAGCGAGACAAAGCTCGAGTTGCCAAGAAAGACCGGAAGAAGGCTGTGATAGGAAAGAAGATAGTTACCAAGATTTTGGACAACATGATCTTTCCCAAGATTGTCCCATGTGAAGAAATTGATCTGCAACTCAACGTGTCCGTTGATGACGACGATGGTTGGTCATGGGCACAGTCCTATGTGGATCAATATACACAGGAACAATTCTTGGCAGATGTCGTGCCGGCCGTTCCGGCGCATATGGTCATGGATGATAACTGGATTCCTTCTATGCCGTGTACGACTTCTCACAGAAACGTACATCGGGAAAAGAATCATGCAGGAGGATCGTGCTTCAATGCCATGGTCACTCGACCCGTCACACGCAAGGAGATGATCAACAATCCCAAGGCCATGGAAGCTTTCATGAAAGAATGGAAGGGATTGTGGGACCAAGAGGTGTTTGACTTCTCAACTACGCGTGAATATGACGACGTCGTCGCTGAGGCAAAGAAGAAAGGTGAGAAAGTACACATGGCGCGAGTACATGGACTGATATACGAGAAGAACTATCAGCTCAAAGAGGACGATCCTGCCAGGAAGTTCAAGGGGCGAGGTGTACTACTCGGTGACCAGGTCAAAGACCAGAATATGGAAGCCGCATTGTTTCAGGATTTGGGGAATTCCCCGGCTACGTTTGACGCCTCACGATGGGCAGATTATTACGGATGCCTTCCTGGCAACGATGTCCAGATGGCGGATGCTATCCAAGCATACATTCAGGCTAGATTGTCGGGCACTCCATGTTGGGTTGAACTGCCTGATGAAGCCTGGCATCCATCTGCGAAACGGCACAAATTCCGTAGGCCGGTATGCCGCCTGATCAAAGCTCTATATGGACATCCTGACGCAGGAACCATGTGGGAACAACATTGCCACACCGCGGTACAGAAAGTAGGATTCAAGCCGATTGGCGATGAATGGCCATCATTGTATTTTCACCCGCAAATGAAGCTCTTACTTGTCATCTACGTGGATGATCTCAAGATGGCAGGACCCAAAGAGAATCTACCCAAGGGTTGGGACATGCTGCGCCAAGAACTTCGATTGGAAGAAGAAACGCCGCTGGGCTTGTATCTGGGTTGTCGCATCTCCAAGGGCGAGGCAACGTTGCATGACAAAACGAAGGTGCAGACCGTTACCTACGACATGGAGACGTACCTGGACATGACAGTCAAGAAGTACTGCGACGTGACTGGGTTCGATCCGACAAAATTCAAGACGGTACCATCGCCGAGTCCGGCTGAGGAGACTAAGAATCACCCAGCTCGCGCTCCGGCACAGTCAGGTAAAAGCCATCGATGCACGTGGTGTGGACACACCATGCCTGTTGATAAGGATGGTCGGCTCGTTCCGCCTCCACCTATTCCCAAGGCGCCCGAGGAAGAGGAAATCAACGAGGCCAATCGCGGCGCACTTGCTCCGCAGGCAGCCAGCATTCTCATGAAATTGCTTTATGCCGCGCGCATTTGCCGCTTTGATCTTCTGCGCAGTATCAACAATCTCGCACGCAAGATCACGAAATGGACCAAGAAGGAGGATGCTCTTCTTCATCATCTCATGGCCTATGTGCACCAGTCCAAACATCACATGATGATTGGATGGGTCGGGAACTCCTTGGAGGACTCGTCCATCGGGCTGTTTGCAGATGCGGACTATGCAGGTTGTGGAGAAAGTTTGAAATCTACCTCCGGTGCTCATTTGCACATTCAAGGTTCTCATACAAGATTTCCCTTGGCGGGACTTAGCAAAAGGCAGGGATGCTTGAGTCATTCCACACCTGAGGCCGAGATTGTCGCGGCCGACTTTGCCATGTCACGTCTTGGATTGCCTGCTATCACGTTGTGGCAGCAGCTTGGGGGGCAGGACCCCAACTTCGTCTTCTACGACGACAACCAGACCATGATCGGGGTGATTCGCACGGGCAAGAATCCGACTATGCGTCACTTGGAACGTACCCACGGTATCTGCATTGGATGGATGCATTCTATCTTTCAGGAAGGTTACGTTTCTCTTGCCTACGAGGTCACTGCCAAGATGTCCGCGGACATACACACCAAGTCGTTCAAGGATTCCGTGTCCTGGACACATGCGTGTCAGCTCATCAACATTTTTCCGCCGGACCTCATCGGCTCCCAAGAGATTATGGATCTGATGCGGCCTACTCATACCCAAAGTACGGATGAGAAGGGTCAGCAGCACTACTCGTTCAAGAGCGAGGTGCCTTGTTTTCCTTACACGCAGACGCCGATCCTCCCTCAGGTGTTGTATCGCGCTGGATTGTCGAGTAAGGAAGGCTTGCAAGAACATGACAGTGTGGACCCCATCCTGGTTGTCAAGTTCCCGCGCATGTTGCGGGGGCCGCCTTCTGCGTTGCCGCCTGGTCGTTACCTTCGGTCGACTTGGATTCTTCGTGAAGGGCAGTGGCACCAGATGGAGGATCGTGCTGCTATCCTTGACACACCGGGCAAGTTCGACCGCTACGTGGAACGTGCTGTGTTTCAGTACCATCCCGTGCGGGGGCATTTGCGCCCCGCTGCCATTGCGGACGTCCTTGCGCCGCCGTTTTTGCCTATTCCTGAACCGCCTCTAGGCCAGTCTTATGTGCGCGCCCTGCCCGCCAAATGGCGAGCGGTGGTTGTCACACTGGCGCGTGCCATCCATGGGGGGTACCAGGGCTTTACATTGCACCAGGGATTTTGTTTCAACGGCCAGTCCAAAAGTCAAGCCTCTCAATTTGGTTATGACCAATGGTCGTCGGTGTACGAAGATGTATGGCATGATGCGGCGGAACAGAAAAGGGAATATCAAGGATATGATGGAGCAATTGTGCCTCACGTGGTCAATTTCGCCGAAAACAAGCCCAAGGAGGGTCTGGTGATCCAATTCCTCGACCACGATGGAAGGTTGGTCCATGCTTACAAGAATCCTTACAGCCGGTGGAAGTACCGTATCACTATCAAAGATGCTCCAAAGGCAGTGACGGTATGGACATTGATAGGAGTCGATGAGGAGAACTGGTGGAATGAGTATGCTCCAGGCAAGGATTGCATCGCCCAGCATGCTCCCGATTCTCACTACGACCCTGGGCTGCAAGTAAATGTTCTGAGTATGGGGCGAGAAGTTGACGACGCCATGTGCGCCTACATCTTTGATGTGGTGGAAGCAAGGAAAGACAACCCTAACTCCGTAATCTTCATTGGTGCAGGGGTGTTGGGCAAGAATTCGTGGCTGAGTCGGAAAATCGCTGACAACCCCGAAAAGGCCAAATTGCGGACAGACTACCCATGGGGGGAGGTCGTCCAAAGAATTGCGCGCAGAGCGGCGTCGTGGGGGTTCCAAATCATCATCGAAGTGCCTCCTCGAGTACCAGTCCAGGAAACCAAGCAGTACAAGGGACTTCAGGAAGATGCCATGTGGAAGAGCATCAAGATCCAAGGATGCACTCACGGGCAGCGTTATACCTTTCGGGATCCTGTGTCTCCTGGAACCGCCGTTGAGCTCGGCTACTGCAAGGATGAATGGGAGTACATTGCCGCAAACGTCGCGCTGCATCCTAAGTCGTCTGATGTGTGCTCGTCCAAACATTTGCACATGACTGATTCGGACGCTAAGGATCGATCTGATAAATGCGAGTTGACTAGCCAAATCTCCAGAAGATTGCTTAAAGCCTTGAAATTTCAGGCAACTGGCGATGGGAGATTGGTAGCCATGCCGTCGAAGGCTGGTGGACGGAAGCCAGACCGCATGATTGTTGACCTCTGTGGCTTGGGTAACGGCTACGCCGTACCTAAGTCCACTAAGGGTTGCTCTCGCATAACTTGCAAGGAGCTGATCAGCTCCAAAGCCGATGAGGACAGCCTTATCGGTACAATGAAGGATGCGTGCCGGAACGACCTGCGCACACCTGTGCTATTCGTGGCATCGCTTTTGCGATCAGGTGCTGGTCCTGGAAGTAGTGAAGGGGCTTGCGTGGGGGGTGGAAAACGTTCTGGTGGGAAGTACAAGGTTTTCAGAAGTGTCTTGAAATCTCTCAAACGCCTGCTGAAGAAGTGTGCGGAATTTTCCGACGTCTATTTTTCGCTTGACATGCCTTCTTCATGTTCATGTTGGTCTTGGCCAGAGTTGCATGCTCTTGTTTCAAGTGGCAAGGTGACGAAGGTTAAGGTTGATGATCATGTTGGTGCTGATGGCGATGGTGGTGGACGCAGGATCATGTTCTCTAACATGCCTGAAGCGGACCGTTTGGTGATGAGACTGAATGATTGCTTGGACCATGATTCGAAGAACAGTTTGTCGCAGCGCATTGATGTCTCATGGCGGTCAATTGCGAGGAATGTTCGCAGCCTTGTTCGAGCTCATGTCAGTGTCAGTCATGTTGCACATGAATCTGAGGACATTGCATGGCAGCAACATCAGTGTGTAGACGCTGATGAAGGGGCTATTAGACAGCCCCAACTAAGGAACAACTAAGGTCTGACCAGACGGATCGGGGAAGGGTGCCTCTTACGGAGAACCCGGAACCGTGAAGTCGAGTAGGGTGTAGGGACTTCCCTCCTACGGAGGAAGGACCGAAACCCGAGCCATGGCTGAAAGCTACAATGCCTACGAGCTGGCCTTCGATGGAGTGGACCACGAAGAAGTTTTCCCGTCTGGTGGGATGATGCGAACGTTTCTGAAGTTCCACAAGTTCCTGGAGATGTATTCTGGGGATTCGTCGCAGAGCGTCTCGCTCCCGCCGAAGATTACGAAAGACAAAGTGGTCGACAATGATCTCATTCGCACATGGGCAGCTTTCAAAGCACCTCCGTTGGTCTTGCTGTTCACGTGCGCAAATCTGTCGTCAGGAGGAGATCTTTCCATTCGAGTCCGAGAAATCCTCAAAGCTTGCTTGCTTGCTGCTCCTGAGGAGTACATGGACAAACCCTATGGGGAGATACTCGCCATGGTCACCAAGTTTGGTGGAGGTCTCAAACACATTGTTGCTGACTACGAGGGGAAGTTCAATGCCATCACCAGGTTCATGGTGGATGAGGAAGTGATTCGCGATGATGCAAAATTGGCTGTGGTTGAACTGGAACAAGAACGAAAGCAAGTTCGGTTCGACTTGAACACTGCAACAAGGAACATCGTCAGTGCGGACGGCTACTACAACCTCGCTGTTCTCATCAACTCCGTGGAGACGCCCTACCAGACTGTGACAGACACGAGAATTCAACAATGGTATACGGTGAATCAGGACTACTACCACAAGTTGCCAATGTCGGGTAGAGCACCTGACCAATCAGACCTGTTGGCGGAGCCTACGTTATGTAGGGTGTGCAAGCTGATGTACATGTTCGCGAAACACACTGGATATGGACTACGGACCTACAACCAGGAATGTGCTGCGAACAACGATGGCGCTACGCCACTCAACGTTCACCAGCTGGCCCTGATGATGCGCACAATGCCTCAAGGCATGGGACACCCGCTCGCTTTTGCGATGAACTCGCTCCAGGCGTTCAGTGTCTGTCTCCACGTGCTTCATTCCTACGTATCATGGGTTGATCCAGACACTGGACACCCGCATTACAGATGGTCCAATGATGTGCTCCCTGATTCCGACTACACCACGTACTCTTTCCTCAAGCACCACGTGGATGCTGTATGTGCAGATCAAGACAGGAACGGCTTCCAATTGCCGGATGCGTTCCGTAGCTACACCTGGAATCAATGCGGAGTTGAATCTGGGTATGTGGTCGACTGCTCTACCAAACGCGCCACGTTGAGCATATGGGAAGCAGAATTCCAACAGATGGAGGCACCAAGACCGCTTATGCAAGATGATGGCCTATTTCCGCCCAATCTTCAACGGCATCCTAGCTGGGTGTACTCAACGGGGAGGGTGGCGATGCCTACGGCAAGCAACCTCGAACCGGAAGGAATCGTGCACCCTGAGCATGGAAGAACGCCGGGACAACCACAAGGATCCGCTACCGAGCCTCGAGCCACCCCTAGCCACGGACCAAAGAGGGCAAGGACGGACGAGGCAACGGCATCGGCGTCATCATCTTCTGCGGCACCTCCTCCACAACCACCGACTTCGCAACCGGAAGAGGAACCATCGCAACCGACATGGGAGGAAGCTCCAATCCCCGCTGGCGCTCAGGAAAGTTGGTACCATTATGTCAACATCGATGAAAAGGGCTGTCGCTCGAGCTTGCTGGCGACGACCCGTGATCAAGACGAGTACCCACCTACCATTGATGAGACGCCAAAGTTCGTGGCCAACCACGACGTGGGGACCACACCAATTCAGCATTACGTCAGAAGACTGGTGACCTACTTGGCAAGGATTCGTTCCGTCTCTCAAAGTGACGACAAGGGTCTCAACCTGAAGGTCTACGTGAAGCTGAGCACGAAGATGTGGTTACGGATGTATTCGCGGCTGTACCATGCATTGGCATTGGTGTCGTGCGTGCATCTTCCTTCTCCTCCAATGCTTACCTCGGCAGTGATGATCGAGGCAGACAGCGATCTTGTCGACAACGATGAAATTCCGGCAGAAGCAAGGATCAATACCATGAACACGCTGAACGGTTTTCGCAATAGTTTGGGTATGGGTGGCAAGCCTGATGCCGCGACTATGCGCTCTCAATGCACAATCCTCGTCCAAGACTTTGACATGGTCGCAAGGACCAGAGGGTCATCGCATACAGTGAGAGAGAATCTCGTCATGCATGGATGGAGTGAGATCTACATTGTGAGCCCGTCGATCACCGCAGGTGCCAACTACAACTTCCAAGTCACAAAGGGATCGTTGGAATCTGTGAATGAGACATTGGATGGCTTGACTGAAGAGCAGCTTGCAACCGTCACGTTGCACTACCATCTGTCTCTCCAAGCGATCCTCATCGAGAACATATCATTTCCGATGAGTGAGGTCGGAGACGGAGCAGCGATTCGTGCTGATTTGCAGCGACAGCTCAAGGTCACGTACGTCGACCCCATCATTGCGGCAGGGAAGCGTACCACGCGCCCTCCAATTGTCAACATCAACCACGACTTACGGTTCGTAGGAGCAGCCAGCAATTACCTTCGGCAGAAAGCTTCTATGTTCAACGGTTTCCACGCGCTGGGAATGTATATTGAACTGGAGTTGCGGGCCCGAGCATGTGTGGTGATTCATGGATCTTCGTTTTGGTCAAGAATGTACAGTCAGGCGAAACATGCGTCGTCAGGCGTGCATACACTGTCAGTCGAAAAGGTGCCACCACCGGACAATCGGGTCAGGTTCAAATTGGGCCTAGCTATCTATGAGAAGCAGCTGTTCTGCGAGAAGATGGTATCCACGTGCTTTGTTGAGGCATCGAAAGTTCGCTCATGGGACGAAACAGTCCGGACCGACTCAGTCGCTCACCCGTCGCTTGTCGAGATTTGGGAGGACAAGAGTGAAGTCAAGACGTCCACCAAGATTTCGCAGACATGGTTTACGGGGGAACAGCAGCAACAGATCAGGTCGGGTGCCCAGGGTGACACGGTCGCTGAATCGTCCACAGTCACCTGGCAGGATTTTGACATCGCCATGACCGTTCCCGAGGCCTACTACGACAACAGGCACTACTGGTTCAGGATCGACACCTATGCGACCCCGAACACTGGTTATGTCAAAGGGAGAACGTTCTATTGCTCTGGATGTGAAGGAATGAAGTTGGCTGAGTGCTACGCACAAGCCTTCTTCAAGCCGACCGGAAACGGGTATCCTGGGCACTGCATTGGGTGCGCGCATACTTCAGCTTTGAAGATGCAGCATCAAATCAGCTCCTTCAATGACTTGATCGCGTCCCAGAAGTACACCTTGGCTTGCGCAAAGCACCTTTATGACCTGAGGCTTCAATTCGTGGATCCTCGTGTGGACATCAAGGAGTTCCTCAAAGTTTGTGCAGAGATGGTCTATGAAGACATCGGCAAGACGGTTTCTCACTACGGTGGTCTCCGAATCACAGCCAGTCAGGCCATCGAGTACGCGGCATGGGGAAAGGCCAAACAGTTGGCGTGGGACAGAGGGTACGACTCCGAAGGCAAGACATGCTACATCTGCTACTACGACGCCGGGAACTGCGCTTATGCTGGTTTCATGAGGATGCTTTTGACTCCAGAAGAGCGCCAAGAATGCTACCGAGGGTCAGTCTTGCCCAAGGAAGAGCTCCTGGGTGACACAGTGGAGCTGGCGCTCGGGCTTCTTACGATTGCAATGAGACACCCAAGTCATTTCATGAATTGGGGTGGCCTTGAGGGAGCAAATGCGTGCGCGAGAGGAATCGAAAGGTCATTCTTCCGCTACGCGTCGGCCGAAGCCATCGAGCTGATCACGGTTGACTCCCCGCGCAAAAGGACACCGCCCAAGAAGAATGAAGCAGTCGCTGAGATCGTCAACAACATGTCCGCTGACCTCGTGATTGATTTCACAGTGATCGTCGATGGTGATATCTACCCTGTAGAGATTGCGAGAACCGACGAGACACAGGCCGCTGACAACGTCACGGACGATCCAGGGTTCTCAGTTGCTCCACCAATACCTGCACAGGATGTGGATGTGGATGCGCAACCCGAAGAAGAGCAAGGTGCAGAAGGCCCTGATCCCAGGCATGCAATTCGTGAAGGATTTGTCACGCAGCTTCAGGACTATGTTGGCGTACTCGCTCAGGGCGAGATGTCAGTCGGAAGCGATCGCATCACATTCTGTGTTGCTTGTGGCAGTGACCTACACACTCTGTCAAATTGCACAGAGAATGCTGCAACCCGGGACCTGGTACTTCGAGGCGTCCAGATCATCAAGGAAAGTCTTCTTCGATATCCACGTCGAGTACCTTCACAAGAGGCTGAACCAATGGACGTTGACACCACAGATCATGTGAGTGTTGCATCCTCGGACCGACGACCCAAGGCCAAAGCCCGACCGCGACGCGGAGGCGAAGCCGTACGGGGTGATGTGGTCTTGATCCGTTATGAGAACAAGCACAATCTCTGCACGGATGTGGAGAATCGTCGGGGCCTAAATGATGCTTGTGGCGTACCACTGCAGGAGTCGGGACCAGAGAATAGCCAGCGAGTGGTGGACATCATTGAGCAGCTTTCGGACCATCGCGACCGACGCCTACCTCAACGAGGAGACCGTCCTAGCTATGTGTACGACGAGAACACTCATAGCTACACCAATCCAGGCTATGAATCCATCGGCGGCGGAAGGCCAATCCGGTGCGGGATTCTCGACCTGATCCCAACCAAGGGTGCAAGCTTCATCAACAATCGGTGGGACATCGTGAACGAAGTTGTCCTTCGCAACATCACCCGTCAGCGCAGGTTGAATGCGGATTGGGCGCTATCATGCATCCAGTCTGACTTGCGCCACAGAATCGCCAGGCGCCCAGGCTCGGAATGGCTTGACAACGGTGCCAGGTGGCATTCAACAGTGTCATCAAATGTGATGAAGGAGGATGGGTGCTGATCGAAGACTTGGTGAGGCATGAGCCACTATGGACCCATGAAAGCAGACGCATCACCGAAGGGGTCTCAAGGACCGATGACCAACAGAAGAAGAGAGTGTACAATGAAAGACTTCAGCTATTGTTCCAGGGGAACATGATTGCAGCCACGAAACGCAACAAGGCCAAGATTCGGTTGCAGTTCCTGGGTGTGAGAGTGAAGGACCCCGGCACGGAAGTTCTTGGATCAGCAGGTTCGAACATGTTGGTATCAGTTCGGGACCAGATCACGGAGATCCAGAGCAACGACCATTGCCGGCATGGCCAGAGGTACCTGAACCTATGCAACGGCTGGGTGAAGCCATGGGCAGTTCGGGCTACGAGTGGTCACTCTGCGCATTCAGATCCCCAGAACAACTTGCTTCAGTTGGACAAGAACAGGTTCGCAATATCTCCATCTATGACCCTCTTGCAACGTCTTGGAGGTGCGTTCCACGCTACGGCATGCCGCAACTTGGATTCCATTGTCACGCAAGGCATCATGCCTGGTTCGGAGGACCCCGACGGGGACTTCGACCATAGGCGCCAATTCCGAGGCAACCAAGGCGGCAGACTCCACAGCTATTGGGGGGTGTTTGCGCCGTTCGATCACCGGAATGCAACAACCAAGATGCGAGTACACGGACGAGACGCCAAGCACATGCCATTGGCGGTCCTTCATGTCCCATCGCAAGATCTTGCACGAGAGGATGGACGTATCACAGACAGCGGCATCATGATCGTTGGTCGAACGATACCTTTCCATTTCGTCAAGGAGGTATGGTTTTGCGTCCCTGATCCTCGAGATACACACTCTTTCGCTCTGGTGGAAAAGATCTACGATGAAAGGTTGGAGAAAGAGCTGGTGTTGGACTACAATGCATCACCGTTGCTTCCCGAGTTCGAGAGATACCGAACGCCAAGCAAGATCATGGAATTGCTTTGCGAGATGCCTCCTGGACCCCACGACACAAGCAAGGAGCAGATCATTCGTGACCTCACGACTGTCCTGGAGTCCCACAGGGAGAACACGGTTCGGCATCACTACATGGACAAAGGAATCAAGTTTGTCATCAAGAATTGGCGACCCGAAGACCTACGCAGAGACGAGGATGGACGGAGAATGAGGGTATGCCCGGCATGCTACAACATCGTTCCAGCATGTTTCTCCCGATGCACGTCTTGCTGGTCACAGTTCATTTCGAGCGGATATTACCAAGGTTCTCCACAACGGGAGACTCCTACGGAGATCCCCAGTGACTTCATTGCTCAGACAATGGAAGCCGCAGCAGCCGCAGTGCCTGAGGCGCCCGAAGAGGAGCAGGAAGCCATGGAGGTAGAGACCGTTGCGGAACCTGAAGAAATCCCAGAACCATCTGTCGTCGCGGAAGACGATCCAGAACAGGAACCTGATGAAGAAATGGACGTCGAGCCTGGAGAGGACTTTGATGACGCAGTTCCAGAAGCAATCGCACAGGAACGTCGTCCCGTCTTCATTACCGGCCAGTCTTTGAACATCGATCCTGAGCTACAACTTGCACGTACCGCCATGCAGCCATCTTACTATTCTGGAAAGCGAAATGCCCATTGCATTGACGCGAACATGACCGCTCTGTCGTACATGGCATACGTGGTATGCAGATCCATCTACAAAGCTTGGTCAGGATTCGCAAAGTGGGCGACTATGCCGTTGTTTCAGATGAGGGAAAGTTTCGCACTTGGCCAACGCTATGATGTGCTTGGAAAGTGGGGATCTTTGGCGGCAGTGGATAAGGAAACGGGTGTGAGCAGGGACGTGACTGATGAGGAGATCATTCGCTTTGCAAAGGAACCTGAGAACCTCAAACAGTATGATCCCAACGGGACTTACACCTTGAAGCGCTTCCGGACGAACCAGATGCTTTCTTTACTTACACGGGGAGCCAACATGATGGGAATTGGCAGGGACAACTTCAACCCTACTACTTACTTGAAGAGCGACAGGGATGAAGATGTAAAGGCTATGCACTTTTGTTGCCTGAACGTCCTGTGCGAGGTGATCCCAATGGTGACGGGACACCAACAATTCTCAGTGCTACGACCAACGCCAACCGGAACAGTGGACTTCTTGTACATCGACCCCGTCGGTATTCTGTTGACTCATTCTGATCAGTCAGTCCAGACCATCGCTTTGCTGGTGGACCACAGTGTGCAAATGCCTGCGCATTTCATGGACAGATTGAACAGATCCAAGACTGAGAGACAGCAAAACCCGACGACAAAGCGTACGGAGGCCCTACATCACATTTCGGCCGCTGACTATCTTCCTCCAGGTGGTACATCCATCCTGGACACGCCTGTCACTACGGAGGAACGTGAAAGCGCTTCTTCATCCAAGGGACCTTCAAAAGGGCGTGGAAGAACCGGAGGCGAGCAACATGGTGGCTGGAACACCAATTCCTACCACGACTACATCGCCGCCAAAGGCCGAAACAAAGGCAAGGACAAGGGAAAGCCAAGGAACCAGTATCCAGAGGAGAACCTCCGGCCCTGGGACCGCGATCCTACGTCAACGCGAAGATGGTGGCGAGACAACGCCTGATCTTCCTCGCCTATCAGTTCGTGACCTCTGAGCTTCGCCCGTGGAATGCCATCGCGAATGCTTCTTTCTTCGGTGACGCCTGATTCGTTTGTCATTTCAGGGGATCGTTACTGACGTAGATGAGTGTCACAACGTTTATAATTGGGATACAAAGCTCTGATTTTCAATGTCAACGTTGCGGCGGAATTTTCTTCTGTCCTATCGTGCCATCTTCCGGGTGAGCAGCGTCGGAGACGCAACTCATGGGGGGTGCGAACGGACTGCGATGCCTTGTCAAGTTCTAAGGTGTCACTATAAGAGCTGTGAGCAAGACCGTGTAAAGTGCAAGAGAAGGGGGCACGCTACGCGTCCCTCGACTCTAGGGGGCATGCTACGCATCCCTCATCTTTACCTTTCTATGTGACCGCCAACGCAACGTTTGGCTCAAGTCAATGCCCATAGCTAAGTGCTATATGTGTCTTCTATCCTGAGCAATCAGAGCTATCCCGTTGCACAGACGAACCGCCGCCGGCAGTGAGTGCAAAAGGAACGGCCGCCGGTTCTGCCTGCATAGGATTGCACGTGTGGAAGTAAGAGGGAGAGACAGGGTCCAGTCTGTGGAGAGTGCTAGCCAGCCACACCTACATTCATTACAGCTCTGGTGGGGAGAGCAGCAACCAAGTCGAGATCAATCCCCCACGCATTTTGGGTGCCCTAAGTATTAGTTGCGGGAGTTCACTACCACAGTCTCTGTAAGGCTTGAGGTGCAGCGTAAGGTGACGTCTGTGTACCTTCTTTACTGTTCGCGGCTACCTTAGTAGTACATCGGGCAACCTTTAACTGTTAAACTTTTTCGGGGTACTATGATCTCCTTACCATTCCAAAGGTTAACCTGTAGTTGACATAGGATACTGGACAAGTAGTGTATTTCAGAGGCATGATTCCAGTGATGTGTTATGGAGGGCTCGGATGTACGACCAGTTTCTTACCGTAGCTTTTTCAGGACCGCAAGGGGCTACTTTTACAAATTATTCCGACCTCCTACTGCCAGGTTCCTAGCATGTTGCAATATGGAGACCCTGTAAAGGAGCACTAACTTTTGGTAAAAGTCAGGAACATGTTCTCCATTGTATACCGCCATTTACCTCCCACCAAGCCCTAAACGCCTATTTATAGGGTTCGCCGGTTCTCCACTATAATTGAATACGGATCGCCCACTGAAGTTGTATGGCTAGACATTCAGTGTTGTGGAACCTTTGAACAAGCTGAAAGAGGAAGTCTTCAGGTGGCTGACGACTTCTGGATTCTTCTTAAGGAACTTATTTAGTTTTAACCTACCATGAGGGATCGCCTTACTTTTAAAGTTTACCCCGGCAAAAACCAACCCGAAACCAGTCCCCTCCTCAGGTAACATAGACAGATTCCTCAACAAGAACCCAGCCAGTGTCGAACTGTAGAAGAGGACGGCAGCGTTGCTTGCTCAACGATGCAGCTGGGCTCATGGGAGGGTTCTCGGGACCGGTTTCGAGTTTAGGGGGATTTAGGGGGAGCTCAGCAGGTTTATGCATTTGCTCACCCTAAGCCTAAATCCTAAACCCTTCCGCTTCAGACTCCGTCATGTGGCAACAGGTACAGAGCTATGGGCAGGTTCGAGTCACTTTACGCCAGGATGTTCCCAGAGGCAACATGCTGAAGAAGTCTGCAATCACATGTTTACCCTCCCCAGTGAGGTGCCCTCCTGTTCTTCAGAGGGGTGATCTTAATGCAAAGGTGTCGTGGGGGACGGGACGCCACCCGTCAACATACTAAAAGTCCCGTCGACTTGCCAAGAAGCTAATGAGACGTTGACATGCCGAAGCTCAATTCACCGCGGACATGCCAAAAATGGCAACCCGTCAACATGCAAAATTGGGCACGTCGACATGCCAAAACTCGATCACCTTGGACATGCCTAGATTGGTAACCATGGGCTGGCGTTTGGGTTCTGTGTGGGGCCGCTTTCTGTAGGGCCTGTGTGGGCGGAGAACATTTGATAGTCAACAGCCCTAAACCCTAAACCCTAAACCCTAAACCCTAAACTCTAAACCCTAAACCCTAAACCCTAAACCCTAAACCCTAAACCCTAAACCCTAAACAAAAAAGCCCTGCTGCCATGGCAAAGGCGCGAGCTAGGTCCTTGCGGCTTTCTGCACAACTCATCCGTCCAGGGGTCAAGTTGCTTTGCTTCCAAGCGCACGTCACGGTTTAGGGTTTAGGGTTTAGGGTTTAGGGTTTAGGGTTTGGACCTGTGTGGGCGGAGGAAGTTGAAAGTGCAAAATTGCAAAAGGGTCCGTCAACATGCCGCAATGGGCCCGTCGACATGCCAAAATGGGCCCGTCGACATGCCAATACGGCCCGTCAACATGCAAACACGGCCCGCCGACATTCCAAACGCAGTTCAAACATAATATGGCGAAATCGCTCTTGGCATGCCGGGCGGCGCCTTAGCATGTTGACGGACCCCCTCCCATGGGGGACAGACGCACAAGGGTTGTGGAGAAAATGAATGATGGACCGCTCTTTCGAGCATGGCATTTTCTCCTCACAAACACCACAGCACACCTCCAGACCCCTTGGGGTCCACCATGCTACAGCTCGATCAGGGTACAAGGCAAGGGTCAATTGAATCGCCGAGTTTGTGTGGATGGATTTCCCAACACTGCCTGCACGAGGCTGCTTACAGATACAAATGGAGCCAAACGGCAAATCCATTCCCAGGTTTAGAGCTTTCGGAGATCCAATACATGGACAACGGAGCATCTTGCAATGTCTCAGAAAAAATTTGTCGACCAGGCTGCGACAATGGTCAGCTGTCATGATGGAGTATGGTCTTCAGCTGAATCCGAAGCAATGCCAGCTCTACTACTCCCCACATGCTGCTGACCATTCCCCCATCAATGTGAACGGCGTGAAACTTCATCCATCACGTTGTCTCCACATTGTGGGGCTGCCTTTCAGGGTTGGAGTAACGCCATCGGAGCTGATCAGTCCTATTTTGGCAAGAGCACGGGAGAAGTACTGGTCGAAACTCTTGTTCAGGGCACGCACTCCACTGTACTTGGAGGGTCGGGGGACTTAGTACCCTGAAAGGGGCCCTAATTGGGGTTATGGTACTTATAAGTCCTTAAAATAGCCAGTTACTAAGTCCGCCGACCCTCCAAGTATGGTTATGGCAGAGTCAGGGTCTTGGGGGGTGCCACGCTTTGGTGTTTGGCTGCAATCATGTGTGACAAGTCAAGCCTTGGACTGACCTGCTCGCCCAAATGGGCTTTCGAGAGGCATCATGCGGACCGAAAAGGAGCCCTTCAAACAACAAATTAAACCTTAAACCCGAACCTTAAGCCTTAAATCCTAAGCCTTCAGGCACCTGTCCCTTTTCGCCATCATCCTCGACACCATCATCTCGACGCTGGTCTGCTCCAACGCCGCCTCGATCTTCTCCCTGGAGGTGAAGGGCTTTGGGTTTAAGTTTTGGACCTTAGGGGTCTGAGGGGTGTAGGGCCTTGGGTTTGGGGCTTAGGTTTGGGGGTTAAAGGCTTCAGGTTTACGGGCTAGGGGTTTGGCTTTATGGCTCATTGCTAGGCGATTGGTTTAGGGTTTGGGTTTATTGGGTTTAGGGTTTAGCAATACTACTAATTATACATAATCATTAATCATAAATGGCAGGTATGCTTGCAAAAAGCAGCCCGCTTCGTGATCAGCTGTGATCCGGGGTTGAGGATTGAAGTTTCAGAGTAGCACTGCCGCATCGCCCCCAAACGCTCGAAGCGGTGTTGGAAGGGCTGTAAATAAAAGGAATGCAGGAGGCATCGTTAATCCTTTGCAAAGGTGAGAAAAGCGGGTTTTTAACAAGGCTGTACATGCTAGCCCTCCAGGGACGTGTCAGCTTTTACATAAGGTTTTCAGGCTCCTATAGGTTTCGGGCCCGGGGGGCAATCTGGAAGGACAATTAGCCTCTAAACCTTTAGGTTTCATAAGTCATGTATTGCGGTTCTGTGCATCAAGGCTTTCTAGAGGTGTTTCTCAGGAATAGGATTGCGCTTACATCAGGGAATCTGAAATCTCAGTGAATAAAGTTTTGCCAAGGACCAAAGATTTTTGTTACTGTTTTGGGTTGAGGCTCATTGAGCTGCTTAGGATGTAGCAAAACCGTCAGAAGAGGATGCCTTAAGGCTCAAGAGGCCTCAGGGCCTGATGTTTCTGGGCAGGTGCGTCCCGGGACTCAGGGCTCGGCCTCGCCCATACAGGTAACAGATGGGTGGTTGCCAAAATTATGGTCCTTTTCTGGCTCCCTAATATAGTACGGCACCTAATATTTAGGGCAGCCAAAAAGGTACCATAATTTTGACAACCACCCAGATCCAGGGAACTGTTCTGCATCAGCATGTCTCCTGTTTTAGCACAGGGTAGCTGGAGAGCATCGCGGCTAGAGAGAATAACGGTGAGGGTTTACTGTGAGCTGCGGAGCTGTTGGGCAAACCAATGTGGCTGTTGTACGGTTCCCGAGCGCCATTGGCTTCGAATATTGCCCGGCACCGTCCGAAGTCGGATGAAACACCATAGCAACCGACGAAATCCTCGTAACCCCCAATGGAGACGTATGACAAACCTAAGCCCTAAACCTTAAGCCCATAAATCCCACCCAAAAAACCCAAAACCAACTCCCTCCCTCTTTAGGTTTAGGGTTTAGAACCCTGAACCCCCCTTAAACTCCCTCCCTCTTTAGGGTCTAGGGTTTAGGGTTTTGGAACCCGAAACCCTAAACCCTAAAACCTCAGACCCTAAACCCTAAACCCTAAAACCCTAAACCCTAAACTCTAAAACCCTAAAACCCTAAACTCCAAAACCCTAAAACCCTATAAACCCTAAACCCTATAAACTCCAGGGCTTGGAGTCGCTCCTCTACGTGGACTGGATCATTCGGCTCCCAGCGATCCTGAACTGGGTAGGGAAGCCCAGGATATGGAAACAGGGGCTTAGGGTGGTTTAGGGTTTAGGGTTTAGGGTAGGGAAGCCCAGGATATGGAGACTGACAGCACTTGGGGGTTCATGGGTAGTTATAAGGGTTCCTTTAAGGGTGCCCTTAAAGGGATCTATAGGGATTCTCTAAGGATATACTTGGGTAGGGAAGCCCAAGAAATGGAAACAGGGGCCCGGGTTCCCCTTTGGCCCTTTTCTGGGCTTTGTAAAGGGTTTAGAGTTTCGAAAACTGGTTCGGGAAGCCCAGGATATGGGTGGCTGTATGGAAACAGGGGTTTAGGGTTCCCCTTGAACGGGATGCTATAATGGGTTACTACAAGGGTCCCCTTTTTCAGCGCTTTATAAGGCTTTAGAGTTTCCGAAAACTAGGGCTACCTTACCTAGGGGATATTAGAGCCCCCTATTGTCGGAAACTCCCATATGGAAACAGGGGCATAGGGTTGAGGGTCCTTTGTAAAGGGGTCTATGAGGGTTATCCTGCCTTTTAGTTTAGGGTTTTCGGGGTTTGTTCAGGGTTTTAAAGAAGGAGTAAGGTTCTCGTAGGGTTTAGGGTTTAGAGGACCTTGGCGTTGTCGTGGTCTCGGGAAGCACTGAGAAGGATTCTGGCTGCAACGTAAGGCCTTTAGAGTTAGAGTAGGACGTTGGGGGTTGTGTTATCGCATCGTCGTAGAAGGACTCTGCGAGGATAGTTTTTCCAGTTTTTTCGGACCTTGAGATTACCAGCGGATCTCGGGTACGGTTAAGGGTGTAGGGCATTCAGGTTGAGGTGTTTGGGGTATTTGGTTTGGGTTCGGGGCTGTCGTGTTTCTGCCGGAAGTTTGGTATCCCAACCTGAACTTCCAACAACCTAAAGAGAACACTTTGCCCATCATACTAAAAGGGTGCGATTACAATTGACGGTTTATGGCTTTCATTGAACCAGAGTAGGAGGTATTACAATATCTGAGCTCGTTTATGATGTAGACCCATCAGGTATCCGTTATATTATCCAGAAGAAGCAAGCGGGTATCTATCAGGGGCTTGCAGCTTGCATGATTCGTGAATTCAGGAGCCTCCAGAAGCTCAGAGCCCTCTGGACCGACCTCTCGCTTTGGCAACCTCAAACTCCTAAAAAGGATCCGTAAGGGGCTGAGGTTCTATGTACTACCTAAAGCTGCTAAAAAGGATCCTGAAGGGGTTTACCCCTTAATTCTGGAAATATGAAGGGATTCATATTATGATTTAAGCTGCATTCCTTAATTAAGGGGTATTGGGCTCTCTGGGTAGGTTCTATGTAATAACTTTTCTATCCTCCTCACCTGGAGGAGCGTTCAAACCTCGTCAAAAGAGCCATCCTAAACCCCAACTTCAATCTCTAAACCGCAAGCCCTCCCCAAACCCCCCCGGACTCCACATCCGTATGAAGCCCGGATTTATGAGGTGATGATCGCGATGGGGGTGTTCCTCCTCTCCTTGGCGATGCTGGGATCTACAGTAAGAGCCTGCTTTAGTGTGTGTTTTTGCGTTTTGGGGGCTACAGGGTTTCTACATAATTATAGGATCCTTAAGGGGGGGTGGTTCAAGGGGGGAGGGTACTAGGGAGCTTTGGGGAACCTTAGGGAAGCTTAGGGAGTATTGGGGATTACTAGGTTACCTACCCCCCTTGGACCACCCCCCCTTAAGGACATCCTAACATAAGGTGTTTGTAGGCTTCGGGGTTTCTCGCGTTTCAGGCCTTAGGGTGCGTAGGAGCGTAGGGGCTTTTTGGTTTCAGGGCTTATTCGGGCTTTTTCAGGTTTTTCGGCATTTTAGGGGCCTAGGGTTCATGGTTTCAGGGTTTAGGAGGGTTTCTGGGTTGTGGGGTTCAGGGTTTGGGCTTTTTTAGGGTTGGTGCATGCAGGGTGCGGGATATTGGGATCTGGCGTGCTCACTCTTACTGGGATCTGGTTTGCTTGGATCTCAGTACTTTCCGTGCGCCCTGGAGTCTGCGACTCCACCTAAGCGCTAAACCCTAAACCATAACTTTGTTTGTGCGTGTGGGTGTGTGGTTGTGTTTTTTGCGTGGAGTTCTGAAACCTGAACCCCAAACCTTACATTCCAAAATCATCCTGAATCCTCGGAACAAAGCACCTCAAGCCCCTTCAGATCCAGAAAGCCCCGGGCACCCAAGACACCATAAACGCCCACCAAAACTGCGAAGACCCAATGAGGCCCTCACGGCTTGAAAACCGCAAGCCCCAAGCCCTGAACCCTGAACACTCAACCCTAAAACCCAGACCCTAATATAATACCCTAAATAGTAGGATCTTCATTATAATGGATCTCAAAATAAGGAAAACCCTAAACCCTAAACCCTAAACTACCCTAAACCCTAAACCCTAAACCCTAAACCCTAAACTACCCTAAACCCTAAACCCTAAACCCTAAACTACCCTAAACCCTAAACCCTAAACCCTAAACCCTAAACCCTAAACCCTAAACCCTAAACCCTGAACCCTCGACCGCCGAAGCCCTAAGCTCTAGACCCCAAGCCCTAAGCCCTTAGCCCAGGAGGAGATCCGACCTGAAGCAGCAGGCGCGATTGCAAGAGTTGCAGCTTGGACCTTTATTGCTTTCCTAGGAAATGTGTCTTTGTCTTCATAGAATATACTTAAACTAAATGGGATTACTAGTGGATGTACGATTCGTTTTGTGAATCTAAGGGCGCTGCACCTTTTTGCAAGTAGGGCTGTGGCAGGGTCATAGATAGGTTTTTCTTTGTCACAGGGTCGACGAAAGATATTTCGGGGGGGTTTTATGAGGTGCCTGTCGGGTTGTATAGGGATTCTATACAGGCTTTGGGGTTGAGGTTGTCGGGCTTACTTCGGTGGTGTGTTAGGGGTTCGCGTGGATCGCAGAATTTCGAATACCCACCCGACCTGTACTCCATGCACCGACTGCCCGTTCGGTAAGGGTTTAGGGTTTAGGGTTTAGGGTTTAGGGTTTAGGGTTGATGCAAGTGCCCAGTGACTCCAAAAAGCCTGGAGTAAGGAGTAACGAAGATACCTTTGATCACAGACCCTAAACACTAAGCCTTTGAAACCCTACACCTTAAAACCCTAAAGCCCTAAAGCCCTAAACCCTCAAACCCTAATACCCTAGATCCTAAACCCTAAAACCCTAAAGCCCTAGACCCTAAAACCCGAAACCCTAAACCCTAAAACCCTAAAGCCCTAAAACCCTAAAACCCAGGGATCCGGACCTAGGGTTCTAGGTCTGTGCCTGAATGAAGTGGGTTTTGGGAGTCTCCTGGTAGGGATGTTGGTTTTGCTGTGGTCACCTTTAGGGTTTGGGGCTTAGGGTTTATAGGGCTTAGGGTTTATAGGGTTTAGGCTTGAGGGTTTGAAGTTTAGGCTTTAGGCTTAGGTTTTAGGGCTTAGGGTTTAGAGTTTCAAGTCAGGGGCGCCGGTTTTTCCGGAAAGCCCTGCACACCTTAAATGCGACATACACGTCTAACCATCTTTATTCATTAAGACCTGCATCCCGCTCCCCAGAACCTTAACCCTAAAGACCTACAACCTAACTCTGAACCCTAGACCTTTTCCACCTACCCATATGTAAACCGTAATGATTTTCGTTGTCGCAAGATGTGGCCAGTACTGGAGGCCGCCGAATCCGAATTTCCTGAATCATAAGTTCTGGGTCGTAGATCGTAAGTCCTAAAGCCTGAATCAACTTTTGGCGAAGACTGGGGCCTCAGAAGCCTAAGCCCTGAATTTTAAATCTTAAATCCAGGATCGTCAATCCTAAACCCTAAATCAATCCTGCATCTGAAGTCCGAATCCTTTCTCCTATATCCGAGATCCGGAAGCCTAAATCCAAGATCCTAAATCGTAAATCGCAGGATTCTCGGCAGAATTTTGGGTGGCCCAGACATGGTAAAACTCGCTTGCAAACATACTCTTACATGTGGCGGGGGCACGATGTAGATTCCAGCCGGAGGGTTCTCGTGGCATGGGGCCGCAAACCGTAAACCCCCAATCCTAGTCTGAGTGGTAGAGTAGGTTGTCTTGAACCTTTTGGGGGGACTCCAATCCCTGTAAAATCTCAGAGGTTAACCTTAGTTCTCGGATACTTGTCCGTGGTAGTTTAGACTCACACCACTCTGAACCCAAAATCTATGTGTGTTGCCCAGTTTCTGCATCTTTATGTCACTTCAAGCACCATGAAACGGTTTCGAGAAAGGTGTCTTCCTCCTGAGGGCTGTATGAATGCGAAGCATGCATCACTGGGTTCTGGTTAAGGATTTAACTTAACTTACCATAACAGGAAGTTATAACATTTACTGCAGATCCCCATTATGAGAACTTAAATTAGGCTCCTTAACAAGACCGCAGATCATCACCCAGAACCGAGAAGTATGGATAGACTACGACGATTGAAGTAGAGATCCCAGTACACCTCAGCACTGAGACCCACTGAGCGTTGACAGTACGGTATATCTTCAGTATGGTAATGCAGGAGTAGAAGAAACTTTTTGTTTCCGAGTTAATCTGTTGGGATTCTCTCGGTGGGTGAAAAGCTCACATGCAGACTCGCACACCGAAATAGGATCCAACTAACTCATTTTACATGTTAAATATGTATTCGCTAATGAAAGGGATTCTGGAGGAGTGGGGCAATCTCCAGATCAGAACACAAAACCAAGTACTCCAGTGGTCCTCCCCCATCGTATACTTTAAACCCTACCTCAACCCTGAATAGCCGTACCTTTTTAGGATTCTTATAAGTCCTTAAAACAGGTAGGTCATTCGGGGTTCAGGTAAACCTTAAACCTTGAACCCTTCGGCACGCAAAAGAGTCGTCGTAAGCATAGAGTCGTCTCGGTTCAATCCCTGGCTATGCGGATCAGGGCTTTCCATGAGACAAGAGGTTTGAGCCCATCTGTGCCAAGGCAGCGGACGATGGACGCCTGTGCCATGGCAAGTTTCGGAAGTCGCTTCCTCTCACCCAGAGACTCTCTACACATTACACCCGGTTTAGGGTTTAGGCTTTAGGGAATCTTGAGCCCTATAGCCCGATAACCCTAAACCCTAAAACCTTAAAACGCTACAACCCTGAAACCTTAAAACCCTAAACCCCAAGGCCTACAAGGCTTCTCGGAAACGGTCCAGGGCTTGTGGGTGAGGTCCATAAACTTGTTGGTGAGGTCCCTGAAGCTCGAACCCCAAGCAGAGAGTCAGGCTCCACAGCTTTTTCAAATTACTTGCTGTTCGTCACATTTTAGCCAATTGGGTATCCAACAACAGGATAGGGTATCCGGTAAACCCACCCTAAACCCGAAACCTGCAACCCTCAACGCTAAACCCTCAACCCTAAACCCTTAAACCTTAAACCCCATAAACCCACCCCAAACCTTCCAGATCCATTAAAAGGAGCCCTTATACATCCCTTCAAAGGAACCCTAAACCCCTAAACCCACCCTACCTAAACATCCCTAAACCCTCAGCCCTGTTCCCGAGGTACTTTAAGCCGGCATGGCCACAGCCACCGCCAGAAGCACAGCCTCCAAGAGGCCGACGGGTTCCTTTAAAGGGATCTACAGGGTTTAGGGTTCCTTTGAAGGGATCTATAGGGTTTAGGGTCGGTCTAGGGTTTAGGGTTTCAGGGTTCAGGGTGGGTCTAGGGTTTAGGGTTTTAGGGGTTAGGATGGGTTAGGGTGTTAGGGTTTTAGGGTTATGGTTTTAGGGTTTAGGATTTAGAGTTTGGGGGTTTAGGGTTTTAGGGTTGTGGGTTTAGGGTTCAGGATTTAGGGTTTAAGCTTTTCGGTCCGCTTTGCACGTTTAGACAGCACAGGACATCCTCTGGCGTGTGAGTGAGTGAGTTTACGGTCTAGGTGAGGGTTTAGGATTTGTCAGGGTTCTATGATGGGTTCAGGGGTTTAGGGTTTAGGGGTTTGTCACAGTGCCACGGCGCGCCCCACCCATGGAGTGGTCGTGGGTCGCGCCGTCTTCGTAACGTGGAACCCACCCACAACCACCCGAAGCAGGACTAGAACGGGTTTTGTGTTCTGCTTCTTCTTATTCGAGTGCTGCACTAGCCGAAAAGACGTTGCAATGTTGCGGAACGTCAAAGGGACATCCGAGTGATGTAGTCACAAAATAGCAGCGACGCCCTCGCTCGTCCTCGCCGGCCGCCAGAGTCGTCCGTCAGCCGTCGTCAGAGTCGTCCGTCAGGGCCCAGTGCCAAGCCTCCAGAAGTGGTCTGCAGCCGTCCGCTGTCCGTGCCAGTCCGGCCAAAAGTGCTGATCATCCAGTCGGCCGCCAGGGTTTTTTCGCCCGGCAGTCCGTGCCAGAATTGTCCAGCTTTGCCGCCAGACTCGCACTCCAAGCTCCTTGCCAGAGTCGGCCACTGTCCCCAAGCTTTTTCTAGGACGTCCCGTCCCCGTCAAACTATAGTCGTCAGCCGCCAGAGACGTGAAACGGACATTTCCGCCTGGCCACGGCACTGTGACACACCCTGTACAGTGACGGAGCTAAGTGGTATCATGCTTGTTGGATCCCAGCCCACCTTGCGGGGAAGCACCCGGGGGGGTCGCATCACCGGGCGTCTACTTGGGGATACGTGATTATGTTGATTCGGGAATATTGAGAATTGAGTGCTGAAGCTGAATTTACAGCAATTTACTTGCAGATTCGTTCTCTCTGGCAGACTCGTTGCCGAGATGTCCACACTGGGGTTTTAAATTTAGCATCTAATCATGTGTATTCTTGCCACGAATGAGGCTTCTCAACCCACCGTGCGCAGGGCATGCAGAATTTTAAGTGCAAGCCGCAAACACTCCCAAAATGCGTGTGCCCTTGCGGAATGGCTATACGTTTAACTGTTGTTGGGCTGGACGACGAACCGTCCACACCAGAAAAAGCTTGTTTTGCGTCTTTACTTCAAAGAGAAGGACGACGAACGGGCCCCGCAGGTTGTCCGCAAAGCTCTTTTTGGAGGAACTGGGTCCGTGCAGGGTCACCCCGCTGTCCCTGCCAGGGTCGCTTGGTCAGGGTCGCCGTCCCCGCCAAGGTCCTTACGCCGTCCTTGCCAGGGTCGTCCGCCGTCCCCGCCACGATCGCCCGCCGTCCCCGCCAGGGTCGTCCGCCGTCCCGTCCGCCATCCCCTCCAGAGTCGTCTGCCAAGCTGTTTTTGGCTTTTTCAGTCCCTGTCAGAGTCGCCAAGTCCCCGCCAGAGTCGTCTCCCGCCGTCCCCGCCAGGGTCGTCCGCCGTCCCCCTCCAGAGTCGTCTGCCAAGCTGTTTTTGGCCTTTTTAGTTGCTGTCACAGCAGAGTCGTCCGCCGTCCCCGCCAGGGTTGCCCGCCGTCCCCGCCAAAGTCGCGCGCCGTCCCCGCCAAAGTCGTCCGTCCACCAAGTCCCCGCCAGGGTCGTCAGCCGTCCCCGCCAGAGTCGCCCGCCATCCCCGCCAGGGTCGCTCGTCAAGCTCTTAGGTCCCGTCCCCGCCAGGATTTTTGTTAGAGTCGCCAAGTCCCCGCCAGAGTCGTCGCCGTCCCCGCCAGGGTCGCCCGCCGTCCCCGCCAGGGTCGTCCGCCGTCCCCTCCAGAGTCGTCTGCCAAGCTGTTTTTGGCCCTTTTGCTGTCACAGCAGAGTCGTCCGCCGTCCCCGCCACCGCCAGGGTTGCCCGCCGTCCCCGCCATCGCGCGCCGTCCCCGCCAAAGTCGTCCGTCCACCAAGTCCCCGCCAGGGTCGTCAGCCGTCCCCGCCAGAGTCGCCCGCCATACCCGCCAGGTCGCTCGTCAAACTCTTTCTACCAGGTCCCGTCCCCGCCAGGGTTCTCGCGCTGGGAGATAAGGGTACCCAATTTTACTATTGTGCGCCATGGCTAGGGTTTAGAATTATCAGGTACCTATGATGGGTTCTAGTGAGACTCTGGTGGTACCGGGTGGCCGGTGGTCGTTGTCGCGCGTCAGCTCTGACGCCCTCGGCCCTGGGCCCTGAGCCCTCATGTAGTAGATAACCCCTGTATCACCCCTATATAATCCCTATATAATCCTTATATAACCCTTATATAATCCTTATATAACCCTTATATAACCCTTATACAACCCCTAGAAACTCAAAAAGGTCAACCTTTAGTTCCCCATGATACCCGACAAGTAGGCTCAACGATGGCTTCTCTTCCTTGTTTGGGAACGGTTTCGGAAGAGTCCTCGTGTATTCAGCCCCAAGCCTACTCGAAACCAACCCCCAAACCCTAAATTGCCCTAAACCCCTAAGCCCTAGACCCTACACAAGGCAACCCTAAACCCCCGAAGCCCCAATAAACCCAGCAACCTGGGGGAGTTTAAGCTTTCCTTGGGCATCGAACTTCCGCGATTTCGCTACTTCGCCGACCTGCAAACCGTCGGGGTTTCAGGATTCGGGGAGCTTTCGGGCTTTGCAGGGTTTAGGGGTTAGGGGTTTAGGGGTTTAGGGGTTTAGGGGTTTAGGGGTTTAGGGGTTTAGGGGTTTAGGGGTTTAGGGTTTAGGGGTTTAGGGGTTTAGGGGTTTAGGGGTTTAGGGGTTTAGGGGTTTAGGGTTTAGGGTTTAGGGTTTACGGGTTTAGGGGTTTAGGGTTTAGGGTTTAGGGGTTTAGGGTTTAGGGTTTAGGGTTCCGCAATTGTTTTATGCGGTTCGAAAGCGGCTTCAAGGGTGTACCTGTTCCCATGTAGTGTCGGAAGTCGCGAAGAGTTTCAAGAACTCAACGAGTACTTGAAAAGCGCTACGGCGCAGACTTTTTTGTGCTTCACAAAGCGGCACTGGCAAGTTTGTTTTTTCTCAGGACTTGAGGTGTTTGCGGTCTAAAGCCTTCGCGTTTCAGTGTTTCTCGGGTTTTGAGCATTTTTAAGGTAGCAATTTGGGATTAGGGTTTCAGGCTCAGAACTTTAGCGCTTCTGGGGTTTAGGGTTTAGTTCATTTTTTGACACCGCTTGCGAGCTACGAACCTCGCAGTCGAGCTGCCCAAAACGACCCAATTCTAGCATCCTTCAGGCTCTGATGTTTTTAGGGTTTAGGGTTTAGGGATAGAGATGCCCTAATAGGTGCCCGGACGTTCAGGCCTTAGGGCTCAACCCCAAGCCCCCTTCTGAAAATTGCTTAAGCCTTTGTGCCCTGAACCCTATATCGTCGGTTCAGGCTTGAAAGAGTCACGGAGACAAAGACTAAGGCCCAATTCCCCAAAACCCTACCTTAATCCTGAAGAACCTACCTTTTTAGGGTTCCTTATTATGATTTCCTTATATAAGTCCTTAAAAGGGTAGGTTATTCCGGGTTAAGGTAGACCCTAAGCCCCCATGCCCGAACCCTTAGCCTGGAACCCTAAATCCTGAACCCAGAATCCTGAACCCTAAACTCTAAACCTGACTGTGAAGGAGCTGAAGCAGAACTGCTGTGGGGTGCCCCTGGCTCAGCATCCCTTTGAGCTACTATAGGGGCCTTACATAATACCAATACTATTTTAGGGGTTCTTTTTAAGGAACCCTATTCTAACTATTACCGTATGGGCCCTACAGTAGCATGGCAAGCCCTACCTTGTGGCTCTCACAAAAGCTGGCGGTTGGGCTGCAGAGTGTGACAGTTTATTTTCCGTAGGGGAACCCTTAACCCTGAACCCTAAACCCTAGAACCTAAATCCTCTTGGTCTGGGTTGTCCTTTGGGATCTTTTTTAATTTCACTTACTACTTTGTAGAGAACCATAATAGTAAATGTTTTCAAAGGGCTTAAAGGACAGCTCAGTGGTGCATGTAGGATTGAGGTTTGAGGCTCTTCCGTCATCGTTCATCTTTCGGTGGGTTCCCGTAGCTCCCTCTCTCAGGAAGGCCCTTTTCCCTGACCCTGGTCTTCGGTGCCTGATAAACTACCCAGAGAGCCCAATACCCCTTAATTGAGGAATATACCTTAAATCACATGGGGATTCATAATATGATTTAAGCTATATTCCTTAATTAAGGGGTATTGGGCTCTCTGGGTACCCAATACCAAAAAGGGAGCCCTCTCTACTCCTCCGTTCCTTCGGATCCTAGGGGAGGGGACGATCTGCCACGGCATTTTGTTGGTGCATTTCGGCAGCCTGAACCCACTCCGACTCCTACCAAGAGCACCACCGCGTCGAAAACACAACGGATTTATTAAGGTTGAGGGTTTAGGGATTTACGGGTTTAGTGTTCAGGATTCAGGCTTTAGGGCTTCAGGGCTTTAGGGCTTCAGGGTTTAGGTATTTAGGGTTTAGGGTTTAGGGTTTAGGGCTTCAGGGTTTAGGTATTTAGGGATTTAGAGGTTCAGGCCTCAGGGTACAGGGTCCATGTCCTCGGCATCGGCATTGGGCCTTAGTCCTCATCTCCGGGTAGGTTTGGGGGTTCTTCGTAGCGTGCACATCCCAGCGCTCTAAACCCGAAGCCCTTTTACACCCTTACAGCAAACCCCAAACCCTGAAGTGCAATTTCTGGATTTTTAAGTTGCCGTAAGTCCCAAGCCCCATGAACCCCTAAAGCCCTAAACCCTGAACCCTGAACCCACCCCTGAAACCATAAACCCTAAGCCCTAAACCTTAAACCCTTTAAACCCTCAACGGCAAAGGCTCCGTCTGGACCTAACTCGCTCCATCTCCTCCGTGGTCGTCCGCCGGCGAACAGGCAAGAGCGGTGTGGAAAGTCATATGCGGTTTAGGGTTTAGAGCTCATTCCGGGTACTGTTGATGGCTAAATAATATCGAACACGATCACCTCAAAGCTATGACAGACTGTGCATGCTCAAGGGGTTTTACTGGACTAACAAGAGCGGCTTGTGCTTATCGTAATTCGGACGTTTCTGATTTGCACATTCTGTTTTTTTCTATGTATTGGCATGGCGGATCTGGGCAGGTAGTACCTGGCACTACCCCAAACCCCTAAACCCCTAACCCTTCAGGTTCAGAGCTCGGAGTTTAGGGTTTATGGTTTCAGGGGTGGGTTCAGGGTTTAGGGTTTAGGGCTTCAGGGGTTCATGGGGCTTGGGACTTACGGCAACTTAAAATCCAGAAATTGCACTTCTAGGCAATGCCCAGGGCTCGAACGTGGAGCGTACATAGGGCACATTCGCTGAGGGTACGGCGCTGATGGACCTTCTGATCTGTACCAACCAATCCGACCCTAAACCCTAAACCCTAAACCCTGAACCCGATGATGGGACAGACTGCCCACAACACCCAGAAGCCTCACACTCTACACCCTACTCGGAGGTTCATGGTACTTGTAAGTGCGATTGTAGGTCCTCTATGACTCTAAAGCCCCAAAACCGCTGGAAATCCTGAAGCCCTTGGACTTCAAACCTCTATATCATCCCAGTATGCAGTGGGGGCGAAGGTACCCCAACGGCTCAAGTGAGGCCCTGATATATCAAAGGGTAAAAGGAGGGACCCCTGACAAGGACCCCTAGGTATATACCCTTAGCAATTATATACCCATTATATAGCCCATTATGGGGCAGGGGTCCCCATTAAGGGTCCCTCCTTTGCCCGTTTGAATATAGAGGCTTTGAGATGGGTTATCACTTCATGCTGTGGCGTTGCAAAGCCTTCCACTTGCACTGGGGTCTCGGATCTCAAAGAATCCATGAGCCATGAAGCCTTGACTTTCCCAGCGCGATGTGGGGTTTCCTAGATTGCGGTTTTGTTGGCACATTAGGGTTTAGGGTTTAGGGTTAAGCTCCCGAGATAGGACCCTAAGTTAGAGAGTTTCCGACATGCCAGTGCCTGTCGCAGGGATGGGCCTTGACGCGCTGGACCGCATGTATCTGGATGCAGGTAACACTGTCGCGGGCTGAGGGGAAGACATCACCAGCGCAAGACATCACCTGAAGCTCATGGTTGGGTTCCTAATACGGAGCTTAGTTTAAACTACCGTAATAGGGGTCTATAGCAAATATGATGGTTTCCTTCTTATGCTAACTTAAACGGACTTGCTTGACAAGAGCGGTTGGCTATGGGTATGGCCATAAGTACCTCAAAGGGAGTATGAGGTGTTAGAGTCGATGGGTAGTTCTGAAACTTAGGCTCCCCTGTGGGGTGTCCTGTTCATAAGTGCGCCGTACTATTTTGAGAACCCCGAGAAGGGCTATAGGGGCCTCATTAGCAAGGATGTAGTGTAGCGTTTCCGGTTTCCTTGTTTTGATTCCCTGCACACATGGATCCTTGTTGCTGGGCCAATCTCGATATAGGTTTATAGAATATGTAGAATCTACTGCAATATTTAGTTATATACCATAATATAGTAAACAGACAAATGTCGAAGTTTGGGAGAGATCAGAATTCGGAGAAGTGCTGGCTTCTTCCGGGGTTACCCTGGGATCTTGTGTTAGGGACGTAGGGACTCCAAAATCCTTCAATCAAAGATTATGCCTTAGTTCAACATCTTAGTTCCCCCACGCAACCTTTACAATCTTTTGGGTTCTTATGGTCTACTAGTAGTCTGAAAGTTTGGCAAGTAAGAATAAGGTGCCACGGGGCGCAACTATACTTTCAAGCGCCATGGGAAGCCCTGAGCCTACACCGTAAAACCCTAAGCCCATAAAGCCGTAAACCCCAAAACCCTAAACCCCCAAACCCCTAAACCCCAATCCCTTTAACCCCTATAGATCCCTTAAAAGAACCCCTTATAGATCCCTTTAAAGGAGCCCCTTTAAGAAACATGTAAGCTCTGCTCAATCCTTCATCAAGGAATGCTGAAGTCTCGCAAAAAAGGTCCTTAGTTGGAGCGCAGGTAACCTTTAACCTTTCCGGGGTTTAGGGTTTAGGGTTTAGGGTTTAGGTTAGACCATCTCTACAAAGTCCCAAAGGTTAACCTTGAGTTTAGGATACTGGACAAGTAGGCATCCGCTAGCTTCTTAGGGTCCTTTGTACACGGGTGAAAGTGCACCGAACAAGGGACCCTAATTTAGAGAACTTCCCAGAAGCATCTGTTAGCTTCGATGCTTGTCCCAGCCATGCTCAGTGAACGCCTCCTAGAACCCCCCAACAACTTTGCAACTTGCTGTAAATACCCTGTATTTAGGACCACAACGGCTCCATTACAGGGGGGCACGTGGGGAGTCCTGGAATATGCTAGCCATCATATTAGGTTAACTGTCTAAAACCTCAGATTGCTGGATTAACGGGTCTTGCAGTCTCTGGGTGAGCCGTCAACCTCAATCCAGTATGGATAGTTGTGAGTAGTAGGCTCTCATGTCGGATCTCCAGGAGAAGGACGCCACTCTCTTCGTGAAAGAACCGTAATGTTGAGAATCAGGCTTGTTCGTTTTTGATGTTCCCTTTTAAAAAACCGACAGATCGGGTAAGGTACCTCAGTACGGGGATTCGTGTTGACGGACTGAGGTATACGGCCCTGTCGGTGCTCCGTAACAGGTAGACCCTGTCCCGACCCCCCAATATGTCGAGACGGTGGCCTTGCAATGGGAGTTTGCTGATTTTCGTGCTGGGGCTATGTAGGGATTATGGTTTCATAGGGCTTTGGGTGTTATACGATTTAGAGTAAAGTTTGGAGAGGGTTTCAGGAAGGCCCTCGTCCTACCAGCCGAGGAGCAGAAAAGCCTCTACACCCTAAACCCCAAAGGCCCTAAAGCCAACATATCCCAATACCTGTCTAAGTTAGGGACCCTGCTATTCAAGGCTCCTCAGCTTTGCGTACTCAGGTCACCCATGACCTGGCGAAGACCACACTTCAAAGGTTTAACGGGTCACTGGGCCATGTTTGTTGGATTTGGGCCTCATCAGGGTCTACGTCGACACGGTTTAGGGTTTAGGGTTCTACTCACTCAGCCTAGATTGCTCAGACTCATTCCATTCGGGGCATGCCCTTTGACTTGCGGACGTATGATATACAAGCCCAGAAGATGTGTACCGAAAGGTTTTGGCTGGCTCAAGGCTCAAACCCTGTAGTTGTTGTGAATGAAGCAGAAGCAGCAGAGAGCAAGTCTCTACATGCTTTCTATGATACCAAAAAATTTCAATGCCGCCAATAGTTAAGCAGCAGACTTCGAGTCACATCGAGGGCCCCTCTAGAAGTTAACTGCCATTCCTTGCTTCAGGAGCCCGTGTTGATCCTGTACATCTCTTCCTAAACCAGGATAACAACCGCAAGCTACCCTAAGACCCCATGTTGTATGCGACATTACCTTCTTCGCGAGACGAATTGAAGCTCGTTGGGCTTTTCTTCGAGCTGAAGCCCTCAACCCTGAACCCCAAACCTCAACCCCATGAGCCCTAATCCTTAGCCCTAAATCCTCAATCCTTCCTCATCAACCCTAGCCTAAATTCCTAAACCTGAACCCTGAACCCTCAACCCTCAAGCACCAAACCCCAAACCCCACACCCTAAACCCTAAACCGTCAACCCTAAGCGTCAAATCCTAAACCCTGGAAAGCTTCGACTCCCACACCCTTTACCCAGAGAGCCCGATACCCCTTAACTAAGGACTGTACCTTAAGTTGTAAGGGGATTCATATCATGATTTAAGGTATATTCCTTAATTAAGGGGTATCGGGCTCTCTGGGTAGCTTAGTAGCTGAATGGGTGCGCGTAACACGTTTTGGCATTGCGGTCGCCTGGGGCGTGCACATTTCGTCCCCGAAACCTAAGACACGTTCTGAAGACAGTTGGGGCCGCCGTCTCAGGCTCTTCAGGACGGTATGTGAAGACACATGGGTGCTTGTCAAAATTATGGTCCATTTTGGGTCCCCTAAATAATAAGTGCCGTGTAATCATAAGGACCCAGAAGGGAACCATAATTTTGACAACCACCCACATGGGTGTCAGCAAACACTTACCACCGAAGACAGCGCAGGCTATTAGGAGTCAGAAGACACATTTCGGATTAAGGCGTGTGGCGTTGCGAAGACATATGGGCAAGCGCAGACATTTCCTGAAGACACGTCCGGCGAAGACACGTGTCGTCGTGAGAGCACGTGGTATCGCCGGAAGACGCGTGGTGTCGTGTGACACGTGGCATCGTGAACACTCGCGGCGGCTCATATAAGGGTTCTGAAATTACACCCCATCAGTCCAAGGCTCCACCCTTGGAGTTCAAGGTTTGTAAGAGTTCTGATTCAAAAAACAGGGGTGCCCCATCAGTCCAAGGCTCCACACTCTGAGATCTCGGTTTTCGGTTCCAGTTCTATACTAGGACCCAGAGTAGGCCCTTATTCCCTTTTTTGAGGGTTCAGGTTCCCTTATAAACTCCTTTAAACCAAAAAGGGCACCCTTTTTATTCCTAGGTTACTCTTAGGTCTAGTATAAGAATTCTGTTTTTCTTATCACGGGCAGCCCATCAGTCCAAGGCTCCATCCTTGGAGTTCAAGCTGCACGAGAGTTCTGAGTTTAAAACCAGGGGCGCGCCATCACCCATCCTCCACACTCGGAGTTCAAGGTTTGCAAGAGTTCTGATTCAAAAGTCCGGCTCCACTCTCGGAGTTTGAGACTTCGTATGCGTTCTGGTTTCGAAGTCAGATGTATGTAATGTATGTATGTATGTAGGTTTGTGGGTTCGTATGCCTGTATGTGTGCATTTATTATGCATGCACGCATGTATGTTAGTTGGTTCGAGTATATTTACACATACATGTAGGTATATATCCATAAACATAATTTGTAAACACTATTTCATACATGAAAAGCCGTATAACCCCAGACCTGAACCGCTGAAGTAGCAAGTGGGCGCGTGTTTCGCGTCCGTCAGTCACATGGGGCGTCGCAGACATGCATGCGTGGCATTGAAGAAAATGACAGCGTTCTGATGTGGCGTCGGTGGCGTCACGAAGCCACATTGCATGGCGTCCTCGGATCTGCCGTTATAATATGGCGTCATTGCTGCAATTGGCGCCAATTTATCCACCATGCAGGTGTCACCGGATGTGTCGCCAGGACGTGGCATCAGAACTTAACCGGCTTTACGAACTCATGTGGCGTCACAAAGACGTGGTGTCAAAACCTGTCGCAAAAAACTCAGTGGCGTCACGGGCCCACGTGTCTTCAACAACCTGGTGTCAAAACCAGATAGTTGGCGTCACGGGACATGGCGTCAGTACGTGGCGCCAAGGGGTCGGGGCCTGCCAAGCCTGTGTCGTCAAAACTTGTCTTCAGGCGTCGGGCAAAATGTGCAACCTCTCGGCGACCGCCCTGATTTGGGACATATGGTATAGACTACAAGGTTTTGGGATAGTTCTACCTTTTATACATTTGAGAGCTTACATGTTTAAGCCACAGGCCCGAGACCTTAAACTTCGAACCCCTGAAACTTAAACCCCTAGCCTAACCCAACCTTGAACTCCTACGTCTGGCCATGACCACAACCATAAATAGCTGTGCCACTGACAGCCTGAGGACCAGCTTCGCACAAAAGCTCTTCTTCCTGCGCCTTCGGGGCTCTGGGGTTCGGGCTGTCGGGTTTAGGGTTTATAGTTTAGGATTCGGGTTTCGTCTTCAGAGTTGCTTCAACGATTTTTGGGTAGGGATGTAGGGTGTTGGCGGCCTTCAGTGGATCGTTGTTTTTGGTTGGTTGCTTTTTGAGTTTAAGTGACTTTGGTGTTTCAAGCGTCTTCGGTGTTTCAGTTTTGCGGGTCATCTTTAAGGTGTGTGTGTGTGTGCGGTGTTTTTCAAGGGTCTTACAGTTGAGGCTGTCAAGCTTGGGGATGAGTACTATAGGGGACTAAATAATTACCTATACTATTTTGGGGGTTCCTCATTATGATCATAGTATAATGGGCCCCAAAACCCCATTCTAATTATTAAGGCCCCTACATTACACGCTTCTTTGCTTCGTGAAAGCGGAAGTGCCGCAGGATTTCATGACCCCAATCCCCAAGCCCAAACCGTTAAACCGGAGGTACCTAAAGCCTATCACACTTAACCCTAGATCCTAAAACGCTCATAACAAGCCCTGAATGCTGGGGTGGAGGTACAAGATGAATTGTGCCTTCATCCACGTGCTGGACCCTCGCATGACCTCCTCGAGCCTCTTGGCTGCCCTTCTTGGCGGGTCTTGCGGGTTTCGAGTTCCCTTGAGGGGTCTAAACGGGTTCCCTCAAAGTTTCTATGGAACGTCCCTTCAGGGTTCCAGACGGGTTCATGAGGGTTTAGGGTTACTGGATTTAGAGCTCATTAGGGTTTAGAGTTTATGAAGGTTTGGGCCTTACTAGGGTTTAGGTTCACTAGGGTTCAAGGTTCACATGGGTTTTGAGGTTTATTCAGTGTTGTTCGATGTTATTCGGGTTCATTCGGGAGTTTAGGGTGTATGAGTCGCGAAGCACGGTGCGGGCCGGGTATAGTTTCTTTCGACGGGCTTCGGAAGTTGCGGCATTCGAGCGCTTGGAGTTTTTCCGTTTTGTCATGGAGCCCGGGACCCCTTTGGTTCAGGGTTTTCGGGTTAGGCTTTAGGTTTCTTGAAGTGCTCTCGGGGAAACGGCATACGGGTGAGAGGCTGCAAAGGAGCCCTGGATCCGAATCCTTAAGCGGACCTAAACCGGCAGGGTTAAGAGAGAATAGGCAGGGCCCTATACCCTAGAACTCGTCATGCCAAGGAAGTTCCCTTAGTCGTCGTGGCTGTTCACCCTCTTGGTGAGATCTCACATGATCACGGGTCTTCGTAAGTGTGGTTGTCATGCCTGGCTTAGGGTTACAATAACTAACGTGTACTCACAGCAACTATATCCGTACATGCGAAGTCCCAAGCCTTTTGCTCGAAAACGTAAACCCTAAACCCGACAGTTTTGCTCTGGGGTGCAGGGCCTTGGGTTTAGGGTTTAGGGTTTGTGTCAGTTCGGGCTTGTGGTTGAAGGTTCAGGAGCTCTTGTTGTGCTCCTGAGGGCTTCGAGATTTGGGGCTTTCAGATTTGTGGGTGTGATAAAGGCGCCTAAATAATTGCCCAAATTATTCCATGGGGTTTCTTACCATACGACACCTTAAAGCACTACTCTTGATGTTCAGGCCCCTGTCTTACGCTCACGAGTTTTACGGTTTCGCATTGTCCTGCTCGAAGGCATGCAGCGATGTGCAGCGGTGGTCACGCGAGTTTACTCAGGCCGGAACACGGATGAGCTGATTTGCGCTAAGGGAGTTCTGCCCGGAGTTCAAGGTTGGAGGATAAGGGTGTAGAGTTTTTGACTTTGAACCTTGTTCAGCCCTGACACCCAAGCCCCTAAACCCCTAAACCCTAAACCCTTAACCCTGAAGCCCCCTAAACCCAAAAGCGTTTCGGGCATAAGGTTTCCGGCTGAACCTTCCACGCTAAGCGGCGCCCAACACGGAAGGAAGCTCCCAACCTCCAAGAGAAACAGGCTTTTGGTTTTGGGGTGCAGGGTTTAGGTTTCGGTTTAGGTTTAATGGTTTAGGGCTCCAAGCCACGAAAGACGGCCCTGAACTCAATTCTGAACCCTAAACTCCAAGCCCTGAACCCTACCTGGGCTTCCAGAGAGTATAGGGGTATCTGAACTTCGGGGCAACCCCCCTCCATTTCTTGAAACGCCAAACCGTAACTTAGTACTCCAATACCCAACCCTGATAAGCTTTTGGGGTTCTTATGCTTTCGTAGTAATCTGAAAGTTGCTTCTTTTTTGAGTAGGAATCTGAAACTGTAGCCGTTTATGTTTGCTTATTGGGGAAGGGCAACCCCCAAACCCTGCAACCCAAAAGTCGAAGGTTCAGCGAGAAGCTCCTCCAAGAATCACCAAATTCCTTCATAAACCCTAAACTGGCCCTAAGCTATGAACCTGAAAACCCTAAACCCTGAACCCTAAACCCTGTACGAAACCAAGCACCTTTGGTGCTGTGCCCAGAACCCCTAAGCTTCACAGACCCTCCCCGCACCGGTGAAAACTCTCAAGCATGCAGCCTCAAGCCTCCTAAAGTAGGGCTTTGAAGAGTTACGAATAGTGTATGGTACCGACATAGCTTATACCAAAATACACCCGACAATCTTACTTGAATGATCAAGGCACCCTAAACTCTAGACCCTAAGCCTTGAACTGTAAACTCCAAGGCCTCTACCCCAAACTCTATCCCCCAAGTTCTTAGCCACGGACCTTGAACTTAATTTTCGAACCTAAACCCTACACCGTAAAGTCCACACATTACACCCCGCCGCAGCCCACGAGGATGGGCTGTTTCCGCAGTCTTCTACGGCGCCACCGCCCTGGCACCGGACCAGCCAGGCTCCTCATGGATGTCAGCTAGTCTAAAGAGGTTTAGGGATTAGGGATTAGGGGTTTAGGGTTCTTTGGGTTTGGGGTTCTGGGGTTCTTAAAGGGTTCCTCTAAAGGGATCTATAAGGGGTTCTTTTTAAGGGATCTGTAGAGGTTTAGGGATTAGGGGTTAGGGGTTTAGGGTTTTGGGGTTTAGGGTCTAGGGGTTCAGGGTTTACCTCTAGTCTCCATTGCAGTTCCTTTTTTTGGTTTAACCAGTTTTATATTAGGGATCCTCAAAGGTAGCCCCAAAAAGGAACTACAATGGAGACTATAGGTGCAGCAGCGAGCTTTTGTGTGTTTTGCAGGGCGGCGTAGGGCTTTAGGCATTTGTGTATCTCATTTTGCACGGAAGGGTTTTGACAGGCAGGTTTTACAGGGCTTTGGTTCTTTCGTGTTGTTGTAAGCCGTTGCCCGCGCAGTTTACTTCTGCGCTGCAACGCAGCACTGAAGCCATCTCGTTTGGATCACCATCGGGACTAGACTTCCCAAAAACAGTTTAGTCACATACATGCTGTTTGATGCTGGGCTTCGGGGCCCTGGTGTCCTGGGGATGTAGATCACCACACAAGAAGACCTCCCGAGTTGGGATTTCTGGCCTGCTGTTGGGATTCCACCTTCTGTCGTGTAGCTAACGTGGTTTCATGTGGGCTCCGACTGCTGCAGCTCATCGACGCTCCGAATCCCGTGCGGTTGAGGAGTATTTATGGGAGCCTCCGAAAATAGGGGACCCTAATATAGTAGCCCAAACAGTAGGATCGTGATTGTACGGACCCCCAAATAAGGTACACCTCATTTTCGGAAACTCTAAACCCTTTTAGAGCCCTTTAAAGGGACCGTTATCGTACCCTTATAGTAACCCTTTAGAGAAACCCGCCCTATTCTCAGAAAATCCTATATAAGTAGTGGGTGGGCAACTTCCCAAGCAGTTTGTGGGGACCTCTCGGATGTCCGCTTACAATCCTGTTTGTTCTGATTGTTTCGGCCGCCGTAATAGTACTGTATGACTAAGAGTGATATGCTACAAAACCCTCATAGATCCCTTCGAAGACCTTAGCAAAATCAATCGAAGCCCTTTACACTCTTGAAAAAGTCAATAACCCGTATAGAGAGGACCAGATGTGTTTTTTCGTCTGCGGCTTCGAAACCCTAAACCCCAAACCCAAAGCCATTCGAGCCGCAGATTGCGTTCCACCAGAGACGCTGCTGGAGAAGGCTCCAGCTGTGCGGTCCAAGTGTCTACCCAGAAAACCCAAGAGCCGATTCACAAATACGTGTACACTTGCATGGTTGTGCATATACATCTACATCTGCATCTACAGATACATCTACATATACACATGTACATGCACATGCATATACGTATACATACAGATACAGATCCCTATACATATACCTATACACACGTGTACGTATACGTATTACGTATATGTATACGTAAACATGAAAACATGTATCTGTCTATCTGTCCATCTGCTTGTCTGTCTATCTAACTATTAACATGGGAGTTTCGTAGCGGTTTAGTATAGGAGCTGGAGAGTCCTTGCTCGTCATTTACTTCAGAAGAGCGAGTCAAGTATGTGGGAGTTTCCGAAAATAGGGGACCCTAATATTGTACCCTCAATAGTAGGATCCTGATTATCAGGACCCCAAAATAAGGTACCCCTCATTTTCGGAAACTCTAACCACTATAGAGCCCTTAAAAAGGACCCTTATAGTAACCCTTTAAAGTAGCCCTAAGGTAGCTCCTAATTTTCGGAAACGCCCATGTGCCGATTACAGCTCCCTCGTAAAAGTGGCGGGCAGCAAGGTGGCAGATGCCTGCGCGGCCTGCATGTGCCGATTATCTGGAGCGACCAAACGGGTGGCAAAAATTCCCAGCAATGCCCTCCCGCAAGAGTTTGGGTTTCATGGTGTTAATCTTGATCCAGGGAATGAGGTATTGTGGTGCAACTAAATGCTTGTTTCTCGAGTCTGACACATTTGGACTCCCGTTGCAATGGAGTATCCCGGATACTTGTGTCAACTCGCTCGCAAACATGTTGAGCTTGCTGCAGAAAGAACCTTGAAATTCAGAAACCATATGTTGAGCTTGCATGCAAGACTTTTTTGTAACTTGATTGCCAGCACCCGAAGTTTGTTTATGAAAAACTGAATGAGATGCTTGATGCTTCTTTGACTGTTCGCCGAATAAGCTTTGTCACTTGGTCGCCTCTGCCTTGGCTGATGTTCTTGCTGCGTGCCGCTCCTGTGGGGTTTCTACCTATAGTCTCCATTGTAGTTCCTTTTGGGGGCTACCTTCTAAGATCCTTATTATAGAATTGGTTCAACCAGAAAAGGGAACGACAATGGAGACTATAGGTATTAACTTGTCTCAGCTTGTGATGCCGCTGACTCTGTTGCAGCCTCTTGGTGCACGGCGCTTACTGAGCTGGTTGGAGACGCACGTTCTAGGTTGATTTGCACCATCATTGCAGTATCGCCGCCCACTAATACACGATACTATAATAACATACTATACTATAACTACATACTATACCATAACAATATACTATACTGTAATGACATACTATACTATAATTACATACTATACCATAATAACATACCATACTGTAACGAACCACTCTGGTAGATCCGTTGTATACCACTCATTCAGCCCGAAGGTTGCAGGTGCTAAGCCGTCAACCCATTCTGCAAATATGCAGGTTTCAGAAGCACTATCTTAGATGTACCATAACCCCAATTAGGATCCCTTTTGGGGTACCTTTAACTCTACTTACTACATATTCCGAATGGCGTCCAACTATGATCATGGTATTTAACGCCCCCCCCACACACCAACAAACCTATAGTAATCAGTCACTCAGCCCATGTCCAGATTCCTTCGATCTCTTTGCAGCCAAGGGTCCAAGTATCATCCTGGTATATACTTATAGGGCATTTTGGGGGTCTAAGTATGTCCCATGATGATACTTGGACCCTTTGGGCAGGTGGTCCGCTCTGTCGTTATCGCTTGGATCGCAGCCATCGTGGGCGCGGTACCGTTGGCAACGCTGCTTCCTGCCCGCGTTGATCGGTCCAGGGCCGACATCTTAGGGTTTTTCTAAAGGGTTACTATAAGGGTACTATAAGGGTCCCTTTAAAGGGCTCTATAAGGGTATAGAGTTTCCGAAAATTGGGGTTACCTTATAGGGTACTATATTAGGGTCCCCTATTTTGGGAAACCCCCAAATAGTTACCCATAGGCCCCAAAGTTGTTCCTTTTTTGGGATTACCTGAGAGGATTCTATATATGAACCCCCAAAAGGAACTACTTTGGGGCCTATGGGTAGTTTTCAGGATGCATGTTGACGGTGAGGAGATTCCGCCTTGGGTTGTAGGATTTTGCCGCTTCGCTGTATGGTGGTTGAGTACACGAGGCTCAGCATTTGACGTTTCAGGTTTGGTCCATAGCACATGAAGCTTCGAAACTGGCTCTTCAACGCCAAACCTTCAAGCTTAACCAGTATACCCTAAACCCCTAAACCCCCCTAAACCCTAAACCCCTAAACCCCTAAACCCTAAACCCCTATACCCCTAAACCCCTAAACCCTAAACCTCTAAACCTCCCCCTCTCCCCCTCCAAGAACAAGCTAAAGCGACAAGGGGTGTAGGCACAGGAACCTGGGAGGAGCTGGGGGAGCTTCCGGAAACCCTGCATGATTCGGTCAAGAACGACTTGTTGAGGGTTTAGGGTTTAGGGTTTAGGGGTTTAGGGTTTAGGGTTTAGGGGTTTAGGGTTTAAGGTTGAGGGTTCATGGGGATGTGTTGAGGGTTGGGGGTTTAAGGTACATTTTCTAATGAGAGGTTTGTACCGAGTGCAGGGTCCTTTGGTTCGACAGGCTGTTGAAACAAGATCTTCAATCAAGGTCCTGGCCGCTCAACGGTTTAGGGTTTAGGGACAGTGAATCGTGATTCCAAGGATTGCGATCTGCCAGAAGGTCATCATCATTCCGCGGCGATATCGCCTGACCTTCTTCTGGACTGGCGAGTTGTGGATGGTGGCACTGGGTCGGCCTAAACCCTCCACCCTAATCCCTAAACCCCAGCCAACACTGAACCCTCAACCCTGGAACTCTGAAGAGGAAACACTGAACCCTGAACTCTGAACCTTAAACCTCAACCCGAAACCCCACGCCCGAAAGGCTTTGGGACAAAGGTGAGGGGTTTGGCCTTCTGCAGATTGAGAGACTTACCTGGCAAGGCTTCTTAAAGGAAGGATCAAGTTCGACAAGTGGGAGTTTCCGAAATTAGGGGTACCTTGTTTCGGGGTCCTGATAATAAGGATCCTACCATTTAGGATACTATGTTAGGGTCCCCTATTTTCGGAAACTCCCAAGCGTCAAGGTTAGGGCTTACGGTTCTTTGGGGTGTAAGGTTGACATGTGTAAGGGTTTCAGGGCTGAGGGCGTTGGATGAAGTCCGCTAGTTACAACTAGGTAGGGCTTTGGGAGAATTTATATTTGCTCTTATTGGGTTTAAGAGGATCTTACCTATGAATATTTCCTTAAAGGCTTTAAAGGCACCTCCTAGACAAGTACAGTAATATTACAGAAAGCCCGTGTGCAGACCTCTGCGCACACACCAGGGTCGGCATAACGAGTAAAATTCTTTGTGAGGGCTCCTTGTAAGGCTTTTGGTATAGTATATCCAGATCCTATTCTGATTGATCAGGTTCCAGGTTTGAAATATTAGCAGGCTGGAGCTTCTTGCAGCTTCATTTCTGGAGCCTCATTGAAGGGTAGCAGAAGGAGGTTAGGCTTTAGGGTTTAGGGAGGTCACAGTAATCAGCAATGACATAGCGCTTAGCCCCCACATATTTATAGTCTGACAACCTCAAAAACCCTATTCTTAGTTTTATTTAAGGCCGCTATATCATGGAACCTTACTGTTCTAGAACCCTGAACGGCAGGAAATTTTGAGACCCAAACCGCTGCAGACCTGAATAATATCGTACGATCGTTGTTACGAGGGCACCGAACGAAGGGACCTGTAGTTCAGCGGGTTCAGTCTTAAGAAAGTCCGACATTGCACCCGTTGCACCCGACATCCCAGCTGCAACCCCGCAGGACCATTATCTTCCTGTATTTCCTGCTGTGCCTCATGGTGGTCCACAGCTCAAGCACAGGGCGAGGGCTTGCGATGTAGGGCTGCTAAATCCTTCAGACCCCAAAGCCCAAACCCTAAGCCTGCGAAAAAGTAAAGAAGGGTGTAGTCAGTTTTTATAGCCCCTAAACCCCATTTAAGGCAGGAATGCTGTATCCCGAGCCCAAGCCCTGACCTTGACCCCCCGCGCATAATTGAGGAATCGATTTTAAGTTGTGTAGGGGTTCCTTTTTCGGTTTGCGTCGCATTTCGGACTCAGTTATCCAGGAGGCCCAATATCATGTGCATAAACCCTTTTCACCCTCGAACAGGCACCTGTGAACGTCTGCTTTCCAAACCCTTATACGACCAAATCCTGGGATAGCTGGCTAGGGACCCTGAACCTTGTAAAACTTCAAAGTTCTGTAAGACAGCTTTAAGCGCCCAGGAAGGCTGGCGCGAGGCCAAACCCCAAACCCCCAACTCTAGAAGACCCTAAACCTTAACCCTAAACTCAGGACAACGCTGGGAACCCTAAATCTAAACGCTAAACCCTGAACACTGGACAACCGTAGAACAGCACCAAAACCTACATTGTTGAAAGCACTGAACTCTAGAGAGCCCTAAGCTCTAGACACCCTAACGGTAACTCTCATAGTAAGCCTTATATAGTGTCTCTGAAAGGAACGCGATAAACCGCTGTAGACTTCAAATCCGGATCTAGAAAGCACCAGCCCATCAACTCTTTCAATAATCCGAAAACCCTAAAACCCTCAACCATAAACTCTATAAGCCCCTTTACTGCCAAGAGAACCGCAGAGTTGCTCAGAGGTCTGCATCTTCATTGCGAGCGTGAGCCCGTCTGACAGTGAAAAGCTTCTCGGATTCGGATTTAGCTTGAGGTTTTGAGTTTTGGGGTTGCGGTTTGAGGGTTTAGGTCTCAGGTTATGTGATGTAGAAATGTAGAGTTTAGGTTTTCAGATTTTCGCGTTCATCGGTGTCCGTCCTTAGCTTAGGTCGTTGATCCGCATCCAGAAATTAAAGGTTTCGTAGGATCCCTTTCGGAGACATTATAAGGCTGACCATGAGGGCTACTTTGGGGGGCCCATAACAATCCCTAAACCCGAAACCCCAAAACCATAGACCCTAAACTCCTACACTCAAGGGGTTAGGGTTTACGATTTAGGGGGTCTGGTTAAGGATTTTCTGCAGTTGGGGATGGGGTTTGAAGGTTAACGTTTTCCTAGTAGTAGAGTAGGTAACCTTTAACCTTTTTTGGGTAGTATAGTCCCTATATAACCCCTATGTAACCAAAAACGTTAACCTTTAGTTCCCCATGATACCCGACAAGTAGGTTTTTTGGGTTGCAGGAGTCAAAGTTTCGGGCCGTGGTGGGGGCTTTTTCTAGGATTCATAGGGTTTCAGGACTCAGGGTCTTGGGTGAATGGTTTACAGTAGAAGCCAGAAAGTTGGAATATCATTATCGTAGCCCCTTTAAGGTAAATTAGAGGGGATCCTACCATTAATCCATATTCCAATTTTCTGGAGTTCCCTTTAAGAGCTCTGGGGGTGGTCTGGGAGTTTCATGGTTGCATGCTTTAGGCTATATACGGTTTTCTTGGTGTTTTAGCACTTCGGCTTGTTTAGGGTTTGGAGTTAGACTTTAGGGCTTTTCAAGCGTGCTGTTTTCGGGTTTAGGGGGGTGCTTCCCGTCCTTGTTGTCCTAGTGCTGGAGCTTTGTTTAGGGAGTTGCAGGCTTTCTGAGGCTACCTAGAGTTTTTGCCGGATATGTGGGATTTGAAGATGCTCGTGCTTTGATTGTTATTGCCCTTGTCAGCGCTATTGCTGTGTGTTCTGTTTCTGTGTGGTGTTGTTGATGCAGATGAGGATGGTGGGTCTCATGAATGCTGCCATCTGTGATGATATTAATTAGAATAGGGTGTTGGGGTATGTTATACTATAGTTATATCAAGGAACCCCCAAAGTTGTATAGGTCAGTAATTACTAAGGCCCATATACTAAATCCTCATAATAGCCCTTATGGTAGCCTGTATAGACCCCTTCAAAAGAACCCGCAAGATATTGGGTTCTTGCTTCTCACGTGTTCGCGCGGTGGAACGCCGAGCGCGGAATTAATCAACCTAAAAGGTCAGTAAGGATTACTGTACGGGGTATTATGGGGGTTTAGTATAGGGAACTAAATAATTACCCACACTATTTTGGGGGTTCCGTATTACAAATATAGTTCAATATCCTATATTCGCTAAAAGCACCTTAACCTCTAAATGCTGAGCCTACAAATGCCCGAAACCCTCAACACCTTAAACTCTAAATGCTGAACCTCCAAGCCCAGCCGACCCGCAAGGGCCCTGCTTTTGCGACCGAACCGAGGAGGGCAGCGCATACCAAAACTTGTGAGCACGGTGTATATAATATAATGCGATATATATTTCGTGAAAAATAAAACATAACATGTACTTAGTTTCATAATATGTAGTATATATAATGTATAGAGTTTCGGTTTAGGGTTTGTGCTTTCGTAGGGCTTTACAGTGTCGGGTTTATTGAAATTCTTCTAGCTGGAATCCTCTGCCACATCATGTTGTCGATGGCTTCAACATCTGCAGGTGAAGTCAAGAGTATACGGCGCAGGCCGGCGGCTTGCTCGCATGCGCTATCCGTCTGCTCGGGCGTCAGGTGTCTCACCGACATCAGCTGCGCCGGTTGCCTGTTCGATCGTCTTGTTCCACGCGTGCATTTCGAGGGATGCGCCACTGCATGAGGCGACTGAGCGGGAACAAGCCGTTAAATCGGAGCCTCGAGGAACGGAGGCCTCGCTCCGCATTACTTTCAGGTGACTTACGCCTGTGACAATGTCAATAGGGGCCTGAATTATCAGACTTGGACAGGCTCAAGATCAGGTGACGGGCAATACCGGAATACTGTTCATACTGTACTAAACTAAGCTGCCCCTAGACCCTAATGATGCAGACATCTACTTACCAATCCTATTTTGGGGTTCCTTATTAAATTTATAGTATCAAGGGCCCGCCCCAAACCCTATTCTAACCATTAAGGCCCCTATACTAAACCTACCCCTTGTAGTGATCAGTATTCTAATGATTAGGAACCCTATACTAAACCCCCATTATACCCCTTATAGTATTCCTTATTCTATCTACCAAGGCCCCTATACTAAACCCCTTCAAACCCCTTATATTAATCCTTATCCTAATTATTAACGCCCCTATACTATATAAGACCCACCTCTCTGGGTGGTGCACCCCGCAGCCCCACCCCTCAGGGTGGAAGTGCTCACATAGTACCCAGACCCCCGGGAGGATCCCAAAGAAGATCCCTGGGTAGGGCTTCAAGCCGAAACACTGTTCCCTCAATGGTTTCTGGTACCCAAAGCCTTACTACCGGTCCGCCTCCGAGGTGGTTCATATCTGCTTTCACCAGCGTCTTGCAGACAACATTCTTGCAGCTTGTCCAGCATTTCTTGGTTCGGGGGCTTGTTCTTGCTTGAAACCCCAGAAACCGCCATTGCAAAGAACACTCCTACCTTAAATAAGTAAAACCTAAGATGAGAACCCTAGTAGTTTAGATAATTCCCAATAGTGTTCGCTATAAGGGCTTCTTATGGTGGCGCGAAAGCATATCCCAAAACCTTATTCTAAATGTAAAGGCCCGATGTTCTTTCCAAGGCTCAGAGAGAGAGAGTTTCGAGCATCAGGAACAGCAGCTTTTCAGGGGATTACGATTCACGGCTCATAAGGTCTAAGGTTTCGGGTTCGTTCATAAGGTTTAGGGTCCACAGGGTTTAAGACATTAATATCCGTTCTACTATGAATATAATAAGGAACCCCACAACCCTATTCCCAGAGACTCCAATATCCCTTAATTCAGGAGTATTCCTTAAATTATAGTAGGATCCCCAAGATGATTTAAGGAATATTCCTTAATTCTGGGATATTGGAATCTCAGGGTTTTGATGACTAAGACCACAGGGGTCAGTAGGGTTTCGGGTTCATGGCTGCGGGGGTTGAGGATCTCATAGGGATCCTTAGGGGTGTAGGGGGAGGGGGGGTAGGGGGCCTTAAGGCCCATAATAAGGACTAATAAGGCCTATTTAAGGAAATATAGTCCCCTACACCCCTCCCCCCTACACCCCTAAGGATCCCTATGACATGTGGGTTTTCACGCCTTTTCTTCCGAAGCGCCTGCAAGAGTTCGTCTCGTGCAAACTGAACAAAGCCGAAACCGGATTTAGGGTTGAGGTTTGAGGGTTGAGGGTTTAGGGTTTAGGGTTTAGGGTTGAGGTTTGAGGGTTGAGGGTTTAGGGTTTAGGGTTAAGGTTTGAGGGTTGAGGGTTTAGGGTTTAGGGTTGAGGTTTGAGGGTTTAGGGTTTAGGGTTAAGGTTTGAGGGTTGAGGGTTTAAGGTTTAGGGTTGAGGTTTGAGGGTTGAGGGTTAAGGGTTTAGGGTTAAGGTTTGAGGGTTGAGGGTTTAGGGTTTAGGGTTGAGGTTTGAGGGTTGAGGGTTTCGGGTTTAGGGTTAAGGTTTGAGGGTTGAGGGTTTAGGGTTTAGGGTTGAGGTTTGAGGGTTGAGGGTTTAGGGTTTAGGGTTAAGGTTTGAGGGTTGAGGGTTCAGGGTTTAGGGTTGAGGTTTGAGGGTTGAGGGTTTAGGGTTTAGGGTTAAGGTTTGAGGGTTGAGGGCCTCCTCCTGCAGCAGAATGTGTGAAAGAATCGGAAAACAACGGATCCTGATCAAGACTCCAGCTGTTACCTCAGTTTCTTATTATTGCAGGATCCTAACCATCAAACAGGTCCTAACAGTGGGTACGCAATTTAAGGGTCTGAACTAGATGATCCTGATGGCGAGGAGAAATCCCACAGAAGGGACCACCTGCGTTTCAAACCTCTATAGACCCTCCCAGAGAGCCCTATACACCTTAATTAAGGAATATTCCTTAAATTATAAGGGGGCGCATAATATGACTTAAGCTATATTCCTTAATTAAGGGGTATTGGGCTCTCGGGGCTGTCGGGGAGCATTCAAGTTTCACAGCTTCTTTCCGCCCCGGGAGTCGGGGTGTCGCGTGTTTTGCTCCCATCTTCAATCCCAGAGCTTAGCTCAAGGTTGGGAGTTTAGGTTAGAAGGGGCCCCCACCCTGTAATAGTGGTATAGTAGGAATATAATAGGGCCCTCGGCCCTAATATCATCCTTATAGTCACTATTATAGGGTGGGGGCCCCTTCTAAGGTTAGGGTCTAGGGTTTACGCTTTAGGGTTTTTGGTTGGTTTAGGGTTCTTGTTCAGGAACTTAAATCAAGTGAGCATGGTGGCGACATCCGCTGTACCGTTTCGGAAATTTCGCTCACCCATTCACTCACTCACTCACTCACTCACTCACTCACTCACGCACTCTCTCTCTCTCTCTCTCTCTCTCTCTCTCTCTCTCTCGCTCTCTCTCTGTCTCAACATCCTTTGACATCCTTCAATGGCTGCAGCAGCTGCTTTCGTACCTTCGGCAGCCGTCGCAACAGTGAAATACTAAGAAACAGCGTTCAAGTCTTCAGGGTTCCCCGGCATATACATATATATATATATATGTATATATATATATATATATGTATACACATGTGGTTATACTTTCACACTTTTCTAGCCCGCCAAAATCCATCTGTAAACATTCAATCGCGACAGGTTGCTACTTGCAGCATGTCATGTGAGACGTGGTACTCCAGAAGCATCGCTGTCAATCACGACTAGGAAGACAAGCTGTGAAACTGTAACGCTGGACAGTGAGCAAGACTTCGTCTTTGGTCATCCGAGAGCGGTGCAGACGCAAATAGTACCAGCAACAGGTGTGGCACAAGCTTCTTGTGCAGCATCAGTAAAGCTACTATTTGCTTAAGAAGCCACCAAAAAATAAAAATAATAATCCCTATATTACACCCATAAGGAATATATTTTTTATTCTTTGGGGGTTCTTAAGCAAATAGTAGAAAGCCACATGTCTCTAAACGCTAAGCCCCCGAGCCCGGCACCTGCAGCAGAAGACTCTCGACGAATCGGTTTAGGGTTTAGGGTTTAGGGTTTAGGGTTACTGAAATGATGATATACGATAATGCCCTGCACCTTCTTCAAGTTTTCAGGCGGTATTACCTGAACATTGACAAATGAGCCCAAAAAAACCAGGAAGCATTTGTGACAAAGACGGGAATGAGGCTCGAATCCGGCTAAAACCCTAAACCTTAAACCCGAATCCCGAAAGCCCCGGATCCTTAGATCCCAAACCCTAAACATGGCTTTCCAGAGAGCCCAAGACCCCTTAATTAAGGAATATGCCTTAAATTCTTGAGGGGATTCATATTATGATTTGAGCTAGATTCCTTAATTCAGGAATACACCTTAAATTTCAAGAGGATTCATATTATGATTTAAGCTAGATTCCTTAATTGAGGGGTATTGTGCTATCTAGCTCAGTGCCTGATGCTTCAGGTCCCCAATGCTCCTGGCACGGGCCTCGGGCTGCTTCTGGTTCACGCTGTCGGGTTCAGGCTTGTAGGGTTTGACGGTTTCGGGCTTGAGGGTTTAGGGTATCGAGGAGTTTGCGTTGAGGGCTTTGGAGTTTAGGGCATCGAGTTTGATAAGCTGCTTTACAGCCTTGTTGATAGCAGGCTTAGTAGGAGGCCCGGTTGTGTGGGGTTGTATGGCTTTGGGTGGTGCTCTATGGTCTCATAGGCCCAGAGAGCCCAAGACCCCTTAATTAAGGAATATACCCTAAATTCTAAGGGGATTCATATTATGATTTAAGCTATATTCCTTAATTAAGGGGTATAGGGCTCTCTGGGGGAGGTTTACAAGTTTGTGTGATAGTAGTAAGATCGCATCCTATAAGGGTACATGGGTGTCTTTCGAGAGTGAAACTTGCAGGCGCATGCCCTTCTCGTCCCTATATCTACATAATGTTTTTGTCCCCCGATAGAGTTTTGTCCAAATGCCCTTGTAATTTGTTGGTTTGTTAATATTGCTTCCCCATGTAGCAGCCTAAACCATTAACCACGTTATTGCTGGGGTTCCTGATCATATTTGCACTATACTGTACCCCGAAACCCTGTTCGAATTATTAAGTAAGGCCCCTGTATTGAATGTACGCATACATACCTGTGTGCTACATCCATGCATCTTTGCCTCCCTGCGTCCATGTTTGAATGCATGCAGAAGCACTGAAGACCTAAACCCTGAACCCTTAAACACCTCCTGCTGGCGGATATGGAAGAAAAGTTTTTCAAAACGACCCTGTTCCCGAAACACCAACCCAGAAACCCAATACCCCTTAATTAAGGAATATAGCTTACATCATAATATGAATCCCCATATAAGTTAAGGTATGTTCCTGAATTAAGGGGTCTTTTGTTCTCTGGGAAAACCCTAAAGCCCGAAACCCAGCCCTTCAAGGCCTGTGGCAGCCCTCTCCCCCGGAAGCCTTGAGAGCCCTAAGCCCTACACCCCAAGCCCTAAACCCTACACCTAAGTCAGAAGCGCCGAAACCCCGAAGCTTGAGAACTTCGTGATGGCACTAGTGCTTTCTTGCAGTCCCTGCATAATTGTATGATACTGTTCTAACTATGAAGGCCCCTGTATTAGACCCTAAGGCTTAGGCTTTCAACTCCAAACTTATACCCCTGAACACCCCAACGCCCTAAACCCTGAACCCGTGAAAGCCAACCCTAAACCCTAGACCCTAAGTCCTAAACCCTCAACCCAGAGAGCCCAATACCCCTTAATTAAGGAATATACCTCAAATTATAAGGGGACGCATATTATGATATAAGCTATATTCCCCAATTAAGGGGTCCTAAACCCTAAACCCTAAACCCTAAACCCTAAACCCTAAACTTTCTGGGAACCCTAAACTCCTAAACCAAAGATCCTAAACTGAAATCGACTGAAAGCCTGAGGCCCTCCTCATGGTCTTATGGCTGCAATGCCGCAGGTTGGAAGCAGTCATGGCCAAGGCTCGATGGCATGGGGCTTGGGGTTTAGGGTTTAGCTCAGGGTTTAGTGTTTAGTTTAGGGTTTAGGGTTTAGTTTAGGGTTTCGGGTTTAGTTTAGGGTTTCGGGTCTAGTTTAGGGTTTCGGGTTTAGTTTAGGGTTTAGTGTTTAGTTTAGGGTTTAGTGTTTAGTTTAGGGTTTCGGGTATAGTTTAGGGTTCAGGGTTCAGCCCTTCCGGGCGGATCCATACGGTATTTGTAGTTTGCTAATTTCATCTTTTATATGCTGGTTTTCCTCGGTGGTGTATGCTTTTTTCTAGATATTTCTGTTGTTTCTTAAGGCGCTTTGATGGACTTTTACCAAACCCCTCAATTAAGGAATATACCTTAAGTTATATTGGGGACGCATATGATGGTTTAAGCTATATTCCTTAATTAAGGGGTATTGGGCTCTCTGGGTCTCGATGCAATTTGGTAAGCCCCACATCGACCGAGGTTGCAACGCAGATAGCTGGCACCCAGGCCCTAATCGCCAGATCCCTTCTTAAAGACCTCCTCCCCAACCCTGATCCGTAAACCGAGGACAACCCCGAAACTGCAAACCCTAAGCCCCTAAACCCTAAACCGTAAGCCCTAATTCCAAACAAGCAGACCTAGACCTTTAAAGCGTAGATCCTCAACCCTGAACTTTTAAGCCCTAAGCCTTTAAGCTGTACTCCATGACCCCGAAACTGTAAATCCTAAACCCCTCAAGCTGCAAACCGTAAATACCGAAGCCATGGCCTCTGGTGCCTTTGGAAAGCAGGAGTTCAAGAAGTGGCAGCCCTCGGGCAAGTTGCAGGAGGCAGGGCTTCTGGAGCTTTAATTTAGGGTTTAGGGTATAGGGTTTAGGGTTTAGGGTTTAGGCGCCTGAATAATTAGAACAGGGTTTTTGGGGAACCATTATACTATAACCAATAGAAGGAACCCCTAAAATAGTATTGGTATTTATTCAGGCCTTTGTATTAGGGCGTTAAGAAGCAGGCAAGGCTTTGGGTGTTTTTCAGGGGATGTTGTTAGGGTTTGCGGGTTGGAATGGGTTCCTCGTAGTCGAGTAGGCGCGCTTTAACCTTTTTGGGGTAATATACTCCCCATAAACCCCTATATAACCCCTATATAACCAAGAAGGTTTACCTTTAGTTCCCCATGATACCCGACAGGTAGGAATTGGGCCTCATGTCTTCAAGACTTAACATTACCTCTCTTAGACCCCGTGGTGCCGTTACAGGCGCTTTCCTGAAGTTGAACCGCCGGCTGCCGGGGATATATATATATATATATATATGTATAGATATAGAAGCTTTAAGGGCTTCTTCTTGAAGGGACATGTATAGGGTTTAAGGTTCCTTTACATGGAACCTTTATAGTACCCCTAAAACCGGGCGACTAGACCCGAAGCCCCGAAGCTCCGAAGACTAGGAACGAAAGCTTCGGGGCCTCGCTTCCCTCGTAAGCGCGTCATAGCCGCTAGGGCCTAGGGTTTGGAGGTTTAGGTGTTTAGGGTTTAGGGTACTAGGGTTCCGGGTTTTGAATTTTTCGTTTAGCGTTGAGGGTTTACGGTTGGGGTTTCGGGGTTTAGGAGGGGTTACGGGTTCGTGGACAATCCGGAGCTCCATGCCCCATTTTGCCGCGACTGACATTCAGCCAACTGCATTGCAGCACGTTGCTCCCTCGACATCTTAAGGAACCCTACCGGAACCCTGAAGAACCTACCGTTTTCGGGTTCCTTATTATGATTCCATTATATAAGTCCTTAAGAAAGGTATATAGGTTATTCCGGGTTAAGGTAAACCTTAGAATCTGAACTCGGAACCTTACACCTTCAACTCTAAACCCAAAACTCTACGCCGGGCAGAACAGCCCTAAAACCCGCAAAATCAAAGCCTTTCAGGGGCAGATTAATTGGAAATGCGTGTGAGTTACCAACCAAGGTTCCTGACCCTCGTAGCCTAACTTCCCTCAATTCTTAAACCCTAGGAAACCCTTCGAAAGAGAACGCTTCGTGAACCGTCGCACCAAATGTTAGGAGCCCTTATCAACTCTCATCAAGTTCTTCCGAAATCGGCACAGAAGCCATTAAGAGCCCTTTTTGCTTCTTATAACTTCAACAGCCCTTGATACAGTCGTGGCGAAGTTTCAGAATGCTACTTCAACACATCCCGAAAGGGCCCCTGAACCCTAAACCCTAACCTCCCTAGACCAAAAACCTCCTCATCAAGAACTCTGCAGGTTCGTTTGGATCGCATCGCTCTGCCAGGCCTCTGTTGAGCCCTGCGGTCTATTGTGAGTTTTTTCAGGGATGGGGTCGAACCGCATGGGAATCTTAGAGTATAGGCGTTTTGAGCTTTTGCGTTTTGGTTTTTAAGGGTGCCTTCAGGGCGGTAAGGCTTGCGGGATTGGGGTTAAGGGTTTAGGGTTTAGGGTTTAGTGTTTAGGGATTGGGGTTAAGGGTTTGGGGTTTAGGGGTTAGGGTTTAGGGTTTAGGGATTGGGGTCAAGGGTTTGGGGTCCTCTGATAAACAGGATGACAATGAACATCTGAGTACTGGGGCCTTTCCAGGGTCTAAGGGTTTGTTATAAATCAAGGGCCACATGAAGAAACGTACAATGAGGCTGACGGTAAGCCCAACAAGCCTTGTAAGTCCAAACTACAAAACTGGTGAATGCCTTACAAGCCCCGTAGACAACCCCAACGGCACAACACCAAAACGGCTCGATGCCCTAGAAACTGAAAAGACCTCAAGTAAGCCCTAAACACCAACCTCTAACACTCGTGGATGGTTCAAAGTTCAAAGCGATGCCGGGAAACTTGAAGGAAGCTTAGCGAGCATGACTGGGTCATACTTGGAGGGTCGGGCAACGTAGTAAGTAGGTAGTAAGTAGACTTATAAGTACCCTAAAAGGGACCCTAATTGGGGTTATGGTACTTATAAGACCAGTTACTAAGTCCCCCGACCCTCCAAGTAACGCATAATCCAGCGAAAACCTCCGAAGCGCTGTAAGCACCCGTAAACCAGGACATTTCAAATCTAAATCCGGAATTCAACAAAATGCCCGAAAAGCCTGTACAAGCCTTAAAACCCGTACTTAAACCCCACAAAAAGGCTTAAAAGCCCTCAACGTCCCAAGCCCGAAAAGCTCTAAGCCCTAAACCCCGAACCGAATTCAGATGCCACCCTCAAGAAGATCCTCAAGACGAACGAGTTGGTGCTCGGCCTGAACAAACCTTTGGGCTTTCATCCTTGGGATCTCTGGGTATGATATCAGTGACTCCCAAAGGGTCCAAGTATCATTATGGTACATACTTATAGGGTATTTTGGGGGTCTAAGTATATACATACCATAATGATACTTGGACCCTTTAGGTTATAGTAGTAGAGTAGGTAACCTTTAACCTTTTTGGGGTAGTACAGTCCTGATATAGTCCCTATATAACCCGAAAGGTTAACCTTTGGTTACCCATGTTACCCGACAAGTAGGTCAGCAAAGCCGCGGAGATGTGATAGCAATACAAGTCAGATTGACAGACAATAATTATCATCGAAACTAGGACCCAGAGTAGGCCCTTATTCCCTTTTTTGAGGGTTCAGGTTCCCTTATAAACTCCTTTAAACCAAAAAGGGCACCCTTTTTATTCCTAGGTTACTCTTAGGTCTAGGAAAAGATGGAGTCCTTTGGGTTCGATGAGGTTTGGTAAGGCCTTTAGGGTTCCATAGAGGGATAATAGGGACTGATATCACGAAGGACGTAGTAATCTCTACCAGGACCCTTTGGGGAACTAGCTAACGAGACATGTGCTTCTGGAGTCATATGCAATCTTCACCGTACCTCTTCTGGTTCACGAATTTGCGGTCAACGGCAAGGTTGGTTGCCTTCATCTGCCGTAACCTTGTTTGCGGCGGCTCCCCATGCTCATAAACGGTGCATCAGAATGTGCAGCAAACCCCCGCCAGACCCAGTGTATGGCCCCCGTGTGGTGCAGGAATTGGGACTTAGGGGGTTCAATGTACGAAAGCGATGAAGACAGGCCGAGATCTGAACTGCACGAAATCCTAGGATCGACAGGTAGGAGTCGGCATATCTACCAGTTCTGCTTATAGATCCCCAATACCCAACCTGTACACTTTTTGGGTTCTTACAGTTTAGTAGGAATCGGAAAGTTTAACCTTTTGTTTCTGTGGCTTTTTGGGGGAGTAAGCCTATGCTACGATTCCACATGATAAGCACAAATAGCGAAGTATCATACCCGCCCGAAATCCGAATCCGTAATAACACCCTAAACCCTAAACCCTAAACCCTAAACCGTGATGCCACCCGAAGCCATGAAACCCCCAAGGCCTCAAAGCTCAGAAACATTCATCCCTGAACCTTTCTAAGCTTCGCTAGCTAGGCCCCCAAAACCATTGTGCAACTTCATAAGCCCTTGTAGCCCACCTTCATATTTCCCCTCGTCATAGTTCCCTCGTTTGTAATTTGTCTTAAACGGAGCCTTGCTCTAATTGGTAAATCCCCCTGCATGGGATGCTCGTCGCCCAAAGCTGTTTGCTTCGAGCATCGAAGCTTTGCCGATCTGTTCTTGGTTCCTCCAGTTCAACATTTTGGCATTTAGGGTTTCGGTCTTTGGATTCGGGCTCCAGGATTTTGGATTTGGGGTTTAGGGTTTAGGGCTCTGGGCTTAGGGTTTTAGGGCTTTACGGTTCAGAGCTTTAGGGTGTAGAGTTTAGGACTCAGCGCCAGTGACCTGGCAACCTGTTACGTTTCGGGCCTGGCGTGTTGGGTTTTGGTAGGTTCAGGGGTGTAGGGGTTTTAGGGGTTTAGGTTTTAAGGACCCGATGCATACAACGGCACGATATTATGTCGCCTATGCCGAGAAAGCGGTGGGCTTTCATACGGGTCTATCAAAGTTATTTCAGGGTATACAGACATACCTATAGTCTCCATTGGAGTTCCTTTTGTTGGTCAAACCAAGTTTATACTAAGGATCCTAAAAGGTAACCCCAAAAAGGAAGTACAATGGAGACTATAGGTAGGGTGTGGGACCTGAATTGAACAATCCTAGGATCTGTAACTACTGTAGGGTTGTGGTTTAAATTACTGACGCTGCCCTTCTTGTGGTATCTTAGGTTTACATGCCTTGAGCATCAAACTTGCTTAGTGTGCCTCTGACCTTTTGTACTTCCTAACCCACTCGAAACCCTAAGCCCTCTCTGAACCCCGATGCCTGCCAAGCCCATCTCAAACTCTGTGTCACCCTAAGCCCTCAACCCTAAGCCCAAAGCCCCTGAACCGTGTGCAACCTGCAGCACTCATCCCCAGACCCCAAACCCTCAGCCCGAAGCCCTAAACCCTAAACCCCAAACCCTCAACCCTGCCCCAAACCCATTTAACTGTAAGCCCTTAGCCCTAAACCCTCAACTGCCGAGGTGCACGTGGTCGTGACTTGCCAGGCCCGCAAACTCATACGCCTTATGGCGTTGTCCAGCTCTGTTCAATTTTTTCATCAAGGTTTATTCAGGGCTTCGTAGGGTTCTATACGGCAGCCTCCAAGCCTAAGCCCTAAGTTCTATTTGGGAGTTTCCGAAAATTAGGGGTACCTTATCTTGGGGTCCTTATAATAAGGATCCTACTATTTAGGGTAGTATATTAGGGTCCCCCATTTTCGGAAACTCCCATTTCAAAACTCCGAAGCCCCAAACCTTGAACACCAAACCCTGAACCCTGAACTGTTCTAGGGTGCATGTTGAGCTGTTCGGGCATTCCTGCGACGAGCCTCGTTCTGTAGGTGCATCCCCTGCAATGGGTTCTCGTGATATCAAGTCTTGGGTTTAGGGTTTAGGGTTTAGGGTTTAGGGTGTTGTCACGCCGACAATCACTCAAAACCCGGCTCTAAACCGTCTGTGAATCCAGGTTTGCGCGCTGCAGTCCGGAACTGCGCGACTCAACTCCCAAGCCCTTAAACCATGGTCCATAAGATCCGGATTCTGCCGATGATCTCCATTATAGTTAGTTTGTCGGGTTACCTTTTCGGATCCTTAATATAAAACTGGTTAAACCCCAAAAAGGAACTACCATGGAGACTATCGGTGTTACAGGTAGGCCATAGCTGCTCAGATCCTTCGGTCCTTGATCGAAGGTCGCCGGAACTTCAGGAACCTACCTACAGTCTGCATTGTAGTTCCTTTTTGGGGTTACCTTTTAAGAAGATCCGTAGTATACAATTAGGGTGTATAATAAGAACCCGCAAATAAGCAGGGTTGGGCAGTTTACCTACAGTCTCCATTGTGGTTCATGTTTTGGGGTTTGACCAATGTTATATTCAGGATCCTAAAAGGTAACCCCAAAAGGGAACTACAACGGAGACTATAGGTAACCCCAAACGCAGTTGTTTCTACGACCACGGCGGAACTTCAGTCGAGAAGCAGCGTCTAAAACAGAGTTCAGAATAATTCGCACTGGCATACCCTGGTAGTCCCGATCACACTCTAATGAAGCACAGCGTACCACCGAATCCCATTATTATTCAGGCTTCTAAAACAAATCTCGAAAGCCCCCAAAAGCATACTCCAACAGCCTTAGCCTTAGTTTCGAAACCCTAAACCCTAAACCCAGAAACAGACAGGTCGCTGGCCGTGGCGACGTGATCACCCTGCAGGATTCCAGATGGACTCTATGACTAAGTCGGAGAAATGAGGATTCGGAGTTTACGGTTGTGGGGCTTCAGGTTTAGCGTTTAGGGTTTAGGGTTCTGGGGCTTCAGGGTTTCGGGGTTCTGGGTTGGGGGTTCGCGATTTGAGTTTCGGAGTGCTCCGGCATGCGTTCCAGGTGCCACCGTGTGTGGGAACGTGGCCCACATAATGCGTGGCCGAGAACACTCAGCACCTAACGACAGTGCGTGTAAACAACGCAGCAAATGCCCGCTCAAGCAAAACGTCAAGCTTAAAACCCTTTTTGGAAGTTCAAGGTTATTTTTAAGCAGGGTTTTAAGTAGGATAACTATGGTATAGTAATAACCCATATTCAGGGACTTATAGCCCCACTTACAACTACCCATGCACCGCCAAGTAGAATCCTAAAGCCTGAAGCCCTGCAGTAAAAGCCCAAAAGTTGGAAACCCCATAGCCTCAATCCTTAAGAGTAATGTATAGGGAATCCCAGCACTGTTTGGCCTTTATCCGGTTTCCAACTATGGAGGTTCCTATGAGCCAAAAGACCCTGCGCCCAATCTCCGCTCCTGCGATCCGAAACCCTGAGACGCCAACATCCCTTAATTAAGGAATATTCCTTAAATTATAGTAGGATCCCTAATATGATTTAAGGAATATTCCGAAATTAAGGGATATTGCAGTCTCTGGGAACCCTGAAGCCCAATCTCTCAAGCCGCCTTCCTTGTGCTTTTGCCTGACAGTGGCCCCCCATTGAGCTGCATTCGCAACCCTTATGGTAGCCCTTACAGGAATACCTTCTTGTGACCCTAAAATCCTTAAGCCCCAAACCCGACAGCCTTACCCTTGGGCTCGAAATGGCCCAAAAGCCTTATGTAATATGGTCTTTAGGCCCAAAAGCTTCACAAAAGACTTAGGGTTACGTATGCTTCACAAGGGCCAAAAAGCCCTAAACCGCAACTCGAAACACTAAACTTTCAATCCCCCACCTGAGCAGAAGATCAATGGAACCTACGGGTCTAATAACAGGGTTTAGGGTTTAGGGTTTAGGGTTTAGGGTTTAGGGTTTAGGGTTTAGGGTCCTTATTTAGCTTCTTGCAGAACTATTTCAGTAGCCTTCTAGTAGCCCTGCCCAGAAACCGTCACAAAAACTCTAATATGACCCTTGATCCTTATCCTGCAACCCTAAACCTCAACTCCTAAACCTCAAACCCTAAAGGTCTGTTCCTACTTTGTGTTCAGGACTCGGAGGTTGGAATTTGAACCTCTCTTTCGAACTTCGGGGGGTGGGGGGGTGGGGCGGGAGGGGTAAGAACGACATGATGATGACGACACGCACCATCCCGCAGCAGGGCTGGGATCCTGCAGCTGAAGTTTATGCATGACATGTGCGCTGGTCCTGCTCCCACAGTTCCCAAGGAAACCCGCGACTCTTTCAAACTCACAGGTGGCGACAATGCCGCCGAGAGCCTTGCTGGAGTCACAAAAACACGAGCTCAGACGTCTGAGCAAGCAAAGAGGGTGTGTGGATACTTGGAGGTTCATGGGTAGCTATAAGTGCGGTTATAAGTCCATTTATATGGGTCATACCTATAGTTATCCTACTTATAACCCTACTTATAACTAACCATGAACCTGCAAGTAGGGTCGAGCATCGCAACATTTTGGCTGCGCGCTGGATTCACAGAGAATCCTGGCCTGAGCAATGTCTTACGTGCACTTCAAGTGCACAGAGAAATGCCGAGGCTGTCGGAAACCCTAGGGACGGTTTCGGACGGAGTCTGTGGCAGGACTAAGCAAGCTGAGGTGCCTTCATGCTCACTGCCGAGCCTTCAAGCCAAAACCCCCTGAACAGCAAACACACAAGAACGACAACTCTAAACCCCCAAACCGCCAAAAACCAAGACTGTCGATAAATATCTGTCTTTCTCGAGGTGTACGAAGTGCTGCAAACACCAGCGAATTTGATCGTCTGTTGAAATGCACCGCGAAACGCATGGGTTTTCTTGATGTACTGAGCTACTTCTCCGCACTCGCACACGACAAAACCTCGAGTAGTTGCATGTTTTCTTTCAGGCATTAACACGAAAAGCCTTAAAACTTTCAGCTGAAACACGACAAAAAAAGCCCGACTGGGGATTCTGTGTTTTTGCCGAAGTGTACGAAGTGCTGTAAATACCAATGAATTAGGTGCCCTCCTGCGAATACGCCATGGAACCCAGGGGTTTCGAACGATGTTTCGCAGTTTTACTCCGCACTCCCACAAGACAAAACCCAGAGTTTTCGCATGTTTTCCTTGTTAGAATGATGCCTAAACCTTGCTTTCTATCATCTACGCGTGCGAGCATCTCCCAGCTACAAGTACGTGCAAAGACAAATCCTCGAGTTTTCACATGTCTTCCTTGTTAGAATGATGCCTTAACCTTGCTTTCTAACAGCTTCGTGCGTATTTCCCAGCTACAAGTACGTGCGAAGAGAACATATTCCGAACGGCGTAGCTCTGTTGCGTAAGTGCAAAGTCACTGGTATATGCGGTACTCTCCGGGAAACCCCCAAAGATTTGCCACCCTAAGCCCTGAACCCCAAACTCTGAACCCTATGAACCCAAAAAACCTTGTAAACCCAATAAACCCAGGAAACCCCATTCATTAAACCATATAAACCCCATAAGCCCTATAAGCCCTAGAATCCCTATAAACCCTATACGCCTCATAAACCCTGCAAGCTCTTTAAACCCGGCTATACACCCTGACACCCTAAACCCCAAGCCCCCTTCCAGGAGACCAATGGCACCTACCGGTCCGACAAGCCCTACAAGCTCGAGCCAAACCAGGCGGACGGCGTGTGTGTACGGAGGGGGTTGTCGTGTTTCGGGTTTAGCCTCTACGGCTTGGGTTTAGGGTTTAGAATTTAGGGTTTAGGTCTATGGCTAGGGTTTAGGGTCTAGAAGTCTAGAATGTAGGGTTTAGGGTCTATGGCTAGGGTTTAGGGTTTAGAATTTAGGGTTTAGGTCTACAGAGGCATTCAGGGTGGGGTTCCTGGAAGTTCCCTGGCAAAGGTATACAGGGCCCAAGCAGTTGCTGCAAGATCTACAAGGGTACTCCTGCGGGTCCAGGTTCAGGGTGTAGGGTTAATAATCATGGACTCCCAAATACTAACCTGCAACACACTATCCAAAAAAACAGGTACAGAATTATCAGATTCTTTGGACTCTTATGCGGCTTTTGTAGTGCGCTATAAGCCTCTGATCAGTTTAGGAAGTTTAGGATTTGAACAAGTTGGGTTTAATTTAGTGGGTTTAGGGCCCACCTTACACTACCATAACCTACTTTTTGTTCCAAAATTCTAGAAACCTGCTAGCATGGAAGTTTTCGGGACCTCGCAGAAGATCACGTGTCAAGGAAGGCTTTGGGGTTTAGGCTAGTCTGTGGGGGTGCTCGGGCTTCCACCACCAAACGCCCAAAGTTAACAAAAAGGCCCGTAAACCTCCACTCCAGCAAAGGCCCAACCCAGAACCTCCAAAACCCATACCCAGAGACTCCAATATCCCTTTAATAAGGAATATTCCTTAAATTATATTAGGGATCCTACTATAATTTAAGGAATATTCCTTAACTAAGGGATATTGGAGTCTCTGGGTACCCTCACAGAACACATTCAAGCCTAAAGTCTGGCCAAAAGCCGTGAACCCCTCAGGTAAGCCGGTTCGCAACCCTAGAAGGTTTAGGGGCTTGGCGCTTGTGGGATTTATAGTCTCGTGCTTAGGGATTGCTCGGGTTAAAAATCGTTGGCTTTTGCGGCGTTTATCTGGGTTTTGCAAGGCCCTAGACCCTGAACCCTAAACCCTAAGGGATTCTGTGTGCAGGTCCTCATCATCTCTCTCTACAAGATTGAGAAGAAGAAGCCGGCGGAGGGATCACTTCGATTTTTGGGAGATGTTGGGTAAGGAGATAATTGGGTTGAGGGTTCAGGATTTAGAGGTTTTTCGGGTTTAGGGTCTTACAGTAAGGGTATACGGCGTTTTGCGTTTAGGGTTTGGGGCTTCGGGGTTAGGCCCCCTGTTTCAGCCTCGAGTTTGCAGGAAGCTCCCTACTTTCTGCTTTAAGGACTGGAAATTGCCTTCATGATGCCAGTGCAGCGAGAACTGAACTGATATACAAATACTAGGGTTTAGGGTTTCGGGTTTGGGGTTACTATCAATCACTCCGCCAAGGCGGCATTGACTTTAAATCTCTCCGTCAGGGGTCGGACCTCGCCATGAGAACGGCATGACTTCTTGCATCCGTTTCCACATGTCGTCGCCCGTGCCACTGTGCATCTGCCGTGCGGGCTTTGGGGCCTCCCTAAACCCTAAACCCCTAAGCCGTGGCTTTCTGACTCTGACCAGCCCCATGCAATTCACGAGTTTCTTCCTGGGCAGGTCTTTTTGGGGGCTCCTTATTATAATTGTAGTATCATGCGCCCCAGAACCCTGTTCTAATTATCAAGGCCCGTGTATCAGTGGTCAACCCAAGAGCCTGTGCAAACAGCAAGGTAGTAGTCAAGCTGCAAGCTTGCGAGCTGCAGAAGCCCAGCATGCGGGCACCACGACAAAAGCAAACAGCACCGGGTGGATCCTAAACCTTACACGGTAGAATCAACACCCTCCATCTGCAAACTCTTCGAGCCGAAACTCTGTGACAGGCGCACCTCGCAGGTTGACGCCGGGCCTCTTGGATGCGCTTGGAGTAGGCTTCAGGTGAAGGGATGCACCTGAAAACTACTACTACTGCTACTGCGACTGCGACTGCGACTGCGACTGCTACTGCTACTGCTACTGCTACTGCTACTGCTACTGCTACTGCTACTGCTACTGCTACTGCTTCTGCTACTGCTACTGCTACTGCTACTGCTACTGCTACTGCTACTGCTACTGCTACTGCTACTGCTACTGCTACTGCTACTGCTACTGCTACTGCTACTGCTACTGCTACGGCTACTGCTACTGCTACTGCTACTGCTACTGCTACTGCTACTGCTACTGCTACTGCTACTGCTACTACTACTGCTACTGCTACTGCTACTGCTACTGCTACTGCTACTGCTACTGCTACTGCTACTGCTACTGCTACTACTACTGCTACTGCTACTACTACTGCTACTGCTACTGCTACTGCTACTGCTACTGCTACTGCTACTGCTACTGCTACTGCTACTGCTACTGCTACTGCTAACTACTACGACTACGACGAATAACGTATTGGACTATTCGTACCAATTCAAATATACTCATGCTGATGTTGCTGTTAATGCGGATAAGCCCGTTGATATTTATCCCCGTGTTATTACTAGTACTAATGCCATTGCTAATACTACTAGCTGTATTTGAATTAAGACTACTAATGGTTGATGATACAGACAATTATGTTGACGATGATAGGGTGGTGATGATCCTTGCCTTACCCCCATAAACCCTAGACCGTAATCTATGAGATCTCGCAGCCCGCCAGATTCGACCGCATGATGTCCAATTCCTCGCAGCTGAGCTCTTGGACACCGGAGCCAACGCGCCGCCGGCAGATTGAGCTTGACGGTTTGGGGATTCCGGTAATACCCTGAACCCTAAACTCGCATTAGGACCTATTTTTACAAAGGGTTTCAACGCGTCACGCCTCAGGTGCAGACTACACAAAACGAAATTGCTTTCTGGAAGCTTTAGGGTGTAGGGTGCTGAAAGCATGAAGTAGCAGACTTCTGATATGCTTGTGATGGTTTCTCCCTAAAAGCCCTAAACCCTAAACCCAGCAACTAGCCTCCGAATGATCTTTAGGACTGTGTTGCGCTGCGTCGTCTCATGACATGGAACATCCTCGACATTATTGCCCAGCCCTGTGGGAACTCTGTGCGACATCAGTTTATGAAGCCACCTACTATAAGGGCTCAATAATCAGTTTCCTAACGCCGGAGATTTTCGTTGTTTATCCTGGGTGCTTGATGAGTGCAATACATGCAGATCACCTTTTGCAGGCATCTTCGGCGCCGAATTTGAGTTTTCACTGCTGCCCTAAACCCTAAACCCTAAACCCTAAACCAACTTCTGTGCTTTAGTGTCAATTCTCCCTGGCAGCCCTAAGCCCGAAACTCTGATAGGACCCCAACCCAGACCCTGAACCCAAAACCCCAAATCCTAAACACCGACTTGGAGGATCAAAAGTAGGACAACTACAGTTTTAGCAAGTGTTATAGGACCCCACCTATAACTACTCATGAACCTCCAAGTAGAATGGAGACGCGGGCCATGTCAGCCGCTGAGGCCTCTTGTTGCGTTCTGATGTGCAATAGGCCGGCGCTCGCCGGACACACCCTGGGCAGTCTTCTGTGGAGCGCGCCGGGACGTCTTGTAGAGATGCAGCCTGCCTCCCGCGAGAGCCAACGACGTTGAGTTTAGGATTTAGGTGACTGTTCGCTGCCAAAACTAGCCGCGGCGCAAGCTGTCAAGTAGCGGGCTTTGCAACTCCAGCCGAGACTGCGTGTTCTGCCTGAGCGGGCCTACCCCAATCATGAAGGGAGCTTTAGGGGTCTAGGACCCAGAGTAGGCCCTTATTCCCTTTTTTGAGGGTTCAGGTTCCCTTATAAACTCCTTTAAACCAAAAAGGGCACCCTTTTTATTCCTAGGTTACTCTTAGGTCTAGGGGTTGATGGTTTCGGGTTTCGAGGGTTTTAGGGTGTAGGCTCAGGGTTTATGGCAGTTCAACTCTCTGGAGGCTTCCTGTTTACGGCCTGGTGGTTTAGGATCTTGGGTTCAGGGTTTTGGGGCTCACGGCTGATGAGTTCCGGCTTTGTCACCTTAGTGTCTTTGGGCTTAGGGTATACGGCCTAACCCTGAACCCCAATCCCTAAATAAACTTTTAAGCCCTAAAGCCTAGACCCTAAACCTTGAAGCCCTAAACCCTAAACCTTAAAGTTTAGGTCTTTTTTAAAAAAAAGTTTAGGTCTAGGGTCGAGGGTTTACGGTTTTGGGAGGCTTTAGGACTTTAGGACCTTGCCGTGCCGGTGAGCTGCAGAAGAAAGTTTCGACTGTTTATTAGGGTTTAGGGTTTAGGGACTGTTTGCATTGTGGATCCTGGTGGCCTCCCTGAAGTTGGATGCATTCTGATGTGGCACAGTTTCTTGAAGGAGTGTTGCTCGTCGTATTGTTTATGCTGGTGTGCATCCTTCCATTTTCAGATTTTTGCTATGTCTGTGCTCGCGCCAGGATCGATACTGGGCGGCTGAGGCTCGCTCCTCAAGCAATCTAGGCTTTCTGCGGTGGTTCGGGGCTCAATCTGTGGGGTACGAAGACCGTTTACTGGGTTCTTGTTAAGGAACTTAATTTAAGTTACCATAATAAGGAAACCCTATTATTTACGATAGATCCCTATTATGGTAACTTAAATTAAGTTCCTTAACAAGAACCCAGTTTAGGCTCGTTTAGACCTTCAGATTGGAAGTTTGCGGGTTGGACTTGGGGTTTCCGGGTCGAAGTATATGGCGGATTCGCCGCTATCATATCAATTCGGCGCTTGAAGGCTCTGCGGCCTAAACCCTAAACCCTAAACCCTAAAACCCTAAACCCTAAAACCCTAAACCCTAAAACCCTAGAACCAGTGGACTCCGTAGACTCTGCGAAGGCGAGGCTTCCTTATTCGGGTCTGAGAGTTTAGGGGTCGCTCCGCCGGTGGGTGGTTGTCAAAAGTTTAGGAAGGCACTAAGGGCTAGGGTTAGAGGGCTTAGGGTTTAGGAAGAAGGGTCCATGTACCCATATAGTCTATACTTTGTCCTTCAAGTATTCCCTATGTAGGCAGTTTGCGGCCAAAGTATAAACTATATGGCTGCATGGACCCCTAGATCTAGACGGTTGAGGGTTTCTCTGAACCCTGTACATTTGACTAAGCCCGAAACGATCTTTCAATCCCAATTCTAAACCGCAAATCCTCAACACTCCGGCCCAAAGCCTGCAGACTACCAGCGAAACCTAGGCCGTAAACCCTAAACTCTGAACCTCAAGCTAGCCTCAAACCCTAGACCTTAAGTCCTAAACCTTATGCCCCAAACCCGAATTGTCGTGGCCCTATAATATGACTCTGCGAAGAACCGGTGTGTGCAATTTTGCAATCCTTTCACCCCAGGAAGCCCATTGCCTCGGCGTACCTGGAGGTGGGCAGGATTTGAAAGGGCTCAACACATGTTTTTGCAGCGGCTTTGTTAGGTTTTATGGTGCTTCATTCGGTTTGTGCAGGGTGTTATGAGGTTTATGTCAAGCTTCCTTACGCGTTGTCGGGTTTTATTGGGTATTATTTGGGTTCACTATAGGTGTGTCCCAAATAGTGCGTGGTGGTTTTCTGCATGGTGTTTGTAAGTGTTCACGGTGGGGTCTTCACTTCCTAGAACAGGGATTGGGGGTACAGCGTAGTACGGATGTATAGCTACTGTAAATAACGGGATGTTCGCCCCAATGAAGTCAGAGACCTCGGGCCCAAGCTTCGAGCTTCAGGTTGTAGTGCTCCGGATTCAGTGGTAGCAGCTTCTCTGCCACTTCAGCGACAGCATCGACGACAACAGCCACAACAGCAACAGCAAAGAGCCAACACCAGCAGGAGCAGCAGCAGAAGCAGCAGCGGCGGCGATAGCGACAGTAACAGCAGCAACAGGACAGCGAGAGCACCCAGCAGCGTCAGCAGCAGCACCAGCAGCAGCAAGAACGAGAACACGAACAACAACGACAATGCTGCTCCACTTACTGCTACTACGGCTCTGCAGCGTCTCCTCTGCTGCTGCTGCCGCCGAGTGCAGTATTAGATTCAAGCGTTAGTTTGTGGTAGGATCCTCTTCGACCCCAAACCTTAAGCACTAAACATGGTATCAGCAATCTTGCTATCGCCACTGGTCGCATCACTGCCGCGGCCAGTCAGTGTTTGAGAAGAGGTGCAGACGGTTTAGGGTTTAGGGTCTAGGGTTTGGGGGTTTAGGGTTTAGGGTGATAGCAGAGAGGGTTCTAGAGTGAGGAATACCCAGCCTTCTGTTTTCACTGCTCTCCATAGCACTGTCTCTTTAGTTTAGCACTGTCGGTTTAGGCTCACGGGTCGGGAATTTAGTCAAAGCCCCGTCAATGCATGCGATCCTTTTCTAAACCCTAACCCCCTAAACCCCTAAACCCGGATACCTAAGACTTAGGCGGATGGAAAAAGGTGCTCAAAAAAAACCCTAAACCCTAAACCCCTTTTCGTTTCAGCAGTTCGTGCTCGTTGCTGAGACACTGGCATGCCTAGAGTGTCTGCCCGAGGTGGGACAGTTATGTGATGGAGGCCGGGGCTTGCTATGGGTTTCAGCATTTGGACGAATCAACATCAACTCGTTCGGGCTCCTGAGGATGTTAGTAAAGGTTTCGGGTTCTCAGGGCTGGTGAGACTGCAATATCCTTGAATTAGGAATATTCCTTAAATTATATTAGGGATCCTACTATAGTTTAAAAATTAAGGAATATTCCTTAATTAATAAAGGGATATTCGAGTCTCTGGGATGTTGCTGCGGCTTGTGAGCGGGCTAGGCTTTGGGGCTTAGGGCTCGCGTGTGAGTGAGCTCCGCGCAACTCTTAACCCGGCGGGATTTTAAGATCAGCGAAGGTAGAGAGATCAGTGTATGCGAAGAAGAAGAACTTTGTGTGCAAATTCAGACGAGGTTTGCTCCTTATGATAAGCATAGCATGCTATCACCCCAAACCCTATTCCAAATGGTAGACCCTCTATTATAGTAGGTTTCCTGACCCCGAGTGCCCCTCTTCCTCGATAACCCAAGAGCCTCCTGAATGAGGGAAAGAGCATTGAGACCATGCTTTAGGGTTTCGCGTCGGCGAGGGTTGAGGGATTAGGGTTTCGGGTTGAGAGTTTAGCGATGAGGGTTTAGGGTTTCGGGATTAGGACTTTCCTGCCCAAAACACCTGGAATCGAAGTTCCGCGGCCAGCAGGCTTTGAAGGGGCTTTGCCGCTGTATGACAAGAACAAGTGCCTCGGCTCCTACCTATAGTCTCCATTGTGGGTCCTTTTTGGGGTTACCATTTTCTAGGACCCAGAGTAGGCCCTTATTCCCTTTTTTTAGGGTTCAGGTTCCCTTATAAACCCCTTTAAACCAAAAAGGGCACCCTTTTTATTCCTAGGTTACTCTTAGGTCTAGTTTTAGGATCCTTAATATAAAGTTGGTTAAACAAAACCAGGAACTACAATGAATACCACAGGTAGAGCCCGAGCCCCCAAACCCTAAACCCAATTTCCCAAACTCAAAACCCCCGACCCGGAACCCGGAGTCTGAAACCCAAAACCCTACTTGGAGGGTCGGGGGACTTAGTAACTATAAGGGGTTCCTTAAGGGCCCCTTTAAAGGGATCTATAGGGATTCTCTAAAGGTTTAGGGTATAGGGGGACTTAGTAACTGGCTATTTTAAGGACTTATAAGTACCATAACCCCAATTAGGGTCCCTTTCAGGGAACTTATAAGTCTACTTACTACCTACTTACTAAGTCACCCGACCCTCCAAATAAGCCCTAATGACGTCACTGCAATTGGGGTTCAGAGCTTCCGCAGCTCGAGTCAGAACCATGACGTCTGTCATGGGATTCAGGGTTTTAGGGTTTTGCGGGTAAGATGTCTCGGTTTTTCGCTAATCTTGGGTGGTTCCTTATCATACCGAGCAGGGCACCTAAACCCTAAACTGTAAACCCTTATCATACCGTGCGGGGCACCTAAAGCCTATACTGTAAACACAAGGGGACAAGGGGACAAAGGGATAAGGCGACAAGGGGACAAGGTTAGATTCGTGAGCCCTTCAACCCTGAACCCTAAACCCTAAACCTTAACCCCAGGGGACGGGACAAGGTGGGAATCTTAGGGCCTTACCTATAGTCTCCATTGTAGTTCCTTTTTGGGGTTACCTTTCAGGATCTCGAATATATAAAATTGGTTAAGCCAAAAATCGGAACTACAATGGAGGCTTTAGGCAGGGGTGTGGCGCGTTCTTTTTGGTGTGTATCTTTCAGGGTCCAGGTTCTAGGGGCGATGAGGGTTTGGGGTTCAGGGTCCCTGACTTGTCAGGGCTTATGATTCAGGGCTTATGAGGGTTTGGCATTTAGGGTTCAGGGTCTACAAGGGTTTGGGGTTCATGAAGTTTTTTTTCTTTTTTGCGTAGGGTCTATGGGGGTTTCTCTCAGGGGTATGCAGGAGTCCCTTGTGTTCTTGAAAAGGGTTTAGGATTTAGGGAAGCGGAAATATGAGGCCTACTACAAGACATGAAATCTTAATTCAGACAGCGGAACGCGCAACCCTTTTGAACCCGTTACCAACCTGAAACCCCCAACCCGTTTCTCAACCCTAAACCCTAAAACCGTAGCAAGATCCTTCTGCTTAGATCCCCAATACCCAACCTTTAAGCTTTTGGGGTTCTTACAGTTTAGTAGGAGTCGGAAAGTTTAACCTTGTATTTCGGTGGCTTATTGGGGGAGTAAGTATGAGCTGGTGAAGAAGCAGACAAATCAGTTGCAAGAATTCAGCAGTCCCCTGAGCCTGATCCGCGTCCCCCCCTTCGCTTTGTTTTTAAATCGGGATGCGGCTTCGGTCTGCCTATAGTCTCCATTGTAGTTCTATGTTTTGGGTTTGACCAAATATGTAATTAGGATCCGGCAAGGTAACCCCAAAAAGGAACTACAATGGAGACTGTAGGTGCTTTCCCTGATCGTCAAAAAGCATGGAAATGCAGGGCAGCCATGGGCTGTCCCAACCACCTGCCGTCACAACCGCTCATCGGGCACGTCATGGTCTCCCGAACAAAGGAACAAGCTTACCCATATGAACCCTGAATTAAAACCCATAGCCGTAAAACCCAAATCTGTGCTGCCGATCTTCTAGACTAAGCCCGAAAACCTATGCCCTACAAGCCCTCACCGCCGTAAAGTTTTGACCCTGAGGCGGGATCTGCGCGTCTCTTTGGACGCCAAGACGGTGACGCCCGGGCACCAAAAGAGAAAACGGTCTTGTCTGGATTTTGTTGGAGGGGTCCCATAAGGGCTTTAGCAAAGAAGAGAGAGAGAGAGAGAGAGAGAGAGAGAGAGAGAGAGAGAGAGAGAGAGAGAGAGAGAGAGAGAGAGAGAGAGAGAGAGAGAGAGAGAGAGAGCGAGAGAGAGAGAGAGAGAGAGATAGTTTACCCCTCGATGGCTGGGTTGCACTTGCCTTATCTGACCACTCTTATTGGTTGGGGTTTGGGCTGCAGGTTTTAAGGGTTTTGCGGGGTTTGGCTTTTACGGAGGGTTCAGGGCTTCAGGGGTCCGCTACCTCGCGGCCCGCTGGTCCACAACCTTGTCGTGGCGAGTCACCAAGTCACTTTTGTCTCGTGGGGGAGCCCGCACATGCCCACAGAGCCCAATACCCCTGAATTAAGGAATATTCCTTAAATCATGTTAGGGATCCTACTGTAATTTAAGGAATCATCCTTATATAAACCATATTAGGGATCCTACTGTAATTTAAGGAATATTCCTTAATTAAGGGGTATTGGAGTCTCCGGGAACATGGAGCTCGCGGACGGCGGCCACAGCCGCCAGAGACCCGGGCCCAGCTCCGTGCGCGAAGGCGTTTTCGAGAGCCTCTGCAGGCAGTTCAAGGGGTTTAGGGTTTAGGGTTAAGGGGTTTAGGGTTTAGGGTTAAGGGGTTTTCTACAGTGCCACGGCTGCCCCCCCCAGGTCATGTGTCCGCAGGGGGGGCGCCGTCTTTGCATTTGATAGCCCACCCCAAACCGCCCAAATTTTTACCTTTCACGGGTTTAGGGTTTTTTTATTCGAAAAACCCCGGGGACTATTCTTCCATACCCCCTCCCCGAGGGAAATAAAAGTTGTATGTCGGCGAACCGCCAATCGCGGATTCGAGCAGGCGCGAACGCAATTGTGTTGTGGTCGCTGGGAGTGAAACGAAATCTAACCTGCTGCCAGCCTACCCACTGTGTATTTTATCCAGCCGTTATGCATGTGTAGTTAGCGCTCACGTCGACTAAGCTCCAGGTCATTAGTACGTCGATGCTAAATCCTAAATTTGCTGTGGCGATCATACCGGTGATGGTCCGATTCGGAGGAAATGGCGTTGATGTGATACCTGGGAAGTTACTGGTCCGGTTGCAGCAGCGAACACCAGCATGTGGAGATCCGATGTTGCACACGGGGAGGGGGGGGGGGCGGGGCGGCCAAATAATGTGCATTTTAGAGCAAATCCATGGTGTCGTTTTACTTTGAAGTTAATTAAGTATGTTTAATTTGAGCCATACCTCTTAAGTTCTTGGTGGTTCGTATCAATGTCGTGATGTGTTGGGGGCCTAAGAACAGAAACATCTGAATATGTTTGAAGCAATGTGACTCCAGAAAGGTGGAGCAGAAAGTGAAAGGATGAGGCGCCAGCAACGATTCCTCATCACGCAGATGAGGAGCTTGCAGATTGGACGGTCATCGCAAAGCGATCAGAAAGCTGATGGTGCTATCATAAAGCGACGTCGTTACGGAGTTGGCAGCCTTGTTGGTGAATGGTTTTCAGCTTCTCGGTCATCGCAAAGAAACTTGACAGCTGTGGTTGCTATCGTGAAACGAAGGCGTGACCGCAGCCGCAACGGTTTCGTGATGTATCGTTGGAGGCGTGCTTGCCAGTGTGCTACGGCCAAGGGATTCTTGATCAGTTGCTGGATGCGCTGTCAGTAGATGCTATATGTACTGAACTTTCATAGGGCAGGAGTCAGTTGCGACGGAGCAGAACCGCCCTGCGCAGCGGGCGAAGGTAGATCAATATCTCACCTAGAGCCGGAAGGTAGCCTCATGATGCGACTTCGCTTTAGCGGCATGTCATAGGGACAACGTCGTTCTATGTTTCGCAGGCGGAGGGTGGGGGGGGGGGGCAGGGCGGGCATAAAATTGGAAGAGCCAGCACCTCACAGCCATCGACGACAGGTTTAAAACATGTGTTGTATTTTTGACCAAGGGCACTTTACGAACATGTGTTGGTTGTAGCAATGGACCGGTTGAGATAGTAGCTGAAGCAACGTGAATCGACAAAGAGCTGAAAGTAAAAACATGAAGCAGCAGGAGGGATTTCCGATCACGGAGATTTTGAGCCTGCAGACTGGACGGTCATCGTAAAGAAACTAGACAGCTGCTGTTGCTGTCGTAAAGCGATATCGACATGGGATCTTTCAGCTGCTATGAGACATTTGCAACCGGGCGGGGGGGGGGGGGGCAGGCCGGGCAGAAAATTGGCAGAGCCAGCACCTCACAGCCATCGACGACAGCTTTAAAACATGTGTCGTTTTCTTTACCAAGGGCACTTTAAGAACGGTGTTGGTTTTAGCAATGGATCGGTGAAGATAGTAGTTGAAAAAAGCTGAATCAAGAGAGCAGAAAGTGCACTTGAAGCGGCAGGAAGGATCCCCGATCACGCAGATGATGAGCTTGCAGACTGGACGGTCATCGCAAAGAAATTAGAAAGCTGCTGTTGCTGTCATAAAGCGATATCGTCATGGGGTCTTTCAGCTGCTGTGAGACAGAATTTTTTGCAATCGAGGGCTTGGACTGGGAACTGTTTTGACAGGCTGAGCTATTCGCAGTCGTGGCGCAGTTTGCAGAAAAATAGCAGTTTGGAACAACAACCATGACGGTCAGACCCTCGGACAGCAACTACGGTTCGTGCTGCCAACGTCTGGCTTCAGGTGGCCGCTGAGTTCCACTGACTCCAGGTGCGAGGTGGGTTCGTTACATAGAACAGCGTCCGGCAGCTTTGAGCTCGCCGAGGCTGGAGTGGCCATCCCATGCAAGGCTTGTCGCAGACACGGAGTGCCGGTTGCTGATTCCCTTGCTGAACAGGAGCACGGGTCGACAGTCATGAAGCAGAAGGTCCGTGCTGGTTGGAGATTAGAACGTGGCAACAGCATTCGTGTCTTTGCGTGCTAGGCAGCCGTCGGTACCAGGTAGCCACGGGTGACCAATGAGACAGCGTGAGGAAGCCCTCATCTGCTGGCAAAGAGGTCAACTCGAGGACAAGAAAAAATGGACTTGCACGGAGTGGCGTTCCTGTGCTGCACGGTGCCATTGGATCGATTCGTGAGCAGTGCACACGTTCGAAAGAAGCCGCATCGCAGTCCTCACCGCCGTCCGGCACAGGGACGTTGTACGTAGCCGGCGGCAATTTTCTAGTGCGTGGCGTGCTGCTTCGCTTCGTCTGGTTACTGCCGGGAAAGCTTATCACCGCGTTGCAGGAATCTGGCTGCAAGCATCGTGTTTAGTACTTCGCTCCTGAGCATCATGGGACGTCGCGGAATCGCGAAGGGCGGAAGCAAGGGGGCCGGCAAGTCCGGCGAGCAACCCAAAGAGTCGCAGTACGTCAAGCGTGTCGACTTGTACAAGTTCTTGGGCAAGTGGATGTTGCGTTCCTATCCGGACGAAAGGGGACGGCCTCTCATGTTGGGCGCGAAAAAGTCCACTGCACAAGCGGCGCTGGAACCCGAGGCCTTGAGGGCCATACTGGATGCTGACTGCTGCGAGCTACTCCGACGCCCCACCATGGGGCTCAACCTCGCGGCCGCTTCCATAGACTGTGCGGCTTTGCTCGGGCCGGTGCTGCAGGAGAAGATGGACAGTCTGTTGCCGAAGGTGACCTCGGAGAACTTCCTGGACAAGGTACAATTCCTGAACCTGGCCCGCAACGTGGAGCGCAATCCGGAGGATGTTCCGGACCAATGCAAGAGTCTGCTGAAGAAAGTGAAGCACCTGGTGAGGGATCACGGAGAAGATCTGGCCGCAGCGGCCGAAGCAGCGGCGGGAGTCTTCCTGGGGCTCATGAGCATCCTGGAGGTGGCGGCGGTGTCCAAGGATATGCGCGCGTGGGCCAAGGGCGTGCCAGAACGAGCAAGCACCTGCAAGCTTGGCTCCAGGACCCCGACGACGAGGACAAGTTCTTGGCAGCCGTCGCCAAGGCCGTGAAGGAAGACAACAAGAACACCACGCGGGCTCGGCGCTTCGGCGAGTTCGAGATGCAGGCAGAGGACACGTCGTCCTCCCTCACGTTGCTCAGCAGTCAGGATGACAGCCCCTCGTCGTCGGTGATTCGCGCGAGCAAGAAGAAGCGCGGCAAAGGCAAGAAGCAGACCAAGGCAAAGACATCGAAGAAGGCGAAGAAGAGCAAGCAGCGCAAAGAGGCATCTTCCTCGCAGGACTATAAGTGATTCATCTAGGCCCGGGGGGCGTGACGCGCAAGGGGGTTCAGGGCATTTGGAGCATGGGTTCCAAGCCCTGGACTTGAAAATGATTTGTTGTAGTAGGGTTTGATTATTTTTCCATCAATCAGTCAGCACAAGAACAACAGCCTCTCCAAACAAGTACCGTCCCTTCCCAAGAAAACGCGGCACGTTTTGGAACAAAATCGTCGTGAAAGCTACAAACCTACAACTTGTGATGTAGCCAACCCAAACTGCAAACCGCAAGCAAGCATATCTTCCTGACTTTGTCGGCTGTTTTATGAACTCGAATTCCGCGATTTCTCAGCCGCCGGGCCGAAACTCGATTGGGAATTGGGAATCCGAATCGCAGCACAGTTCAGGCACATGACTCACGTGACAGTGACAGCTTGACAACTTATCATCCAATCTTGCAAGAGGACGTAGGCAGTAGGCATAGCCTAGCTTGCTTGAGGTGTTACATTGGATAAGCCAAGATAAGCCAGATCTTTTCGTTGTGTAGTGTCATAGTGCTATGGCAGAGCCTGCCATCTTTAGGCTTCCAGATCCTGGGGACGGTGAGCTTGAGGACAGAGAGTCCGAGTCAGAGGCCGAGGAAGCTCCCAGGTCTGCAGGTGCCCTGCGGACTGTTCGATATAGGGACAGACTTCGAAATGCTTCCCGTGCAGAGGTTTTGTTTCTGTATGCGAAAACCTGTGGCGACGAATCAGAATCTCTGGGCACCGCTGCTGCAGGGAATTATTTGTTTTGTGTTGCTGAGCTTGGGGGAAAATGCATCAAGCCGTTGGGTGCCCAAGAGCACTTGCAGCAGCAAGATACTTGGCGAGCTCGGCATCAGAAACGTCGCGATCGAGATTTCGCCGCTAAGCAGATGTCCCTCCAGAACCAGACAACCCGAAACCAGATGTTCAAGTGCTGTTTGAAGTCTCTTTTTCGTTTCAGGGCAGCTGTCCAGTTGGGGCCTGCCCAGGCTGCAGTGGCAGGTGCCTGGTGCCGGGCACCTGCAGCTGCTAACCAGGGTGCGGTGACTCCTGTTCCTGCGATGCCCGCCTTGGCTGGCAGGTTGGCGGTTTTGCCTGCAGGGCAAGCGCAATGGGTTTTTCAAGCTGCTGCGCCAAGCGTCATCTTCGAAGCCGTTGCAGATCGCCAGGGCCTTTACACTTGCTTTGCAGACGGACAGGCGGCGGAGCCTGAAGTAGGCACTGCGAGGCGTTACCTAGGGCGTCCTTTCTGGATGGTTCGCTTGCCACCAACTGTCATGAAGCATTTGATGGAGATAGGCAAGGAGTTCGTGGTTCCTGGTGGGCTTGTGACTTCTTTGGGGCACCAGTTGCCCGGAACCGTTCCTGCTGCGGCAGAAGGAAGCCCCAGTGATGGTGCCGACAGTGGTTCCTCTTCCTCCTGCGAGATGAAGAAAGTGCGCAGGCCGGCCATGCAAGAAATCCTGTTGGGAAAGCTCGCTTACAAGCTCAGCTCAACGGTAGGCATTCAAGATGTGGTTCGCACCGTCCTTCGAATGTTAGTGCCAGATAGTTTAGGTCTGGCAGACAACATGAAAGTGTCGCATGGGCATGTGCGGAATATCTTGCTAAAGCTTGATGCCTTGCATTCCTTGTCTCGCCGGTTCCTTGCCCCACCAGGTGGTGGGGCAGACAAGTCGCTGCGAATTGTCAGGTACATCAGTCCTGACAGTTCCCCGCAAGCGAATTATGATTATTTTTGTGCGACAGAAGAGTTGCTGCTCTATCGTTCCGACGAGCTTCCAAGGGATGCGGGTGGAAATGTAGCTCCTTTCAAAGGGTTTGAACACCAGAGGCGTTCGATGTTGTGTACAACAATTGCGAGAGGACAAGGAAGCACAGCTTCGAAGGCAAGCAAGATGGTACATATGATTGCCGTTGAGAGTGGTGCGTCTCTCTTTGAGACGTATCGTTCGGAAGTTCGGGGCTTCTTAAGCGATCAAGGAACGGAGCGAGGCATAGCATCGTTTCCAGTCCGCAGTTGCTCTGAGGTCCAGAGTATTGTGGGCGCTCAAGCTTTGGCGAGCGAGGCAATACAGGAGGATTTTCGTGAATTGCCGCTCTTTCATTCCGCTCTACACATACCGGGAACACTACACATAGTGTTTAACGCACTGGAATTCAGCTTGAAGCAGCTTGAAACCTGGCAAAAATTCGAGAAACAGTTGAACAGCATCACCCGTGTGTGCAAAGAAAAGAGTTACTCAGAAGTAATTCTTGTGAGAATGATGAAGCATGCGAGCCCCGAGGAGAGACGGTTGTTGCATCGGATGGATGACCTCTTAGACTGGAGGTGGGATTCGCTCGCAAGAGTGCTGAAGGTTTGGGTTCCTCTATATCCCACCTTCAAGAAATATTGGAACCCAGCTGTTTTTGGTGGGGACAGCTCGTCAGTCACAATTCGAGCTGTGACGGAAGCGTTGGCAGACGAGTGCCATTTCGACATGGCAGTGTGGACGCATCAGTTCTCTGCCGAGGCCACCAGGCTGGCCCACTTTTTCGAGGGTTGTCACTGCCATCAGGAGCAGCTGACAGACCCAGAAAACCGGGAAAAGATAAACTGTTGTTGGAAAGGCAGGCGCTTGCCTTGGCTTGCGGTTGGTAATCTCCAGGGAGCTTTGCAAGATGCCATGACAAACAACGAGATTAGTGTTCTTGCGCATCTCTTGTCTCGTTCTAGTGAAACTGCAAGTCGGATGGCGCACATGGCGGACACGTGCAACAAAGTATTTGTTGCCGTTATCCAGCAAAAGCTTGCGTATGCTCAGCAAGTACCATGGGTGTTTGCCGCAGCGTTTGCGGGGTATATGGGCGAGACTTGGGGCCGAGTGAAAAAGGTTCTTCGGCCACATCTTCAGAACGTTGACAACATGATCTCCAGTGGCCAAGTCGGCGCTCTAGACTCTGTTACACATGCTTTGTTTGGACCAACCGACACAGGCCGCATGCTCCGAGAGTTTCTGAACTCGGAGGATGACGTGCCCCTTGATCGATGGCCAGCGTTGTTTTGGAGAGTACAGGAATATGCCTTTGTTTCTTTGTCCGAGCGACACACGGAGAGAGAGCATGTCGGTGTCAAGGTTGCAGCAAACCGTGGTCTCACAAAGGCTGGGCCTGCAGTTGTCTGCAGCCGCAAGCGCAGAGATCAAGTGTTGGAGATGCTGGAAGATGAGAAACAGCTCGCTTTCTTGGTCAAAAATTGGCGCAGCAGGCGCCTTTGGAGTAGCCTGCTGGAGCACATGCTCACTCACGAAGAGGTTCGACTTATGGAGACGCCAAAGAGGCTTTCCCGCTTGTACGGGTATAGCGAGGAAGACCACTTCAAAGATTGCGAGGACTCTGTTCGTGCTGATGCCGTTTACCGCCAAACTTTGAGAGATCAGACTTTGTTACTGGCCGGAAGCTTCAAGCTTCCGAGTGCTTCCTACCAGGTAGTGAACTGGCTGAAAGGCCATTTGGCGACGGGCGTGTTTTTCAGTGTGTCCACGCATGTCTTTGAGCTACTTGTCGACAGGGGTCGGAGATGTGAAGACCCAGCCGCATCCTTCAGAACCGACGTGCTGCTGTCTATTCTGCGAGCCGACGTCCACCCTCGGGTAAGTGATCGTGCTTCGGTTTTCTGCTCGGTGCTGGATGCCAGGCCAGAAGCAAGAACGGATGCTCGTGTTTCGCGACCTGCTGCACACATCACAGACCCGAAGCTAGGCCGCCGCAGCTGTGTGGTTGTGCAGCGTTTCCACGACGTGGATGTTTCCCAGGGCGTGCACGGCCTTGGTGGAGATGTGCGGGTGGCGTGCACGAATGTGCGGATCGAGGTTCTCGACTTGGCACGGGTGTGCACAGCAGAGAACTTGAAAGCCTTTTGTGCAAACTGTTTGCTCTGGCGTGCTATGCCTGCGGAACTGGCCTTGGCTCTGGGAGACGAGTCCACGCAGCCAGGTTTGCTGCAGGAGCCGCAAGTGCAGAAACTTCCAGAGATTGTCTTAGACAGCGATCCTGCCTGCTTGTTGAGTCGACCGCCTCCGGATCCGCATGTGGAAGATGCCCTCGACATCCTGCACCCCCCTGCCCATGTCGTGCAGAATGCGGACGACTCTGCGGTGCTGCAGGTCTACGGTGCTCCGTGTAGCGACCGAGAAATGCAAGCTATCAAAGAGTTGCTGCGAGCAAGGGCCATCGGCATTGAATCTGCTGTGTATGCCACAGACCTTGAACACTTCGATGCTGTTGCACTGGAAGGCTTGCGTGACCGAGGTCTTGTCATCTGCGAGACTGATATGTTCTCAGATGTATCCGTCGCCTTGACGGGCAAGTTGACCTACAGTGCAAGCTTGGTGCTGGCACGGCCATTGTTGCTTTGGGAGCTTGACCAAACGACTTTGACTCGAGGCCAGATGCCAGGCCGATCAAAGTTGGAGTTAATTCGTTTGTTGTTTGTCTTGGGCTGGGAGCCAGGGCTGGGCCGGGAAGCGTGGCATCGCAAGCAGGGAGAGAAACGTCTTCCAGATGACGTTCTAGTTTGCAGCCTCCCCTTCCTCAGAGCTTTGATGCTGAGTCGGCTTATATGGGAAAAGCCCGGCAACTTGTCGGGCATTTACTTGAAAGGCCCCCAGCAGTATTATGAGTTCTTGGTGGATCAGGACGATCTCAGCAGCTTGCGGGATGCTTCTGCAGAGGAAATCAATGCTCGGTTCGCGCAGAAGAAAAAAAGACCTGCTGGCCGCAGCTTGACAAGAGATGCGGCTACAGGTCTGGAGCTTGACCCAGAGGCTGATGATGCCGAGTTAGAAGAGCTTGTGCAAGAGCTGCCTGAAAAGCTCATGCAAGCAGAAGAGCCGCAGCCAAGCATGGCCAGCGGTGGTAGACGTGTCGCTCCTCTAGAAATCGACTTGGGAGGCGGTAGGACACAGGTAGTGCATTTTGACAATTTCACACACTCCAGCGGTCAGCTCCGAGCATTCGTTGCTTGCGAGACACACAGCGGCTGCCGCTTGTACACGTTTGTACGGCATCATGGCAGCCGCAGGCGGGCTGCTGCCTTTTTGCTTGCTTGGCAAATGCGAGCAGCTCACCACCGCAGAGCTGAAGCTCACATTGCGGACAAGCCAAGTGAAGAGCAGGTGGATGCCATGATGCTCCGGATCGCTTGATGCAACACACGGCAGTCAGAGTGAACGTTTGAGGGTTTTTTTTTAGTTTGTTGCATTGTTTGGATGCAGGACACGTGTTGGCTGACTGTGCTGCTTCCGTTTGCTGCAAGAGTACCTCGGTCACTGTGTGCATGTGTGACTGCCCGTGCATGTGTGACTGCCCGCAGCCCCTTTCGGCTCCTTTGGGCTGTGCAGGGGCCAATGCATTGGCATTTCTCCCACTACGGAAGGCCGGCAGGGAGAAGTGTAGTCGAGTCTCGAAAGCTTTGCGGTGAGAAACCTGTAAAGTTACAAAGCTTTGAAACCCAGGCAGTCCTTAAGCCCCTAGAGTAAGAAGCTTGCTAACTCACAGAGCCAGATGCGGCCACCGTGTGCTCACCTGGGTTTCGGGCTGCGTTTTCGACGCTAACCCATTTCCCAGGCTGCACTTTGGATCGGCACGCTACCTGGTCTGTGGGCTGCACGAAGCTACCCTGGAGCTACAGGATGCACAGTAGTCAGTTTAGCGTCCCCGCTATAGGTGTAGCAGCAAGCCAGGTTGCAGGTGTCTGTTGGAACAGATTAGCCTCTCAAAAGCAAAGCAAAACCCCCAACACCTTAAAAAAAATTGCTCGCAGGTGGGTGCCGGTGGTCTACAACCAGTGGGGCGAGGCGCAGCTCCCACACCGGCCGCCTGCGCTGTTGCCGCCGCATCCGCCGGCGGCGGCGGCCACTTTTGCTGGCACGGGTGCAGCCCACGGTGCAGCCACAGGTGGCGGTGTTGCTGCTAACCCCTCGGGGGCTGCAGCAATGCCGGCGCCGAAAAAAAATCCTGGCCAGGTGGACCTAAGCAGCGAGGATGACGACGAGGAGTCTGAGGAGGAGGAGGCGGCTAAGAAGGACGAGGACAAGGAGCCGGACTCCCAGTCGCGGAAGGATGATATCGTGGTGGTGGACCACGACCAGGAGAAGAAGAAAGAAGAAAAGGGTGGCAAAAAGGAGGAGGCTGCTCAGAAGCGCAAGAAGAAGAAGGAGAGCAGCTCTTCCAGCGGAGGCAACAGTGAGTCCTCCAGCAAGAAAGAAAAGCCCCGTGCAGCCCCCGCTGCCAAGGAGGCCAAGCAGGCACACGAGGCCCAGGCCGACGAGAACGAGAGCGGCAAGGCCAAGGAGCCCAAGGAAGACAAGGAGGCGGAGGCGGCGGAGGGCGAGTGCAGCGCGGCCTGCGAGGAAGAACCGCAGCCGGCACTCAGCGGACGAGGCAGATGTCGTTCGCTGCGAGCACTGCTGGATGTGTGTGAAGAAAGAAGGCCTGCAAAGCCACCTGGAAAACAGCGAATACTGCCGCCAGTGGCGGCTCCACGCCGCCGGCCAAAATTTGGCCGGCCAAAAGCCTGCGGAAGAGCAGGCGAGCTCGGGTGCGTGCCAGTGCAGATACTGCTCACGGCAGTTCATGCGCAGGTGGGACATGCTGCAGCACTGCCTGGGCACGCACCCGAACTCTGACGAGGCTAAGGAATGCTTGCAGGCCATGCACAATAAGCGGAAGAAGCAGCCATCAAAGGAGGACCGGGCGGCTAGCATGAGCCAGCACAGGCCGCCGGTTCAGCTGCGGAGCAGGGGGCGTGTGGAGGAGCCGCCGCACAGACGTGGCCCGCGGCGTGAAGAGAGCCGAGATGATGATGGCAGCCGTGGGCGCCGGAGAAGCCGTGGTGAGAGCCGCCAGAGCCGTGGCCAGGCAAGCTCTCGAGGCGGCGGCCAGGCAAGCTCTCGGGGGAGCCGCAAAGGCGGCGGCCAGGCAAGCTCTCGAGGGAGCCGCAAGAGCTCCCGCGGCAGCGAGCACATGGACCGACGCTTCTCGGGCCGCTCCCGCAGCCGCAGGGCGAGCGAGCCTGCGGCAAGCTCCGGCCGCCGTGGGCGCGATTCGCGGAAGGAGCCGACAGGGCAGCTAGGCCGCAGCAAATCATCGCCAAGGGATCGGGCCATGGTGGCGGGTCAGAGCCAGAGCCCTCAGATCCCCCAGATGATGCTGGCCTTTTTCGATGCCACCACAAAGATGCTGGACATGCAGCAGCAGTAGTCCTAACATCGAAGATTTTTGGGCGAGAGGAAGAATCCTGGGCCTGGTGTCCTAAGATCCGTGCGATCCTGGACCCAGAGCCCTAAGATTCGGCTCTCGCAGAGGAGGCTAGGCCGCGGTAGCTAGGCCGTAGAGCCAGGCCGTAGGGTAGGAGCCCGACTGGCCTTCACCCGCCCTTAGCTCACGAAAGCCTTCAGGCCCCAAGCAAAGCTACAGCTACTACAGCTTTTAAGCTTTTAGCCGGAAACCGGAAACCTGAACCCTTAGGCACCAAGCAAAATACAGCTACTACAGCTTTTAAGCTTTTAGCCGGAAACCTGAACCCTTAGGCACCAAGCACAACTGAAGCTGAAAAGGCCAAGTCGGAAGTAGCTCCAGTGTTCCACTCACCAAGCACTGCCGAGCACAGTCGTGCCAAAAAAGTCATGGTATAAGTCTGTACACTGCAGCGTGCAGGGATCAGGACTTGGGAGTGCAGGATCTGTACAAGGATAGTACTGTAAGCGTTAGGGTTTTAAGGCCACAAGAGGACAGAACACAGAAAACACAGTGAATTCTCAAGGGGGCGGCCCTGGGGGTCTTCGGGGGGGCTTTGGGGGCACTGGGAGGGCTCTGGAGGGCGTTTGCAGGGGATTTAGCACCTGTTTGGGGGTCTCGTGTTCGGGGTGTCCGGGGTCGTGTCGGGGTCGTGTCCGGGATGTCCGGGGTCGTGTCCGGGATGTCCGGGGTCGTGTCCGGGATGTCCGGGGTTGTGTCCGGGATGTCCGGGGCGGGGCCCGGGAAAGGTGTCCGGGGCGGGGCCCGAGGGTGTCTGGGGCCGTTTTGGGTGTCCCGCCCATGTCCCGCCAATGTCCCGCCATGTCCCGCCCATGTCCCGCCATGTCCCGCCCGTGTCCCGCCATGTCCCGTCCCGCCGTGTCCCGCCATGTCCCGCCCGTGTCCCGCCATGTCCCGCCCATGTCCCGCCCATGTCCCGCCCGTGTCCCGAAAGTTCTCAAGGGGTTTCGGTCGAGCTCCACAACAACCGTGTTCGAGGGCAGCGGCTTGCCTTGGGCACGATGCTCTTCGATGCACTGAGATATGGTCTGCTTGTACAATGCGAGGTTAGCAGCGTGCCCTGCACACAAACTCTGCACATCGGTCGCAGCCAAGCTCAGATCCAAAATCTCTTCCACTGTGACTGCCGGGAGCAGATCCGTGCAGCACAGGGGGGCAGGGAGGAACGCCTGCATGGGGTCTGGCAGGCAGTCTCTCCTTAGCCCTCTGATGAAAAAACGACCTCTCTTGACTGGCAGAAACTCCGCAGCATCCTTTTTCACGGTGTCTACCAAAAAATATGGCAGTGACACTTCAAGTCTCAAGAGCATCTCATTCAGAAACTCAGCATGGTTGGCATCAGCCAAATGTGAGCTGTTTTCCAGAATGAAAAACAGAAGACAGCCACGCGAGCCTTCCTCACATATCATGCTTACAACTGATTCAAAAACATCTGTGCGGCCTTTTTCGTCCTGGGCGCCCTGCCTTAAACCTGTGGAGGCAAAAGGCTGACAAGGGGGCCCGCTTATCAAGCCTTCCGCACTTGACAGTTTTGACAGCACGACATTCCTCTCGATGTCCCCTTCTTGCAACCCAGTTTGACTTCCGAAGTCCCCTGCAAACCCTGGTTTCGCAGAGCTCGCCAAAACGGCACCAAGTCCATGTTGAAATCGTAGGCTGCGCATGGCCTGTAAACAAGCCCTGCTTTCTGCATCCACTCTCGATAAGCAGAGATGCCTACACAGGGCTCAGCAACCACAGGTGCACGCCCCAGCTTTGAGCTCCAAGGACTCATCGCATACAGGAGCTTCGCTGCCCCAGTCTCCATCATGCTGCAACCCACTAAAAACAAAAGCTTGGCTTGAGAAAGAAAAGAAATCAGGATGATGGCTCCGGCTGTCTACGCTATTCTTGGAACTGGCTTTGCTCACTCTCAGTGACAAACTCAGGACTGATGTAAACATTTCCACCCACGGAAAAAGACAAGCAATCATGCAATGCAGTCTCTCAGTCAGGCAATTGGGTGGCACAGTCTACCCTTGCAATGCACTTGTTTCCATTTCCATGCAAGGCCTTGAGACAGGCAATCATGCAATCTCTGAGTCATGCAATTCGGCGACAGCATTCCGCCGCAAACTCTTATTGTCGGCGACAGCATTCCACCGCAGACTCTGATTGTCGGCGACAGCATACCGCAAACTCTTATTGTCGGGCTGACCCGAAAAAAAACCGCACTCAGATTCTGGACCCTTCCTTCCACCATTGCCACCACCAAGTGGTCCCATCATCTGTCTCCATTCGTTGACCCTTCCTTCCACCATTGCCACCACCAAATGGTCCCATCATCTGTCTCCATTCGTTTCCAGCACCACTTCCAAATGATAGTCGCAACCCTTTCCCCTCGCGGGGATCGGGATCGCTCGGATCGCTCCTGTGTGCTGCTGCCCGCCTGCGGCGGGGTCGCATCGGTCTCATGAGCGGTCTCATGCACTGGAGAGTCACCTCGTTTGCGTTTGCCAGGCATACCCCTGGCGCTTTTTTTCTTTGCTGCTAACACAAACAAAGCCTCGAGAGAAAACGGCTGCTGTGCAAAGAGTTTAGAGGACGCAAAGGACATCATGAGACGTGGGCGGGACCGGGGCTGGGCGGAACTCGGGCGGGACAAGGGCGGGACATGGCGGGACGTGGGCGGGACATGGCGGGACATGGGCGGGACATGGCGGGACATGGGCGGGACATGGCGGGACATTGGCGGGACATGGGCGGGACACGGGCGGGACATGGGCGGGACATGGCGGCGGGAAGTGGGGTTGGGGCAAGATCCCATCACTGAGGACTACGGGGCCACCTTTGTTTCTTCTGAGTTGCGAGGACTTGTCGAGGCCATGGCAGGTCATGCGACTGCACAGGTGGCTCAGCATCGCTGAGCGGTGCAGCGCTCTGGGGCAGCGTGATGCCCTGCATGCGATCGGGAACGCTCTCTCGCCAGTGCAGCTGGCCGCTGTTGCCTCGCCGCTCGTGGAGGCAGCGGTCAACTCTGGCGTGCTCACTGCAGGCAACCGTTGCAAAGCCTGCGCAGTGGAGCTTCTGCCGCACACGAAGCCACCGGGTACATCAGCAGCTTGTATCCTTGAAGAGACCCCGAGGCCAAGCGCCACAAAAGGTTCCAAACCAAAGGCTGCAGTTGAAGAGGCAACACAAAAGATTCGAAAACCGAGGGCCAAAAGCAGTGCAAAGCCGAAGGCTTCAACTGAAGAGGCAAGCCCAAAGACCCGAACCCCGAAGGCCAAAACAGCTACAAAGCCAAAGGTTTCAACTGAAGAGGTAACCCCAAAGACTCGCAACCCCAAGGCCAACAGGGTTCGAAAGCCAAGGGCTCCAACTGAAGAGGAAGCTCCAAAGACTCTGCCTCGTGACACCAGCGCAAAGCCAGAGGCTTCAGCTGAAGAGGAAGCCCCAAAGACTCTGCCTCGTGACACCAGCACAAAGCCAGAGGCTTCAGCTGAAGAGGAAGCCCCAAAGACTCTGCCTCGTGACCGTGACACCAGCACAAAGCCGGAGGCTTCAGCTGAAGAGGAAGCCCCAAAGACTCTGCCTCGTGACACCAGCACAAAGCCGGAGGCTTCAGCTGAAGAGGAAGCCCCAAAGACTCTGCCTCGTGACACCAGCACAGCTGGTTTAGATGGCACCCAGGACTTACCACGTCACCAGCCAGAAGGCAGCACCCAGGACTTACCACGTCACCAGCCAGAAGGCAGCACCCAGGACTTACCACGTCACCAGTCCGATGACTTGGAGCTAGAGCTTGAGCGACTGGTTGACGAGCTTTTTTCGGATGATGATCCGGGCATGGACGTTGATGATGCTGCGCCACAGAGTCCACTCGTCCTGAGTGAGAAAGCAACACACCTCTTCGAGTGTTTGGCTAAAGCCAAAGCTTCATCCAAAAACTGGCTCTCGCCAGCAAGCAAGAGCTCCAAGAACGAATCTGAGCCAGCACAAAGCTCCGGAAGCAAGGTTGGCGACAGACGGAGGCGTTCTACTAGCTCAGGGCGAGACATGCCAGAGAATGCTCAGCGCAAGCTGCGTTTCCCACCTCACTTGAACCTGCCAAAAGAAGCGATCCACCTCTCGGATTCCGACTAGCGCTTCTAAGCGGTGTCGGTTGCCATGGTGGCGGTCTGCCTGTTCGTAGATAGGACCTGCTAGGATGGTAGGTGGATGAGCAGATGTGTGTGTGTGTGTGTCCACACAGCAAGCTTGAGAATAGTGCAAAACAGTCTTCCGATAACCCTTCTGTGTTCGCTGAGTAAGCTTGCCGGGTAGTTCCCTGATGACAGCCATTGAACTCAGGGTTCTTGTTTTTGTGTCTTGCAGCGATTTGTTTGGCTCCACAAGCCCCTCAGCTCCCACACTCGTGCTCCCCTGCCCCGCAGCAAGCATGACAGATGCCCCGGACCAGGAGATGCATCCGAACAGCCAGGCAGCTGCCGAGACCCCCGCCTTGGTGGTCAATCTGTTGAAGCACCTCAAGGAGAACCCGCTTCCCGATGAAATCATCAACTGCGCAACGGAGCCAGAGGATGAGATGACAGTGCCCCTTCTGCTCCCACCAACGCCGATGGAAGGCTTTACCCGGGATGTGACCCGGCACGAGTATTACAGCGAGCAAAAGAAGTGGGTGGAGCAGATGCTGCTGAGGAGCAGCCAGAAGTATTCGTGTGCGGTGGTCACCAGAGACAATGTGGCCAGGCCCTTCTTGCAGCAGCTGGACCAGATCCTGCCGGTGCCACTGCGTTCCGTGGCACGACCCTCGAGCAAGGAGCTGCAAGAGATCTGGCAGTTGTACTTTTACCAGATGGCCGGGGACTCCGGCCGCCTCTCGATGTCCACTGACTGGGGCTTGCCCGAATTGCGCATCTGCTGCGAAGGCAAGGAGATCTACTTGGGGTTCCCCGTGAAGAAGCTAGCCGGCAACACGACGGCCGAGATGCTGCAGCACCTGGAGCGGATGCGTGCAGAAGAGTTCCTCACGGCAGTTGAGCGGGATGGCTGGTGTGTGACATGCCGCCCTGGGAGGGGAGTCGTGCTGCCCACGAATTGTTTGTTCGTTCATCTGAGCCTGCAGGGACCTGAGACCTGCCACGGAGCCAGGATTCACATCGTGTCTGACAAAAGCCTCCAGACGGCTCTCACTCACCTGGAGAGGCAGGTCCAACAGGACCCGACACTGGAGTCCAAAAGAACCGGCCAGCTGCTGAAGTGGATCCGCGAGAGGTGAACTGTGCGGCATCCTTAGCGTCCAGGCTGCAGCTTCTGCTGCTAACCTGTGACCTTATGGATCATTCACCTTGGCTTCGTGGCTGCCACTGTTGGCTACCCACTTGCCTGCTCCCCGCAACCCCATCTCATCGGGGTGCGGTTTTTAACAGTTGTTTTCGGCAGGGGTGCTGCTTCGCAGCTATCCCTTCGGCAGGGGTGCTATCCTGTGGGCTGCTGCTTTTGCAGCTAACCCATCGGCAAGGGTGCTGCTTCGCAGCTATCCCTTTGGCAGGGGTGCTGCTTGGCAGCTACACTGTGGGCTGCTGCTTTTGCAGCTAACCCATTCTTGCCTTTTTCCGAATCCTGGGAAGATACAACTGACACCAAGACGTGCGGGAGAATAGTGGGATCAGCGTCTGAGAGCAGAGCCTTAGGACTAGGACAAGTACAGACCTCAGCAGTATCTGAAGCTGTAGGCTCTGGAGAAGCGGTTTGGGTACACACTCGTGCTTACTGTTGAGGTCGGGTTTCTCAGGGTGTTACTGTGCACAGTGTCACCGGGTTCCCTGTCAGCCAAGCTTCACTTTTGAAGCTTGCAAAGGGATGTATCGATTCACCTGTCAACAATCTGCTCTCAGACAACCCACAAACAAAAAAGTTGTGGGCCAAAGCCGTAGGGCCGTAGGGAGTCCTGGGTGTCCGGGGTTATGTCAGGAGTTTCGGGGGGGGGGACGGGGTTGTGTTCCGGAGGGGGTGTCCGGGATGTCCGGAGTGGTGTCCGGGGTGGTGTCCGGGATGTCCGGGGCATGTCCGGGGCATGTCCGGGGCATGTCCGGGATGTCCGGGGCATGTCCGGGGTTGTGTGTCCTGAGGTCTGTGTCCCGAGGTCCCACCCAAGGTTTATGCATTAATATCATCTAGGATGGGACAGGGGAGAGCATTTGCTGTACTGCTGCATTTCATGAACCGCAGAAGTTAAGCTCTGTCAGTTTCGGTGTTGAGCGGTGTGCCTTTCAGGATGTCCAGCCAACGTTTGTTCGATAGCCAAGTGATGCTGGACAACGACTCTGTGCTGTTCGACAGCCAGGTTGATCCAGGGACTTGGGCAGCGGGGCGCACGTTGGCTTCACCGGTTGTGCCTGCTGCTGGTTCTACTGCAGTGCACCAGACTGGCCTGAAGCGCAAGAATGCATGCCTGGAATGGGAAGGCGATTTTCCAGACACCCAGGTAGAGCTGTATCCGCCGCCTACTATCGTGAATATCAACGAGGACCCAAGCCCAAAACCGAAACCCCGCAATGAGGTGGCTGAGAAGTCCTCAGAAAAGTCCTTGCAAGAACAGCTAGAAGCCTCCCAGTCGAAGGTGAGTGAGCTGCAGGAACTGAACAGAACTCTGCACTGCAAAGCCGCGGAGTTAGCACAGCAGCTGGTGCAAGTGATGGAGGAAAAAAACAATCTTCTGGCTGAGAAGCATGCGAAGATGATCGCTGACTTGAGGGTGGTGCGTTCTGCCCGCGAAGAGCTTGACGAGCTTTTGGATCTTAATTTTGATGACGACGACGATCAATGCTGAGAAGCAGTTCCTGAGGCTTGGCCTTGAAGTTTCTGTTGCCGTCCTGGCTGCTGGGGAGCTTTTTCAGCCAATGCAGTTTTTGGCCACGGGCCGCAGACTTTTCATTCAGGGCAGCAGGCTCAGGGTGCTACCGCGAAGGCTTCGCGATGCGCCCAGTGCCAGCCGCCTTGAAGAAAGAGGCTCATGGGTAGTATGTATACGGCTAGAAAGGCAGGGGAATGCAGGGGACTACAGAAACCAGGTGCTCCGAGCGTGAGTGTCGGAACAGTGGAAAAAGAGGACCTGAGCTTGTGTAGTTTCTGAACGGTAATAGGGATGTGTTATGGGCCTTGTTAGGGAGGGTTTTGGACTGGCGAGGGCTTGTGCGTGCTACCAGAAAAGGACCGATTTTGTTTCAAGGGGACGTGTTTTTTTTTGGTTGGGAAAACGCAGCTTTTGAGTGAACGGTTTAAACCCTATTAGAACGAATGCAATTTTTCTAAAACGGTTCATAACCTTTTTTTATTTCGACCCCGTTTGCAGCAAGGGTTAACGCCCCCCGGGCCTAGATGAATCACTTATACGCAGGACGCCGCTTCGCAGCCCAGCTCTCGAGAGACCGAGCCCGCGCTGAAGAAGCGCAGGCCCAGTGCGCGCGCCAGTGGCTCCAAAGTCAAAAAGGCCAGAGCGGGCATATCGGTGGAGTCTGCGTCGGCAGACAGCGAGCAGCTGCAGGGACAACTCCCGGGCAAGGACCTATGCAAGACGTGGTCGCTGTCGGAGTTGCAGGCCTTCGAAGAGATGGCAGCGCATCAGGTCACCGCGGCGGACAACGCCGTGTTGGAGGCGGAGCAACGCCTGGCCGTGAGCAAAGCCCTCCCCGCGGAGCTTCGCCGAATGGTTTGGGAGCGTGCCGGACTGTTGCCGAGCACAGAAAACGAGGAGGTGCTCAAGGCGAACGCGGAGCGCCTCGTGAAGCATACGTTCCAGATGGTGAAGGAGGTGCGCCTGGCGTGGGTACAAGCCGCGGTCCAGGAAGACAACAAAAAGACGAACATCGCCCTGCTGCCGGAGGACAAGCTGTTCCATCAGGTGCTGACAGAAAGGCTCCCAGAGGAAAACCGTGCGGCATGGGAGGCTGCCCTAATGGAAGACTCGCCCGAAAGCTTGCACTCGCGTGCGGTGCTTCTCAAGGGATTGTGGGACGCAGACGCAGCAGTCGCCAACTACAACAAAGCCCTGACCTTCGCCGAGGCATTTGCCAGCAAGGAGCCCAAGAAAGACAAGGCGTTGGATCTCGTGAACTTGATTCCGGCCACGGTGGCCGCCGCCTTCGGACTTCCGCCATCGGAAAAATTCGAGCGCCAGAAGCCGGCTAACTGGAAGAGCTATTGCAGCGTGGCCTTCACGCTGGCCTGGCACATTTTCAAGAGCCATGCGGATCTCAGCTAGAAAGTCTAAGCCGGCGAAGACCAGTGGCCGGGTAACCAAGCACAGCGGGTACAGACCCCGGCCCTGTCTCAGACGGCGAAAACGGAGTGGATCATGCTCGCAAAGGATAAAGAAGGTCCGGGGGCACGTTGAGCAACACGGAAAGTACCCGTAAGACAGTCCAAGCAATAGCACAGCATGCAATCCAGTAGCACAATATATGCACGTCAATCCGATCTCCGGTGAATATCACTGTACATCGAAAGTCGTATCTTCGGCACCGGACTCAGATGCAACTGCGTTCAGTCGATAGCAATCCGCCATTTTGCGAGACATGTTCAATCCGTGGAAGCGGGCGCAGCTCCTACACGCATCTCACGTCGGCAGGATTGCCGTGAGCGGAAGGGCCAAAACATGCGTGCAAGGCTGAGATAGGCGTTGTTTGTGTCGATTCAGTGTGTCGGCAGCTCGCAAGCGTCCCAGTTGCCTCGTCTGTCTGGTCGGCTCCAGCATCTCTGTTAGACTAGCAATCCTGGCAACTTCGGCATGCACTGTACACATCGTGGGCCAGGACCGCTTTGCCTTTCGCCCTGGCGGGCCACTGAGATTTTTGCTTTATGACTTTGTGGTCTGTCGGCGACTCTCGCCGAGGCAATGACATGGAGGCGCGCCTGGGACCGCATGAGACGCTTGCAGGCATCGGGACGGCTGCTCTGCCCAAAGCAGGAGACAATCTGAAGGACGACAAGCAGCGGGTCGAAAAGGAATAATGCGGGGTCGACGACGTCACGGGCTCCAGGTTCGGTCGGTCTTGCAGTGAAGCCTTTGCAACCGAGGCCTTCGAATGGAAACCGTTTTGGCAGGCTGGGCTGTTCGCAATCGTGGCGCAGTTTGCATAACACCATTTGCAGGATGGAACAGACCATTGCGGTCGGATCCTCGGACAGCAGCAACGGTGTGTGCTCTCTTTTTCTCCAGTTCTTGCGGTCACACTCTTCTGTTGGTTAACTTTTCTTGTGGCGGAAGTCGACGAGGACTTTGCAAGAGCCTCGAGCTTCTGTGGTTCTTGCACTGAAGTCTTTGCAACCAAGGCTTCGAATGGAAACCGTGTTGGTAGGCTGGGTTGTACGCAATCGTGGCGCAGTCGGCATAACACCATTGACAGGATGAAAGGGAAAGCATTGCGGTCGCACCCTCGGACAGCAGTAACGGTGTGTGCTCTTTTCTTTGCAACTCCTGCGGTCAGACGCTTCTCTGGCCCAATTTTTTTGTGGCGGAAGTCGACGACGACGTCGCCAGAGTCTCGAGCTTCTGTGGTTCTTGCACGGAAGTCTTTGCAGCCGAGGCCTTCGAATGGAACCCGTTCTGGCAGGCTAGGCTGGTCGCAATCGTGGAGCAGTCTGCATGACACCATTGACAGGATGAAACGGGAGCCATTGCGGTCGCACCCTCGGATAGCAGTAACGGTGTGTGCTCTTCTCTTGTCAACTCTTGCGGTCAGACTCTTCTCTGGCCCGACTTTATGTGGTTGACTCTATATCCGCATCGACATATTGGAAGTCAGGCACAGATGCATGCAGATGCCGATTTTGGCTGAAAGCAGCTGCAGCCGCTCGATTAGTGAGACTTTACTGGCATGGCACCCAAGCCGGCGCAAGATAAGGTTGAGCGGCTTCGCCGCGACGGCCTGTCGGAACACAGCATACGAGAGCAGCTCAAAACCGAGGGTTACAAGTCCGGACGCATTTCCCAGCTGTTGCAGCAGACGCGAGTCGAGGCATCGATCGAGACGAACATCGGGGAGGAACGCCGGAGCACAATGCGCATCCAGCGGTTGCGCAGCTTGAACGCGGGCTCGCAAGCATCATCCTTACTGTGACAACAAGCAGCGAGGATACTCTCGCGTTTCCGGCGGCTCAGGACGAAGCAGAAGACACTCTCCGGGACCCTGCCGGCTTCGAAATGCCCTTCGACCCGGAGGACATGTGGAAAGACTATGAACCAAAGGAGGAGTGCCCTGCGCCGGACTCGCCAGTCCCGGAGCGCTATCGCGGCCAGCCGCTGCCCAAGAGGCGGTCTGCGCTAACCACTTCCTGGCTTTATCGAGCTCAAAAGAAGCGGGATGAGGCAGACACATCGGAAAGCGTGCTCCAGACGATCGAGACAAGCGATGCCATGCTGATGTGAGTTGGAGATTGTAGACCGGCGAGGACCAGTGGCCGGGTAACCAAGCACAGCGGGTACAGACCCCGGCCCTGTCCCGGACGGCGACAGCGGAGTGCCTATTGCTCGCAAAGGATAGGGAGAGTCCGGGGACACAGGAAGTAGTACTGAAATTAGTCGAAAGCGAAACCAAGCAACAGTGGCGCAGCATCCAATGCAGTAGTGTAGCATAGTTGGTATGGTACTCCGTGAACACTGTAAGTCGAGACGCGTATCTTCGACATCGGACTCGGAAGCAAGCCCGCTTAGACGATAGCAATGATCGATTTTGCGAGACATGTGCACTCCGTGGAAGCGAGCGCAGATGTACACACGCACGTTACTTCCGCATGATTGTGCTGAGCAGAAGAGTGAAAACATGCGTGCAAGGTTCGCAACGCAGCCAATGAAGGTGGTTAGACCTTTCGTTTCCTAACTCTTGGGTAACTCTTCTTTCACTGGAGTCTTTGCAACCGAGGCTTTCGAAGGCAACCGTTTTGGCAGGCTGGGCTGTTCACAATCGTGCCGCAGTTTGCATAACACCATTTGCAGGATGGAATAAACCATTGCGGTCGGACCCTCGGACAGCGGTAACGGAGTGTGCTCTTCTCCTGTCCAACTCTTGCGGTCAACCCGTCTCTGGCCTAACTTTTTTTGTCATTGAACTCTTTCATCCTCGGCCGCTGTGGTTAGACTCTTCTCTTGCCCAACTTTTGTGGATCGACCCTTGCGTTTTCATACTTCTGTGGCTAGACTCTTCTATTGCCCGACTTGCGGGGTTAGACTCTGGACACACGTCACGGGCGGGAACGTTTTTGATCCAACATAAATCGGTGGGGCGAGCGTGGATGTCGTACAACTTAAAACTATTATCGCCGAAGATTACACAAAACTAAAAGCATTAACATAAACTAAAGTTGTGAGCCCACGCTTTTGGTTTTAGGACCACCCTCAAACCTTCACTGCACAGACACGAGGGGCATGACAGGAACAGGCGCCTCACCGTTTTGGTTTTAGGACCACCCCTAAACCCTCACTGCAACGAAACGAAGGTCATGACAGGAACAGGAGCCCCGCTGTTTTGGTTTTAGGATCACCCTCAATCAGACACGAAGATCAGGACAGGAACGGGCGCCCCACCGTTTTGGTTTTAGGACCACCCTGAAACCCTCACTGCACAGACACAAAGGTCATGCAACTTCTGTGGATGGACTCTTTCGTTTTGCGGAGGTCAGTGACGACTTCGCAAAAGCCTCGAGATTCTAACATTGCGGTCGGATCCTCGGATAGCAATAACTCTTCTCTTGTCCAACTCTTATGTAGTTAGACTCTATGCTCGGTGAAGACGGCGCGATGCACGCGATCTCCGCTGCCATCACCCCTGCCGAGTTGTACGGCGAAGTGGCCTTGGTCCGCAAGGGCGGCTAGCACCATTTTGATTTTAGGACCACCCTGAAACCCTCACTGCACAGACACAAAGTTCATGCAACTTCTGTGGATGGACTCTTTTGTTTGCGGAGGCCAGCGACGACTTCGCAAAAGCCTCGAGATTCTAACATTGCGGTCGGATCCTCGGATAGCAATAACTCTTCTCTTGTCCAACTCTTATGTAGTTAGACTCTATGCTCGGTGAAGACGGCGCGATGCACGCGATCTCCGCTGCCATCACCCCTGCCGAGTTGTACGGCGAAGTGGCCTTGGTCCGCAAGGGCGGCTAGAGTCGGCGGCCAGACCGCAATGTCTGGCGGCATGTGAACACTTTCAGTCCTTCCGTCAGCAATGTACTGCTGATCGCTTCGGCATGACAGTCCTCGCCCGCTCGCAAAAAAAAAGTCCGAATCTGCTTGCTGTCCCTGCAACCGCACGCAACCTATTGCATGGCTATCAAAACTTTGACACGGATGCCGCAGCCGGAGCTGCTGTCCATATACTCTCTCGCGCGTCGACCAAGTTTCCTCTTCGCCATGGCTGTGCCTCCGCCGGCTGATCCCATCGATCCCGGACGCGGGTGGGCCTTGCGCCTCAAATGGAACCCGTTCTGTTTCGACGGAGGTCATCCTTGCCTCGGACGGCTTGACAGCCCGTGCGCCTGTGGACCTGCAGGCCGCGCCCTCCCTGCTGTGGACGCCGAGTCGCAACAATGCAACTTTTGCGACTTTCCCATTCTGCAGACTCTCTACGGGGACCGGCAGGACGGCGTCCTGACCCACCTGCTCCTGGCTCTCGACGACCCTGGCCGGCGGGCGGCGCTGGCGCGCATCGAGGACGCTTTGGGCGCGGCCGCCCGCTCCGACATGGAGGCGCGCTGCGCGCGGGCCTGGCGCCGCCGGGACCCGGCGCGTCCGCGGCGTGGGCCGCGCGGACCGTATCACCGCGGCGTGGACTAGGATGGCTACAAGACTGTTGCTGCAACATGCTGCTGCCGGGCCTGACTCCGGGGTCCCGTGTCAGCTAGATCCTAGGGACGCGCGCCTGTCTTGCGAGCACCTTCTCAAGTCTGAGTAAAAACGTCTCTGGTCGCCGCGACAGATAGCAGCTGTGCAGCGTGTTTTCCCGTGTGTCTCACCGTCCGACTAACCGACTTGGATGTGCCCTACTTGGATAGGTGAGCTTTTGCAAGCTTTTTCAACTCAGACGCACACGCGGGCCGCCAAGAACGGCGAATAGGGCGCATGGCCGCGGAGCGCTGCAGGAATGGAAACCGTTTTCGCAGGCTGGGCTGTTCGCAATCGTGGCGCAGTTTGCATAACACTATTGGCAGGATGGAATGGAAACCTTTGCGGTCACACCCTCGGCCAGCCGTAACGGTGTGTGCTCTTTTCTTGCCAACTCCTGCGGTCAGACGCTTCTCTGGCCCAATTTCTTTGTGGCGGAAGTGGACGACGACGTCGCCAGAGCCTCGAGCTTCTGTGGTTCTTGCACGGAAGTCTTTGCAGCCGAGGCCTTCGAATGGAACCCGTTTTGGCAGGCTAGGCTGGTCGCAATCGTGGAGCAGCCTGCATGACACCATTGACAGGATGAAACGGGAACCATTGCGGTCGCACCCTCGGACAGCAGTAACGGTGTGTGCTCTTCTCTTGTCAACTCTTACGGTCAGACTCTTCTCTGGTATGACTTTATGTGGCTAGAGTCTATATCCGCATCGACATATTGGAAGTCAGGCACAGATGCATGCAGATGCCGATTTTGGTTGAAAACAGCTGCAGCCGCTCCATAGTGAGGCCTTACTGGCATCATGGCCCCCAAGCCGGCGCAAGATAAGGTTGAGCGGCTTCGCCGCAACGGCCTGTCGGAACACAGCATACGAGAACAGCTCAAAACCGAGGGTTACAAGTCCGGACGCATTTCCCAGCTGTTGCAGCAGACGCGAGTCGAGGCATCGATCGAGGCGATCATCGGGGAGGAACGCCGGAGCACAATGCGCATCCAGCGGTTGCGCAACTTGAACGCGGGCTCGCAAGCATCATCCTCTATACTGTGACAACAACCAGCGAGGATACTCTCGCGTTTCTGGCGGCTCAGGACAAAGCAGAAGACACTCTCCAGGACCCTGCCGGCTTCGAAATGCCCTTTGACCCGGAGGACATGTGGAAGGACTATGAACCAAAGGAGGAGTGCCCTGCGCCGGACTCGCCAGTCCCGGAGCGCTATCGCGGCCAGCCGCTGCCGAAGCGGCGGTCTGCGCTAACCACTTCCTGGCTTTATCGAGCTCAAAAAAAGCGGGATGAGGCAGACGCATGGGAAAGCGTGCTCCAGAAGATCGAGACAAGCGATGCCATGCGGATGTGAGTTGCAGATTGTAGACCGGCGAGGACCAGTGGCCGGGTAACCAAGCACAGCGGGTACAGACCCCGGCCCTGTCCCGGACGGCGACAGCGGAGTGCCTATTGCTCGCAAAGGATAGGGAGAGTCCGGGGACACAGTCAGTAGTACTGAAATTAGTCGAAAGAGAGACCAAGCAACAGTGGCGCAGCATCCAATGCAGTAGTGTAGCATAGTTGGCCTGGTACTCCCTGAACACTGCAAGTCGAGACGCGTATCTTCGACAGCGGACTCGGATGCAAGCCCGCTTAGACGATAGCAATGATCGATTTTGCGAGACATGTGCACTCCGCGGGAGCGAGCGCAGATGCGCACACGCACGTTACTTCCGCATGATTGTGCTGAGCAGAAGAGTGAAAACATGCGTGCAAGGTTGGCAACGCAGCCTGTGAAGGTGGTTAGCCCTTTGTTTCCTAACTCTTGGTTAACTCTTCTTTCACTGAAGTCTTTGCAACCGAGGCTTTCGAAGGCAACCGTTTTGGCAGGCTGGGCTGTTCGCAATCGTGGCGCAGTTTGCATAACACCATTTGCAGGATGGAACAAACCATTGCGGTCGGATCCTCGGACAGCGGTAACGGTGCGTGCTCTTCTCTTGTCCAACTCTTGCGGTCAATCCGTCTCTGGCCAAATTTTTGTTTTCATTGAACTCTTTCGTTCTCGGCTATTGTGGTTAGACTCTTCTCTTGCCCAACTCATGTGGATCGACCCTTTCGTTTCCATATACTTCTGTGGCTAGACGCTTCTATTGCCCGACTTGCGGGGTTAGACTCTGGACACACGTCACGGGCGGGAGCGTTTTTGATGCAACAGAAATCGATGGGGTGTGCGTGGATGTCGTACAACTTAAAACTATTATCGCCGAACATTATACAAAACCAAAGGCGTGAACATAAACTAAAGTTGTGAGCCCACCGTTTTGGTTTGAGGACCACCCTGAAACCTTCACTGCACAGACACTTGGGGCATGACAGGAACAGGCGCCTCAGCGTTTTGGTCTTAGGACCACCTTTAAACCCTCACTGCAACAGACACGAAGGTCATGACAGGAACAGGAGCCCCGCCGTTTTGGTTTTAGGACCAGGTCATGCAAGTTTCGTGGATGGACTCTTTTGTTTGCGGAGGTCAGCGACGACTTCGCAAAAGCCTCGAGGTTCTGTGGACATTGCGGTCGGACCCTCGGACAGCAGTAACTCTTCTCTTGTCCAGCTCTTGCGATCAGACTCTACCCGGCCCAACTTTTATGTCACTAAACTCTTTCGTTTCCTAGCAGTTGTGGTCAGACTCTTCTTTCTCAACCTTTGTGGATGGACCCTCTCGTTTGCGTACTTTTGCGGCTAGACTCGTCTCTTGCGCGACTTGCGTGGTTAGGCTCTTCTCTGTCTCAACTGTGCACATGCAAACAGTCGCTGCAGCACCAGGGGCGTGGCAGCAGCATTCGTCTGTTTGCGCGGCAGGTAGCCGTCGTTCGCCAAAAAGACGGCACAGACAAGGCCCGGGTTGCTTGGGCGCATGTCGGAATGTGCACATGTAACGGATGGCTCGCGACCACAGTGAGGTGCCGCTACGTAATGCATGCGTCATATCCGCATCGACATATTGGAGGTCAGCCACAGATGCGTGCAAGGTGCCAATTTTGGCTGAAAACAGCTGCAGCCGCTCGATTAGTCTGACTTCGCTGACATGGCGCCCAAGCCGGCGCAAGACAAGGTTTTGCGGCTTCGCCGCGAAGGCCTGTCAGAACACTGCATACGACAACAGCTCAAAACCGATGGTTACAAGCCCGGACGCATTTCCCAGCTGTTGCAGCAGACGCGAGTCGAGGCATCGATCCGGGCGAACATCGAGGAAGACCGTCAGACCGGAATGCGCCTCCAGCGGTTTGACGACTTGAACGTGGGCTCGCAGGCATTATCCTCTCCTGTGGCAATCAGCAGCGAGGAGATTCTCGCGTCCCCCGCGTCCGAGGACAAGGCAGAAGACACTCTGTGGGACCCTTCCAACTTCGAAATGCCCGAAGGGGTACTGCTCGCACACATGAGGTTGCCACCTGCACGCAGAAGGGACTTGGCGACCATGGGCGGGGACGTTTGGGAGCGCCGCCTGACGGTGCCCCCCGACGGCTTGTGCATGCTGTACACATTTCTGGCAGCATGCGATCCCCCGACGTGGAGTCGCCGCCTGCGTTCACTTCTACACGTGCAATCGGCTTGGAACGGTGGTGCCGCGAGGGGGCATGGGGCATGTGCCCCAACCCAGAGTGCAATCTTCTGCAGCCCCGCAGGCTCACGGAGAAAGACTTGAGCGCGCCCGCCGCAACTCCGTGGATCGCCCCATCTGCGTGTCGCAGGTGTGCGCGAACAAAGAGGCAGCTGATTGTTCCGCGCCCGCAGGACGTGCCGACGCCACTTCGCGATTTGGACCCTCTGGTGGTCAGGGCTCTGCGGCCATTGGACATCGACGTTGGGCCAGAAGTTCGGGCCGGCACCGGCGGCTACAGGAAGAAAGTGCGCATGATCACTTTCTCGTGGTGCCTCCAGAGCGTGGATGCCAAGATCCGGGCGCTGTCATCCAAACATCTACGCCGCAGTGCCAAGAATGCTTTGAGAGATACTTGCTGTCGATCCGGGAGGACAACGAATATCCCGAGTACTATTCCAGGCATCGCGCCTTTCTAGCCAAACATCGGGAGGCGCCGACCCCAGAACAAGCCAGAAGGTCATTGCATTTCATCGAGCAGCCGGGCTTGGAGACGGCTCTTTGGCCACATTTATATTGGCGGACCACCATGTGTGAGTCGTTCGAACGCTTGAACAGTCGTCGGCTGCAGCAACTGCAAGGAAAAAGCGCTGCCGGGCCAGCAGAAACTGAGGGCTATGACTCTCCGGAAGAGCACGAGGCCGTCGAGCATGATGACAGCGACGCCGAACCACAATCAGAAGCAAAGCAGTCCATCAAGAGATCCTTTCAAACCAAGGTTTTCAGCCCGTTGCTCGGATACAACTCCGACTATGAGCTCTTACAATACGTGTATGATCTCCACTTATGGACGGACCTAGGAAGCAAACGCAATCGTGCTGGGGACACCAGGATGCGCTTCATGATGAAGGGCCACCCCATGTCACCTTTGTATTGGGAAAATCTGAAATTTGGACTCTTCGATTTGGTTCGGCAGCTCGGGTTTCCAGATGTATATTGGACGTTGGCTCCGTGGGAGCCCAGTTATCCGTATCATACCTTCATGCTCGACGAGATGCAGAAGCTCTTGTGTACTCGAACCAAGCTGCCAGCTCTGGAGGCCTTGCACCTCGCACACACTATGCTCGACACGTGTCGGTTTTATTTGGCCGGTCATGGACGAGTAAAGCAAAAGGCCTGGACACAGCATCTTCTCGGAAGCCAGCAACCTGGGAAAGACGGCAACAACTGCATCTCTTTTTTCAGTCGCATCGAATATCAAGACGGATCGAAGAAAGAAGGGACTCAGCGGTACCACGGCAGTGGCAGGCCGCATGTTCACGCTCTGTTCTGGCTGAAAGACAAGGCCACAGCACAGTTGGAGAACAGCATGGCCACAACTCTGGATTTGCCACCGGAACAAGAAGCCTTCAAAGCTCTGGTGCACGGGTCGCAGAGAGACTGGAGCGGGGAGAGCCGCTGGCCGGTGCACGCAGGTCCATCGGAATTTGACCCGATCTCCGGACAGCTACATCTGCATCATACTCAAGAAGACGCCGCGGAAGGCGTCCGCGGGCATTTCGTGTCGATATTAGATGCACTTCGTTGTCATCAAGATGCACAAGTGCAGCAGGGAAGAGGCCTATACTTTTGAGCTACGTGACGAAGTACGTTGCCAAATGGAGCGACAGCTCCTACAACGAATGGATGTCAGACGCGGCGAGCGTGACCAGCTTTATGCCGCAAGGTGCTCTTCGAGTACCACCCGAAGGAACCGGAGCTGGCGCTGCAGCTCCTGGGAGGAGGATTGTTTCGCCAATGGGACTTTGGCACAGTACATCGCGGCGTGCGGTCGCTGCGGGCACCTCGGCCAAGCAGTCCTGAACAACCTCTTTTCGTGGACCAGTACATGACCTCTACCTGGCGGCGAGAGAACATGTCGCTCCTCGAGTTCCTCCGGAAGTCCAACAGTGCCACGGGCGCCGTGGCAGGATGGCTACAAAAACTTTGGAAAGCAAGCTATGGCAACCTGAGCCTGGAAGAGTTTGCGAACCGCCACCGGATGCAAGGCGAGCAAGTGGTAGCGGCCGAGTTTCTGTGGCGACTCAACGACCAATACTACGGGCAGTGGTGCATGATGCATATTCCCTTCCGGTCCCCGAAGAAGTTCGCGGTCAAGAACGTTCTCGAGAAGGTGCCCGCGAGATACCAATGGCTTGCTACAGCAGTGGTTTTGACAGATGATGCCCGCGCATCGTCCCAGGACCTAGTGGGGTACTGGCGTGATCCAATCCGCATCGCGCAAGACATGCAACACGAGGCACATTCTGATGGCTTCATTCAGGACGTCCTTGCATTCGTCGAAGCACAAATTTTGGCTATCGACCTATACTTTGCGGGTCAATTGGATCGAAGGGAAGAGCAAGCGGCAGCTGCGGCACAACAAGCACCACAACGAGGCCCGCCGTCATCGCTGTTCCAAGGCAAGCAAGCTGTACTGCGCCAGCTCGTCCAGAAGCGAGTGGATCTGGCTATGCAAGCAACGGCCAGCGCAGAGGAAGAGACCTGGGAGCGTCTGCGCGCGGAGGCCAGCCGAAAAGGGCATCGGCCCCTTGTCTGCTCCGGTCGTCCTGGCACCGGCAAGACCACTGTTCTTCACCGCAAAGTGCACGACACTCTGGCAGCCGGTGGGTCCGTGCTGGTAACCATCCCGACAGCAAGACAATCAACCCGCATGGCTGAAAAACTTGGGTCGCACGAGTTGCTGGTTGTGGAAACATCGGCAGCAGCCTTTCAGTTTCACAAGCCCGAACGGGAAGTGATGTACGCCATGCACGGGTTTGCGTTGGTAATCGTCGACGAGTTTTCGCAACTATCACAAGAGCAGTTTGAACGGATTCTGCACATGTGGGGCGCAGCAGACAACTTCCCCGCCTTGATTTTTGCCGGCGACAAGTACCAACTCCCAGGCATCGAACCAACGCGCCCATGGGACAGTCCCGCGTGGAAGAGCGACACGCTGTACTTCTTGGAGCTGACGGAGGTGTGGCGCACGACCGACAAGAGCTTCTTGGAAACGTTGGATCTGCTCCGCACCTGCATGCCAACATCCCGGGAGCTGCAGAAGATCTGTCGAGGCCACAAAGCATGGGTCGGGCAAGATCCAACCGTCGCAGACGTCAAGCGACTTCTGCGGGACTACCCGCGTGCAGTGTGGGTGGCGGCCACGAAACGAGGAGTGGCGCAGATCAACCAGCTTGCTTTGGAGGCCCTGCACCCACGCGCACAGCCAGTAGTTACGTTACCAGGTGCCTTCGAAGACAACCCCGACAACTACAAGAAAGACGGCACGCTCCTGGACGACCAGTATCTGGTCACAGCCCATGTTCCCATCCACCAAGGACTGAAGCTTTATCTCACCAGGAACGTGCGCAAAGCGGACGATTATGTCAATGGCATGCAATGCAAGGTATTGTCCTTTGACATGGAGCGCAAGATCTTGTGGGTACGAACAGAGACCGGCAAGCGGTTGCCCATCACCCCATGGCACGATCCGGATCACGCGGGGCTCGTGTACTACCCGATCAGGCTTGGGTTCTGCACCACGGTGCACAAAGTCCAGGGCGACGAATTCGATTTCATCATTGTGTTCTTGGACACCGCAGGCATGCCCGCCGTCGGGTATACAGCTCTCAGCCGCGTGCACAACGCACGCTCCTATCTGCTGGGGGGCATGCTGACGCGGGAGCATTTCACGCCGGTAACGCTCCGCTGAAGGTGAAAGCAGCCGAACAGCAGCCTTTGAGCCCCGCCAGATGAAAAACGCCGTGAACATTTGTGTTGGTCTAAGTGACACACGTGACTCCTCTGCTTGTGTGCACCAGGTAGCGAGCGATTATCCAGAGGAGCATCACCCACAAGGCGGGTCCTGTCCATGCAACGCAGCAAGTGGAAATACTCGGCAGAGAAATTTGCGCAATGGCACCGTCATTGCGCGCATCCCCCCGCACAAGGAACGCGCACCAGCTGCGCGAGCGGCCATGCAAGAGTTGTCGCGGTAGACGGCACCAGCGCAAGGAAAGCCCTCCTCTTGTTTTGCTGCAGAATGTGGCCCCGACCCCTTTGGCCACACACGAGCACTCGAGGGTCCATTTTTCAATCGTAGCTGGAGCAAGGATCCGAGCCTTGGATCGAGCATCGGGGGAAGGTTTACAGCATGCACGCGTAAACAACGGCGCCGTTTTGCTGCAGAATGTGGCCCCGACTCCTTTAGGCACACACGACCACTCGAGGGTCCATTTTTCGGGAGTGTGACCCCGGACCAGAGCGAAGGTCCAACGGGAGTATGACCGCGGACCAGAGCAAAGGTCCAACGATCTAGGGTAAGTATTTTTACTATAGTACTCCTCTAGGTGGTACCTTCTCTGAGTAGTACTGGGCTCGAAATGCAGATGGAGGCCCCTTGCATTTCTCGCTTTATTGTAGGATCTACCTTGGGCAGGACGACGCGCACCAGGTGCGCGTTTGGTTTAGGGTTTAGGGGTTTAGGGTTTAGGGGTTTATATAGGGGTTTAGGGTTTAGGGTTTCGTGTTGGTCCCCTTTAAGCAAAATTCCCGAACCCCGAGACCCCAAGACCTCAAAACATTGAAACCCACAAACCCAGAAACTTTGTAGTAGCCCTTGTTGTGTTCAAGCTCGAAGCCCAACCACTAAAACCCTAAACCTAAACTCCCAAATTCCGCGCTCGAAACACTTGCACCCCAAAAGTATGTAGATATTGCCTTTTTCTAGGACTCGTTCTAGTATTTTAGCTTAAGTTGGGGAGTTTAGGTAAATCCGAAAACCGAAACCTGACACCCTAAACCCTGTAAAACCCAAAACCCAACCTACGGAAGTTCCGGCCTGTGTTGGCGTTCGTGAGGCCAGAGACCGCCCTCCCGCTCAGCAGGGAGGAGGAGAGTCCCAAGGCTTGGGGTGTGTTTGTGTGTTTGTGTGTGCGTGTGCTTGTGTGTGTTTTTGTTTTTTTCGTTTACGGTTTTCTAGGGTTTGGGAGTTTCTGAGAATTAGGGGTACCTTATTTTGGGGTCCTTGTAATCAGGACCCTACTATTTAGGGTACTATATTGGGGTCCCCTGTTTTCGGAAACTCCCGTTTAGGGTTTACACAGGGTTTGGCGCGTAAGGTTTGAGTTTATTGTTGAGTTGTTTCGTGGGTTTTGGAAAGTTTGGGGCTGCCAGTGAAGAAGAAGCCAGCCGCCCAAGTGGAGGCAGATGTGCCAGTACCAGGCACCTTACCTCTCCCACACACCCACGAGGTTACAATCTTCTGGTGAGGTGTTCCAACTGCGATTGAAGCAAGGTGTTCTTGCGGAAGTTATACCACATCCACTCCTGCATCGTCTGTTCCCTGCCGTGGGTCCAGTCCCCCAAGGAGGGCTAGTCGCACATGCCCTCGAGTGTTGTTCTGGCGGGTATGGAGATTTTACATCATCGGCACCCTTCGGGGGGTAGGGGGGAGGCTTAAGTAGGCCTTATTAGGTCCTTGTTATGGGCAATAGGCCCCCTTCCCCCGTCCCCCTACCCCCTAAGGGTCCCGATGATCGGGACTGGGGTGTTTGGTCGTTCTTGTAACTTAGTATGCACTCGGACCAGGGTCTCGGGCTTCGGGAAATAGGGGGCCCCAACAAAAAGTAGAGGTTGGGTTTGGGATGGCAACCTGTCCGCTAGAAGAAGGGGCAGCCGTTTCCAAAGGTTCAAGCGTGCTTTTGATTCCTGGAATTTCTGCCGCAGAGATTGCTCACCACATAGAACCACCTACCAAACGTCAAGATTTCCCCATTTCCCTCCTGCCACCAAACCGAAGCCAAAGACATTGCCAAAAAGGCCTAGCTGCAAAGCGCCGTACGAAAGAACCGCTTATAGCGGTCTGAACGGTTAGTACTATATTATCCTGCCGTCGCAGCAACCTTTATTTGCCACATCGATTTTCATACATATCCCCTAAGCCTAAACCCTGAACTCTAAACCCTCTCATTCGACTCACTACGGCCCCATAGTCTGCCAGGCAGCCGCCACGACGATCCAAGTGCAGATCGAAGAGGAGGTGCCACAGACCGATACTGAAACAACTGGAGGCTTAGGAGATTTTTAGGAGTCACTGTGCAGTAGGATTTGAGGTTTAGGCTTTGAGATTTAGCGTTTAGGGTAGTGCCCTTCGCACTGGGAACGCTGGGAAAGTTGGAGGAGTGTTGTAGACCACCCATGCCATACCAAAAGTCTCGCGCGACCCCATCATGGACTAGGTCTGTGTACGAGGACTGTTGAGGGTGCAGGATTTACAGGGAACCCCAGAAAGTTGGAATATGGATTAATGGTAGGATCCCCTATAATTTACCTTAAAGGGGTTACGATAATGATATTCCAACTTTCTGGCTTCTACTGTAGGGTTTAGGGTTTAGGTCTTCGGTCTTTCGAGGCGCGGAGCGCATCTCCCTGCTGCCTTATCCCAATGTGAGTTTCTGAAAATAGGGGACCCTTTAACGGGATCCTGTAAGGGTTCCTTAGAGGGCTCTGTTTTGGGTTCTATAAAGGGTTTGGAGTATAGGGGCCCGAATACAGTCCCCTATATAGTAGGATCCTTCTTATAAGGACCCCAAAATAAGGTACCCCCAATTTGCGGACACTCCCATGTAGCTATGCAGGGTTCACAACTCCAG